>JANJGN010001111.1:0-190000 GCA_026770705.1 Isurus oxyrinchus
ACACTGAGAGTGTCCATCATTCCCCCCGCCCGGACCCCCCCACACCGAGCGTGTCCATCATCCCCCCGCCTGGACCCCCCACACCGAGAGTGTCCATCATCCACCTGCCCGGGACCCCCCACAGCGAGAGTGTCCATCATCCCCCGCCCGGACCCCCCCACACCGAGAGTGTCCATCATCCCCCGTACCGGACCCCCCACACCGAGAGTGTCCCATCATCCCCCCGCCCGGACCCCCCACACCGAGAGTGTCCATCATCCCCCCGCCCGGACCCCCCACACTGAGATGTCCATCATCCCCCGTACCGGACCCCCCCACACCGAGAGTGTCCATCATCCGCTAGCCCGGACCCCCAAAACGAGAGTGTCCATCATCCCCCCGCCCGGACCCCCCACACCGAGAGTGTCCATCATCCCCCCGCCCGGACCCCCCCACACCGAGAGTGTCCATCATCCCCCCGCCCGGATTCCCCCACACCGAGAGTGTCCATCATCCCCCCGCCGGACCCCTTACACCGAGAGTGTCCATCATTCCCCTGCCCGGACCCCCCACACCGAGAGTGTCCATCATCCCCCCGCCCGGACCCCCTACACCGAGATTTTCCATCATCCCTCCGCCCGGACCCCCCCACACCCGAGAGTGTCCCATCATCCCCCGCCCGGACCCCCCACACCGAGAGTGTCCCATCATCCCCCCCACCCGGAGCACCCCACACCGAGAGTGTCCATCATTCCCCCGCCCGGACCCCCCACACCGAGAGTGTCCATCATCCCCCGCCCGGACCCCCCACACCGAGAGTGTCCATCATCCCCCCGCCCGGATCCCCCACACCGAGAGTGTCCATCATCCCCCCGCCCGGACCCCCCCACACCGAGAGTGTCCATCATCCCCCCCGCCCGGACCCCCCACACCGAGAGTGTCCATCATCCCCCCGCCCGGACCCCCCACACCGAGAGTGTCCATCATCCCCCCGCCCGGACCCCCCACACCGAGAGTGTCCATCATTCCACCCGACCGGACCCCCCACACCGAGAGTGTCCATCATCCCCCCGCCCGGACCCCCCACACCGAGAGTGTCCATCAGCCCCCCGCCCGGACCCCCCCACACCGAGTTTATCCATCATCCCCACGCCCGGATCCCCCACACCGAGAGTGTCCATCATCCCCCCGCCCGGACCCCCCACACCGAGAGTGTCCATCATCCCCCCGCCCGGATTACCCACACCGAGAGTGTCCATCATCCCCCCGCCCGGACCCCCCACACCGAGAGTGTCCATCATTCCCCAGCCCGGACCCCCCACATCGAGAGTGTCCATCATCCCCCCGCTCGGACCCCCCACACCGAGAGTGTCCATCATCCCCCCGCCCGGACCCCCCACACCGAGAGTGTCCATCATCCCCCCGCCCGGACCCCCCTCAGCGAGAGTGTCCATCATCCCTCCGCCCGGACCCCCCACACCGAGAGTGTCCATGATCCCCCCGCCCGGACCCCCCACACCGAGAGTGTGCATCATCCCCCCGCCCGGACCCCCCACACCGAGAGTGTCCATCATCCCCCCGCTCGGACCCCCCACACCGAGAGTGTCCATCATCCGCCCGCTCGGACCCTCCACACCGAGATTGTCCATCATCCCCCCGCTCGGACCCCCCACACCGAGAGTGTCCATCATTCCACCCGACCGGACCCCCCACACCGAGAGTGTCCATCATCCCCCCGGCCGGACCCCCCACACCGAGAGTGTCCATCATACCCCCCGCCCGCAGCCCCCACAGCGAGAGTGTCCATCATACCCCCTACCGGACCCCCCACACCGAGAGTGTCCATCATCCCCCCCGCCGGACCTCCCACACCAAGAGTGTCCATCATCCCCCCAGCAGGACCCCCCACACTGAGAGTGTCCATCATACCCCCGCCCGCAGCCCCCTCACCGAGAGTGTCCATCATCCCACCGCCCGGACCCCCACACAGAGAGTGTCCATCATACCCCCCACCGGACCCCCCACACCGAGAGTGTCCATCATCCCCCCGCCCGGACCCCCCACACCAAGAGAGTCCATCATCCCCCCCGCCCGGACCCCCCACACCAAGAGTGTCCATCATCCACCCAGCAGGACCCCCCCACACCGAGAGTGTCCATCATCCCCCCGCCCGGACCTCCCACACCGAGAGTGTCCATCATCCCCCCCCACCCGGACCCCCCCACACCGAGATTGTCCATCATCCCCCCGCCCGGACCCCCAACACCGAGAGTGTCCCATCATCCCACAGCCTGGACCCCTCCACACTAAGAGTGTCCATCATCCGCCAGCCCGGACCCCCCACACCGAGAGTGTCCATCATCCCCCCCGCTCGGACCCCCCACACCGAGTGTGTCCATCATCGCCCCGCTCGGACCCCCCAGACCAAGAGTGTCCATCTTCCCCCCGCTCGGACCCCCCACACCGAGAGTGTCCATCATCACCCCCGCCCGGACCCCCCACACCGAGAGTGTCCATCATCCCCCCGCCCGGACCCTCCCACACCGAGAGTGTACATCATCCCCCCCGCCCGGACCCCCCACACCGAGAGTGTACATCATCCCCCTGCCCCGACCCCCCCACACCGAGAGTGTCCATCATCCATCCGCCCGGACCCCCCCACACCGAGAGTGTACATCATCCCCCTGCCCGACCCCCAACACCGAGAGTGTCCATCATCCGCCAGCCCGGACCCCCCACACCGAGAGTGTCTATCATTCCCCCGCCCGGACCCCCCACACCGAGAGTGTCCATCATCCCCCCGCCCGGACCACGCACACCGAGAGTGACCATCATCCCCCCGCCCGGACCCCCAACACCGAGAGTGTCCATCATCCCCCAGCCCGGACCCCCCCACACCGAGAGTGTCCATCATTCCACCGCCCGGGTCCCCCCACACCGAGAGTGTCCATCATCCCTCCGCCCGGACCCCCCACACCGAGAGTGTCCATCATCCCCCCGCCCGGACCCCCCACACCGAGAGTGTCCATCATGCCCCCGCCCGGACACCCCACACCGAGAGTGTCCATCATCCCCCCCGCCCGGACCCCCCACACCGAGAGTGTCCATCATCCCCCCGCCCGGACCCCCCACACCGAGAGTGTCCATCATCCCCCAACGCGGACCCCCCACACCGAGAGTGTCCATCATCCCCCCGCCCGGAACCCCCCCCCACACCGAGAGTGTCCATCATCCCCCCGCCCGGACCCCCCACCACCGAGAGTGTCCATCATCCCCCCGCCAGGACACACCCCACACTGAGAGAGTCGATCATCCCCCCGCCCGGACCCCCCACACCGAGAGTGTCCATCATCCCCCCGCCCGGACCCCCCACACCGAGAGTGTCCATCATCCCCCCGCCCGGACCCCCCCACACCGAGAGTGTCCATCATCCCCCCAGCCCGGACCCCCCACACCGAGAGTGTCCATCATCCCCCCGCCCGCACCCCCCACACCGAGAGTGTCCATCATCCCCCTGCCCGACCCCCCACACCGAGAGTGTCCACCATCCCCCCGCCCGGACCCCTCACACCGAGAGTGTCCATCATCCCCCCCGCCCGGGACACCCACACCGAGAGTGTCCATCATCCCCCCGCCCGGACCCCCACACCGAGAGTGTCCATCATCCCCCCGCCTGGACCCCCCACATCGATAGTGTCCATCATCCCCCCCGCCTGGACCCCCCACACCGATAGTGTCCATCATCCCCCCCGCCCGGACCCCTCACACCGAGAGTGTCCATCATCCCCCCCGCCGGACACCCACACCGAGAGTATCCATCGCCCCCCCGCCCGGACCCCCCCACACCGAGAGTGTCCATCATCCCCCTGCCCGGACCCCCCCACACCGAGAGTCTCCATCATCCCCCCCGCCCCGGACCCCCCACATCGAGAGTGTCCATCATCCCCCCGCCCAGACCCCCCACACCGAGTGTGTCCATCATCCCCCAGCCCGGACACTCCACACCGAGAGTGTCCATCATCCGCCAGCCCGGACCCCCCACACCGAGAGTGTCCATCATCCCCCCCACCCGGACGCCCACACCGAGAGTGTCCATCATCCCCCCCACCCGGACACCCCACACCGAGAGTGTCCATCGTCCCCCCCGCCCGGACCCCCCACACCGAGATTGTCCATCATCCCCCCGCCCGGACCCCCCCACACCGAGAGTGTCCATCATCCCCCCGCCCGGATCCCCCACACCGAGAGTGTCCATCATCCCCCCCGCCCGGACCCCCCACACCGAGAGTGTCCATCATCCCCCCGCTCGGACCCCCCACACCGAGAGTGTCCATCATCCCCCCTGCCCGCGACCCCCCACACCGAGAGTGTCCATCATCCCCCCGTTCGGACCCCCCCACACCGAGAGTGTCCATCATCCCCCCGCCGGACCCCCCACACCGAGAGTGTCCATCATCAGCCAGCCCGGACACCCCACACCGAGAGTGTCCATCATCACCCTGCCCGGACCCCCCACAACGAGAGTGTCCATCATTCCCCCGCCCGTACCCCCCACACCGAGAGTGTCCATCATTCCCCCGCCCGGACCCCCCACACCAAGCGTGTCCATCATCCCCCCGCCCGGACCCCCCACACCGAGAGTGTCCATCATCCCCCGTACCGAACCCCCACACCGAGAGTGTCCATCATCCCCCCGCCCGGACCCCCCACACCGAGAGTGTCCATCATCCCCCCGCCCGGACCCCCCACACCGAGAGTGTCCATCATCCCCCGTACCAGACCCCCCACACCGAGAGTGTCCATCATCCCCCCGCCCGGACCCCCCCACACCGAGAGTGTCCATCATCCCCCCGCCCGGACCCCCCACACCGAGAGTGTCCATCATCCCCCCGCCCGGATTCCCCCGCACCGAGAGTGTCCATCATCCCCCCGCCCCGGACCCCCCTACACCGAGAGTGTCCATCATTCCCCTGCCCGGACCCCCCCACACCGAGAGTGTCCATCATCCCCCCTTCCAGACCCCCCACACCGAGAGTGTCCATCATCCCCACTCCCGGACCCCCCCACACCGAGAGTGTCCATCAAACCCCGGCTGGACACCCCGCGCCGAGAGTGTCCATCATCCCCCCCGCCCGTAGCCCCCACCAGGAGAGACATCATCCCCCTGCCCGGAACCCCCACACCGAGAGTGTCCATCATCCCCCCGCCCGGACCCCCCACACCGAGAGTGTCCATCATCCCCCCGCCCGGACCCCCCACACCGAGAGTGTCCATCATCCCCCCGCCCGGACCCCCCACACCGAGAGTGTCCATCATCCCCCCGCCCGGACCCCCCCACACCGAGAGTGTCCATCATCCCCCCCGCCCGGACCCCCCACACCGAGTGTGTCCATCATCCCCCCGCCAGGACCCCCCCACACCGAGAGTGTCCATCATCCCCCAGCCCGGACCCCCCACACCGAGAGTGTCCATCAACCCCCCACCCGGACCCCCCACACCGAGAGTGTCCATCATCCCCCCGCCCGGACTCCCCACACCGAGAGTGTCCATCAACCCTGCGCCTGGACCCCCCACACCGAGAGTATCCATCATCCCCCCGCCCGGACCCCCCACACCGAGAGTGTCCATCAACCCTGCGCCTGGACCCCCCACACCGAGAGTATCCATCATCCCCCCGCCCGGAACCCCCCACACCGAGAGTGTCCATCATCCCCCCGCCCGGACCCCCCACACCGAGAGTGTCCATCATCACCCCTTCCAGACCCCCCACACCGAGAGTGTCCATCATTCTCCCTCCCGGACCCCCCCACACCGAGAGTGTCCATCATCCCCCCCCGCCCGTACCCCCCACCAAGAGAGACATCATCCCACCACCCGGACCCCCCACACCGAGAGTGTCCATCATCCCCCCCGCCCGGAGCCCCCACACCGAGAGTGTCCATCATCCCCCCGCAAGGACCCCCCACACCGAGAGTGTCCATCATCCCCCCCGCCCGGACCCCCCACACCGAGAGTGTCCATCAACACCCCGCCCGGACCCCCCACACCGAGAGTGTCCATCATTCTCCGCCGGACCCCCCACACCGAGAGTGTCCATCATCCCCCCCGCCCGGAACCCCCACACTGAGAGTGTCCATCGCCCCCCCGCCCGGACCCCCCACACCGAGAGTGTCCATCAACCCTCCGCCTGGACCCCCCACACCGAGAGTATCCATCATCCCCCCGCCCGGACCCCCCCACACCGAGAGTGTCCATCATCCCCCCGCCCGGAGCTCCAACACCGAGAGTGTCCATCATCCCCCGCCCGGACCCCCCACACCGAGAGTGTCCATCATCCCCCCGCCCGGACCCCCCACACCGAGATTGTCCATCATCCCCCAACGCGGACCCCCCACACCGAGAGTGTCCATCATCCCCCAAGCAGGACCCCCCACACCGAGAGTGTCCATCATCCCCCCGACCGGACCCCCCCACACCGAGAGTGTCCATCATGCCCCGACCGGACCCCCCACACCGAGAGTGTCCATCATCCCCCTGCCCGGACCCACCACACCGAGAGTGTCCATCATCCCCCAGCCCGGACCCCCCACACCGAGAGTGTCCATCATCCCCCCCGCCCGGACCCCCCACACCGAGAGTGTCCATCATCCCCCCGCCCGGACCCCCCCACACCGAGAGTGTCCATCATCCACCCGCCCGGACCCCACACACCGAGAGTGTCCATCATCCACCCGCCCGGACCCCCCACACCGAGAGTGTCCATCATCCCCCTGCCTGGTCCCCGCCACACCGAGAGTGTCCATCATCCCCTGGAACGGACCCCCCACACCGAGAGTGCCCTTCATCACCCCCTCCCGGACCCCCCACACCAAGAGAGTCCATCATCCCCCCCGCCCGGACCCCCCACACCGAGAGTGTCCATCATCACCCAGCCCGGACCACCCCACAATGAGAGTGTCCATCGTCCCCCCCGCCCGGACCCCCCACACCGAGAGTGTCCATCATCCACCCGACCGGACCACCCACACCGAGAGTGTCCATCATCCACCCGACCGGACCGCCCACACCGAGAGTGTCCATCATCCCCTGGCACGGAGCCCCCACACCGAGAGTGTCCTTCATCACCCCTCCCGGACCCCCCACATCGAGAGTGTCCATCAAAGCGCCCCTCCCCACTCTCCCCGCCAGGAACCCCCACACCGAGAGTGTCCATCATCCCCCCCGCCCGGACCCCCCACACCGAGAGTGTCCATCATCCCCCCGCCCGGACCCCCCACACCGAGAGTGTCCATCATCCCCCCGCCCGGACCCCCCACACCGAGAGTGTCCATCATCCCCCCGCCTGGACCCCCCACACCGAGAGTGTCCATCAACCCCCGCCCGGAACCCCCACACTGAGAGTGTCCATCGCCCCCCCCGCCCGGACCGCCCACACCGAGAGTGTCCATCATCCACCCGCCCGGACCCCCCACACCGAGAGTGTCCATCATTCCCCCGCCCGGAATCCCCAGACAGAGAGCATACATCATCTCCCCGACCGGAACCCCCACACCGAGATTGTCCATCATCCCCCCCGCCCGGACCCCCCACACCGAGAGTGTCCATCATCCCCCTGCCCGGACCCTCCACACCAAGAGTGTCCATCATACCCCCGCCCGGACCCCCCCACACCGAGAGTGTCCATCATCCCTCCACCCGGACCGTCCACACCGAGAGTGTCCATCATCCCCCTTCCAGGACCCCCACAATGAGAGTGACCATCATCCACCCCACCCGGACCCCCCACAACGAGAGTGTCCATCATCCCCCTCGCCGGGACCCCCACACACCGAGAGTATCCATCATCCCTCCGTCCGGACCCCCCACACCGAGAGTGTCCATCATCCCCCCGCTCGGACCCCCCACACCGAGAGCGTCCATCATCCCCCCTGCCCGGACCCCCCACACCGAGAGTGTCCATCATCCCCCCCGCCAGGAACCCCCACACCAAGAGTGTCCATCATCCACCCCGCCCGGACCCCCTCATCGAGAGTGTCCATCATCCCCCCGCCCGGAACCCCCACACCGAGAGTGTCCATCATCCCCCCGCCCGGACCCCCCACACCGAGAGTGTCCATCATCCCCCCACCAGGACCCCCAACACCGAGAGTGTCCATCATCCCCCCCGCCGGGACCCCCCCACACCGAGAGTGTCCATCATCCCCCCGCCAGGACCCCCCCACACCGAGAGTGTCCATCATCCCCCCGCCAGGACCCCCCCACACCGAGAGTGTCCATCATCCCCCCGCCCGGACCCCCCACACCGAGAGTGTCCAGCATCCCCCCCCGCCCGCACACCCACACCGAGAGTGTCCATCATCCCCCCGCCCGGACCCCCCACACCGAGAGTGTCCATCATCCCCCCGCCAGGACCCCCCCACACCGAGAGTGTCCAGCATCCCCCCCGCCCGGACCCCCCCACACCGAGAGTGTCCATCATCCCCCCGCCCGGACCCCCCACACCGAGAGTGACCATCATCCTCCGTCCGGACCCCCCCACACCGAGAGTGTCCATCATCCCCCCACCAGGACCCCCCACACCGAGAGTGTCCATCATCCCCCCGCCCGGACCCCCCACACCGAGAGTGTCCATCATCCCCCCCGCCCGGACCCCCCACACCGAGAGTGTCCATCATCCCCCCCGCCCGGACCCCCCACACCGAGAGTATCCATCATCCCCCCACCCGGACCCTCCACACCGAGAGTGTCCATCATCCCCCTTCCAGGACACCCCACACCGAGAGTGTCCATCATCCCCCCCGCCCGGACCCCCACACCGAGAGTGTCCATCATCCACCCGCCCGGACCCCCCACATCGAGAGTGTCCATCATCCCCCCGCCCGGACCCCCCACACCGAGAGTGTCCATCATCCCCCCTGCCCGGAATCCCCAGAGAGAGAGTATACATCATCTCCCCGACCGGACCCCCCACACCGAGAGTGTCCATCATCCCCCCGCCCGGACCCCCCACTCCGAGAGTGTCCATCATCCCGCCGGCCGGACCCCCCACACCGAGAGTGTCCATCATCCCCCCGCCAGGACCCCCCCACACCGAGAGTGTCCATCATCCACCCGCCAGGACCCCCCACACCGAGAGTGTCCATCATCCACCCACCCGGACCCCCCACACCGAGAGTGTCCATCATCCCCCAACCCGGACCCCCCACACCGAGAGTGTCCATCATCCCCCCGGCCGGACCCCCCACACCGAGAGTGTCCATCATCCCCCCGCCCGGAACCCCCACACCGAGAGTGTCCGTCATCCCCCCGCCCGGACCCCCCACACCGAGATTGTCCATCATCCCCCAACCCGGACCCCCCACACCGAGAGTGTCCATCATCCCCCAAGCAGGACCCCCCACACCGAGAGTGTCCATCATCCCCCCGACCGGACCCCCCACACCGAGAGTGTCCATCATGCCCCGACCGGACCCCCCACACCGAGAGTGTCCATCATCCCCCTGCCCGGACCCACCACACCGAGAGTGTCCATCATCCCCCAGCCCGGACCCCCCACACCGAGAGTGTCCATCATCCCCCCCGCCCGGACCCCCCACACCGAGAGTGTCCATCATCCCCCCGCCCGGACCCCCCACACCGAGAGTGTCCATCATCCACCCGCCCGGACCCCCCACACCGAGAGTGTCCATCATCCACCCGCCCGGACCCCCCACACCGAGAGTGTCCATCATCCCCCTGCCTGGTCCCGCCACACCGAGAGTGTCCATCATCCCCTGGAACGGACCCCCCCACACCGAGAGTGCCCTTCATCACCCCTCCCGGACCCCCCACACCAAGAGAGTCCATCATCCCCCCCCGCCCGGACCCCCCACACCGAGAGTGTCCATCATCACCCAGCCCGGACCACCCCACAATGAGAGTGTCCATCGTCCCCCCCGCCCGGACCCCCCCACACCGAGAGTGTCCATCATCCACCCGACCGGACCACCCACACCGAGAGTGTCCATCATCCACCCGACCGGACCGCCCACACCGAGAGTGTCCATCATCCCCTGGCACGGAGCCCCCACACCGAGAGTGTCCTTCATCACCCCTCCCGGACCCCCCACATCGAGAGTGTCCATCAAAGCGCCCCTCCCCACTCTCCCCGCCAGGAACCCCCACACCGAGAGTGTCCATCATCCCCCCGCCCGGACCCACCACACCGAGAGTGTCCATCATCCCCACGCCCGGACCCCCCACACCGAGAGTGTCCATCATCCCCCCGCCCCGGACCCCCCCACACCGAGAGTGTCCATCATCCCCCCGCCTGGACCCCCCACACCGAGAGTGTCCATCAACCCCCCGCCCGGAACCCCCACACTGAGAGTGTCCATCATCCCCCCGCCCGGACCCCCCACACCGAGAGTGTCCATCATCCCCCCGCCCGGACCCTCCACACCGAGAGTGTCCATCATACCCCCGCCCGGACCCCCCACACCGAGAGTGTCCATCATCCCCCCACCCGGACCCTCCACACCGAGAGTGTCCATCATCCCCCTTCCAGGACCCCCACAATGAGAGTGACCATCATCCACCCCACCCGGACCCCCCACAACGAGAGTGTCCATCATCCCCCCCGCCGGGACCCCCCACACCGAGAGTGTCCATCATCCCTCCGCCGGGACCCCCCCACACCGAGAGTGTCCATCATCTCCCAGCCCGGACCCCCCACACAGAGAGTGTCCATCATCCCCCCGCCCGGACCCCCCACACCGAGAGTGTCCATCATCCCCACACCAGGACCCCCCACAGCGAGAGTGACCATCATCCTCCGTCCGGACCCCCCACACCGAGAGTGTCCATCATCCCCCCGCCCGGACCCCCCACACCGAGAGCGTCCATCATCCCCCCTGCCCGGACCCCCCACACCGAGAGTGTCCATCATCCCCCCGCCAGGAACCCCCACACCAAGAGTGTCCATCATCCACCCCGCCCGGACCCCCACACCGAGAGTGTCCATCATCCACCCCGCCCGGACCCCCCACATCGAGAGTGTCCATCATCCCCCCGCCCGGAACCCCCACACCGAGAGTGTCCATCATCCCCCCCGCCCGGACCCCCCACACCGAGAGTGTCCATCATCCCCCCACCAGGACCCCCAACACCGAGAGTCTCCATCATCCCCCCACACCGAGAGTGTCCATCATCCCCCCGCCAGGACCCCCCCACACCGAGAGTGTCCATCATCCCCCCGCCAGGACCCCCCACACCGAGAGTGTCCAGCATCCCCCCCGCCCGCACACCCACACCGAGAGTGTCCATCATCCCCCCGCCCGGACCCCCCACACCGAGAGTGTCCATCATCCCCCCGCCAGGACCCCCCCACACCGAGAGTGTCCAGCATCCCCCCCGCCCGCACAGCCACACCGAGAGTGTCCATCATCCCCCAGCCCGGACCCCCCCACACCGAGAGTGTCCATCATCCCCCCCACCAGGACCCCCCACACCGAGAGTGTCCATCATCCCCCCGCCCGGAACCCCACACCGAGAGTGTCCATCATCCCCCCGCCCGGACCCCCCACACCGAGAGTGTCCATCATCCCCCCGCCCGGACCCCCCACACCGAGAGTATCCATCATCCCCCCCACCCGGACCCTCCACACCGAGAGTGTCCATCATCCCCCTTCCAGGACACCCCACACCGAGAGTGTCCATCATCCCCCCCGCCCGGACCCCCACACCGAGAGTGTCCATCATCCACCCGCCCGGACCCCCCACATCGAGAGTGTCCATCATCCCCCGCCCGGACCCCCCCACACCGAGAGTGTCCATCATCCCCCTGCCCGGAATCCCCAGAGAGAGAGTATACCTCATCTCCCCGACCGGACCCCCCACACCGAGAGTGTCCATCATCCCCCCGCCCGGACCCCCCACTCCGAGAGTGTCCATCATCCCGCCGGCTGGACCCCCCACACCGAGAGTGTCCATCATCCCCCCGCCAGGACCCCCCACCACGAGAGTGTCCATCATCCACCCGCCAGGACCCCCCCACACCGAGAGTGTCCATCATCCCCCAACCCGGAACCCCCCCACACCGAGAGTGTCCATCATCCCCCCGCCCGGACCCCCCACACCGAGAGTGTCCATCATCCCCCGCCCGGACCCCCCACACCAAGAGTGTCCATCATCCCCCAGCCCGGACCCCCCACACCGAGAGTGTCCAATCAAACCTCGGCAAGGACCCCCACACCGAGAGTGTCCATCATCCCCCTTCCAGGACCCCCCACAATGAGAGTGACCATCCTCCACCCCACCCGGACCCCCCACAACGAGAGTGTCCATCATCCCCCCCGCCGGGACCCCCCACACCGAGAGTGTCCATCATCTCCCAGCCCGGACCCCCCACACCGAGAGTGTCCATCATCCCCCCGCCCGGACCCCCCACAACGAGAGTGTCCACCATCACCCCCGTCGGGACCCCCCCCACACCGAGAGTGTCCATCATCCCCCCCGCCCGGACCCCCCACACCGAGAGTGTCCATCATCTCCCAGCCCGGACCCCCCACAACGAGAGTGTCCATCATCCCCCCGCCTGGACCCTCCACACCGAGAGTGTCCATCATACCCCCCGCCCGGACCCCCCACACCGAGTGTGTCCATCATCCCCCCCGCCCGGACCGCCATACCGAGAGTGTCCATCATCCACCGCCCGGACCCCCCACACCGAGAGTCTCCATCATCTCCCAGCCCGGACCCCCCACACCGAGAGTGTCCATCATCCCCCCGCCCGGACCCCCACACCGAGAGTGTCCATCATCCCCCCACCCAGACCCTCCACACCGAGAGTGTCCATCATCCCCCTTCCAGGACCCCCACAATGAGAGTGACCATCATCCACCCCACCACGGACCCCCCACAACGAGAGTGTCCATCATCCCCCCACCAGGACCCCCAGCACAGAGAGTGTCCATCATCCCCCCACCAGGACCCCCCACAGCGAGAGTGACCATCATCCTCCGTCCGGACCCCCCACACCGAGAGTGTCCATCATCCCCCCGCCCGGACCCCCCCACACCGAGAGTGTCCATCATCCCCCCCGCCCGGACCCCCCCACACCGAGAGTGTCCAGCATCACCCCCGCCCGCACACCCACACCGAGAGTGTCCATCATCCCCCCGCCCGGACCCCCCACACCGAGAGTGTCCATCATCCCCCCGCCAGGACCCCCCACACCGAGAGTGTCCAGCATCCCCCCCGCCCGCACACCCACACCGAGAGTGTCCATCATCCCCCAGCCCGGACCCCCCCACACCGAGAGTGACCATCATCCTCCGTCCCGGACCCCCCACACCCGAGAGTGTCCATCATCCCCCCACCAGGACACCCCACACCGAGAGTGTCCATCATCCCCCCGCCCGGACCCCCCACACGGAGAGTGTCCATTATCCCCCCGCCCGGACCCCCCACACCGAGAGTGTCCATCATCCCCCCGCCCGGACCCCCCCCCACACCGAGAGTGTCCATCATCCCCCCGCCCGGAATCCCCAGACAGAGAGTATACATCATCTCCCCGACCGGACCCCCCCCCCAACACCGAGAGTGTCCATCATTCCCCCGCCGGACCCCCCACACCGAGAGTGTCCACCATCCCCCCGCCCGGACCCCCCACACCGAGAGTGTCTATCATCCCCCCGCCCGGACCCCCCACACCGAGAGTGTCCATCATTCCCCCGCCTGGACCCCCCAACACCGAGAGTGTCCAGCATCTCCCAGCCCGGAGCCCCCACACCGAGAGTGTCCATCATCCCCCCGCCCGGACCCCCCACACCGAGAGTGTCCATCATCCCCCCGCCCGGACCCCCCACACCGAGAGTGTCCATCATCCCCCCCGCCCGGACCCTCACACCGAGAGTGTCCATCATACCCCCGCCCGGACCCCCCACACCGAGAGTGTCCATCATCCCCCCCACCCGGACCCTCCACACCGAGAGTGTCCATCATCCCCCCTTCCAGGACCCCCCACAATGAGAGTGACCATCATCCACCCCACCCGGACCCCCCACAACGAGAGTGTCCATCATCCCCCCCGCCGGGACCCCCCACACCGAGAGTGTCCATCATCCCTCGCCGGGACCCCCCACACCGAGAGTGTCCATCATCTCCCAGCCCGGACCCCCCACACAGAGAGTGTCCATCATCCCCCCGCCCCGGACCCCCCACACCGAGAGTGTCCATCATCCCCACACCAGGACCCCCCCACAGCGAGAGTGACCATCATCCTCCGTCCGGACCCCCCACACCGAGAGTGTCCATCATCCCCCCGCCCGGACCCCCCACACCGAGAGCGTCCATCATCCCCCCTGCCCGGACCCCCCCACACCGAGAGTGTCCATCATCCCCCCGCCCGGACCCCCCACACCGAGAGTGTCCATCATCCCCACACCAGGACCCCCCACAGCGAGAGTGACCATCATCCTCCGTCCGGACCCCCCCACACCGAGAGTGTCCATCATCCCCCCGCCCGGACCCCCCACACCGAGAGCGTCCATCATCCCCCTGCCCGGACCCCCCACACCGAGAGTGTCCATCATCCCCCCGCCAGGAACCCCCACACCAAGAGTGTCCATCATCCACCCGCCCCGGACCCCCACACCGAGAGTGTCCATCATCCCCACCGCCCGGACCCCCCACATCGAGAGTGTCCATCATCCCCCCGCCCGGAACCCCCACACCGAGAGTGTCCATCATCCCCCCGCCCGGACCCCCCACACCGAGAGTGTCCATCATCCCCCCACCAGGACCCCCAACACCGAGAGTCTCCATCATCCCCCCCGCCGGGACACCCCCACACCGAGAGTGTCCATCATCCCCCCGCCAGGACCCCCCACACCGAGAGTGTCCATCATCCCCCCGCCAGGACCCCCCCACACCGAGAGTGTCCAGCATCCCCCCCGCCCGCACACCCACACCGAGAGTGTCCATCATCCCCCCGCCCGGACCCCCCCACACCGAGAGTGTCCATCATCCCCCCGCCAGGACCCCCCACACCGAGAGTGTCCAGCATCCCCCCCGCCCGCACACCCACACCGAGAGTGTCCATCATCCCCCAGCCCGGACCCCCCACACCGAGAGTGTCCATCATCCCCCCACCAGGACCCCCCACACCGAGAGTGTCCATCATCCCCCCGCCCGGAACCCCACACCGAGAGTGTCCATCATCCCCCCGCCCGGACCCCCCACACCGAGAGTGTCCATCATCCCCCCGCCCGGACCCCCCACACCGAGAGTATCCATCATCCCCCCACCCGGACCCTCCACACCGAGAGTGTCCATCATCCCCCTTCCAGGACACCCCACACCGAGAGTGTCCATCATCCCCCCCCGCCCGGACCCCCACACCGAGAGTGTCCATCATCCACCCGCCCGGACCCCCCACATCGAGAGTGTCCATCATCCCCCCGCCCGGACCCCCCACACCGAGAGTGTCCATCATCCCCCTGCCCGGAATCCCCAGAGAGAGAGTATACCTCATCTCCCCGACCGGACCCCCCACACCGAGAGTGTCCATCATCCCCCCGCCCGGACCCCCCACTCCGAGAGTGTCCATCATCCCGCCGGCCGGACCCCCCACACCGAGAGTGTCCATCATCCCCCCGCCAGGACCCCCCACACCGAGAGTGTCCATCATCCACCCGCCAGGACCCCCCACACCGAGAGTGTCCATCATCCCCCAACCCGGAACCCCCACACCGAGAGTGTCCATCATCCCCCCGCCCGGACCCCCCACACCGAGAGTGTCCATCATCCCCCCGCCCGGACCCCCCACACCAAGAGTGTCCATCATCCCCCAGCCCGGACCCCCCACACCGAGAGTGTCAATCAAACCTCGGCAAGGACCCCCACACCGAGAGTGTCCATCATCCCCCTTCCAGGACCCCCACAATGAGAGTGACCATCCTCCACCCCACCCGGACCCCCCACAACGAGAGTGTCCATCATCCCCCCCGCCGGGACCCCCCACACCGAGAGTGTCCATCATCTCCCAGCCCGGACCCCCCACACCGAGAGTGTCCATCATCCCCCCGCCCGGACCCCCCACAACGAGAGTGTCCACCATCACCCCCGTCGGGACCCCCCACACCGAGAGTGTCCATCATCCCCCCCGCCCGGACCCCCCACACCGAGAGTGTCCATCATCTCCCAGCCCGGACCCCCCACAACGAGAGTGTCCATCATCCCCCCGCCTGGACCCTCCACACCGAGAGTGTCCATCATACCCCCCGCCCGGACCCCCCACACCGAGTGTGTCCATCATCCCCCCCCGCCCGGACCGCCATACCGAGAGTGTCCATCATCCCACCGCCCGGACCCCCCACACCGAGAGTCTCCATCATCTCCCAGCCCGGACCCCCCACACCGAGAGTGTCCATCATCCCCCCGCCCGGACCCCCACACCGAGAGTGTCCATCATCCCCCCACCCAGACCCTCCACACCGAGAGTGTCCATCATCCCCCTTCCAGGACCCCCACAATGAGAGTGACCATCATCCACCCCACCCGGACCCCCCACAACGAGAGTGTCCATCATCCCCCCACCAGGACCCCCAGCACAGAGAGTGTCCATCATCCCCCCACCAGGACCCCCCCACAGCGAGAGTGACCATCATCCTCCGTCCGGACCCCCCACACCGAGAGTGTCCATCATCCCCCCGCCCGGACCCCCCACACCGAGAGTGTCCATCATCCCCCCGCCCGGACCCCCCACACCGAGAGTGTCCAGCATCACCCCCGCCCGCACACCCACACCGAGAGTGTCCATCATCCCCCCGCCCGGACCCCCCACACCGAGAGTGTCCATCATCCCCCCGCCAGGACCCCCCCACACCGAGAGTGTCCAGCATCCCCCCCGCCCGCACACCCACACCGAGAGTGTCCATCATCCCCCAGCCCGGACCCCCCACACCGAGAGTGACCATCATCCTCCGTCCGGACCCCCCACACCGAGAGTGTCCATCATCCCCCCACCAGGACACCCCACACCGAGAGTGTCCATCATCCCCCCGCCCGGACCCCCCACACGGAGAGTGTCCATTATCCCCCCGCCCGGACCCCCCACACCGAGAGTGTCCATCATCCCCCCGCCCGGACCCCCCACACCGAGAGTGTCCATCATCCCCCCGCCCGGAATCCCCAGACAGAGAGTATACATCATCTCCCCGACCGGACCCCCCCCCAACACCGAGAGTGTCCATCATTCCCCCGCCCGGACCCCCCACACCGAGAGTGTCCACCATCCCCCCGCCCGGACCCCCCACACCGAGAGTGTCTATCATCCCCCCGCCCGGACCCCCCACACCGAGAGTGTCCATCATTCCCCCCGCCTGGACCCCCAACACCGAGAGTGTCCAGCATCTCCCAGCCCGGAGCCCCCACACCGAGAGTGTCCATCATCCCCCCGCCCGGACCCCCCACACCGAGAGTGTCCATCATCCCCCCCGCCCGGACCCCCCACACCGAGAGTGTCCATCATCCCCCCGCCCGGACCCTCCACACCGAGAGTGTCCATCATACCCCCCGCCCGGACCCCCCCACACCGAGAGTGTCCATCATCCCCCCACCCGGACCCTCCACACCGAGAGTGTCCATCATCCCCCTTCCAGGACCCCCACAATGAGAGTGACCATCATCCACCCCACCCGGACCCCCCACAACGAGAGTGTCCATCATCCCCCCCGCCGGGACCCCCCACACCGAGAGTGTCCATCATCCCTCCGCCGGGACCCCCCCACACCGAGAGTGTCCATCATCTCCCAGCCCGGACCCCCCACACAGAGAGTGTCCATCATCCCCCCGCCCGGACCCCCCACACCGAGAGTGTCCATCATCCCCACACCAGGACCCCCCACAGCGAGAGTGACCATCATCCTCCGTCCGGACCCCCCACACCGAGAGTGTCCATCATCCCCCCGCCCGGACCCCCCACACCGAGAGCGTCCATCATCCCCCCTGCCCGGACCCCCCACACCGAGAGTGTCCATCATCCCCCCGCCAGGAACCCCCACACCAAGAGTGTCCATCATCCACCCCGCCCGGACCCCCACACCGAGAGTGTCCATCATCCACCCGCCCGGACCCCCCACATCGAGAGTGTCCATCATCCCCCCACCAGGACCCCCAACACCGAGAGTCTCCATCATCCCCCCCGCCGGGACCCCCCACACCGAGAGTGTCCATCATCCCCCCGCCAGGACCCCCCACACCGAGAGTGTCCATCATCCCCCCCCCGCCAGGACCCCCCACACCGAGAGTGTCCAGCATCCCCCCCGCCCGCACACCCACACCGAGAGTGTCCATCATCCCCCCGCCCGGACCCCCCACACCGAGAGTGTCCATCATCCCCCCGCCAGGACCCCCCACACCGAGAGTGTCCAGCATCCCCCCCGCCCGCACACCCACACCGAGAGTGTCCATCATCCCCCAGCCCGGACCCCCCACACCGAGAGTGACCATCATCCTCCGTCCGGACCCCCCACACCGAGAGTGTCCATCATCCCCCCACCAGGACCCCCCACACCGAGAGTGTCCATCATCCCCCCGCCCGGAACCCCACACCGAGAGTGTCCATCATCCCCCCGCCCGGACCCCCCACACCGAGAGTGTCCATCATCCCCCCGCCCGGACCCCCCACACCGAGAGTATCCATCATCCCCCCACCCGGACCCTCCACACCGAGAGTGTCCATCATCCCCCTTCCAGGACCCCCCACACCGAGAGTGTCCATCATCCCCCCCGCCCGGACCCCCACACCGAGAGTGTCCATCATCCACCCGCCCGGACCCCCCACATCGAGAGTGTCCATCATCCCCCCGCCCGGACCCCCCACACCGAGAGTGTCCATCATCCCCCTGCCCGGAATCCCCAGAGAGAGAGTATACCTCATCTCCCCGACCGGACCCCCCACACCGAGAGTGTCCATCATCCCCCCGCCCGGACCCCCCACTCCGAGAGTGTCCATCATCCCGCCGGCCGGACCCCCCACACCGAGAGTGTCCATCATCCCCCCGCCAGGACCCCCCACACCGAGAGTGTCCATCATCAACCCGCCAGGACCCCCCACACCGAGAGTGTCCATCATCCACCCACCCGGACCCCCCACACCGAGAGTGTCCATCATCCCCCAACCCGGAACCCCCACACCGAGAGTGTCCATCATCCCCCCGCACGGACCCCCCACACCGAGAGTGTCCATCATCCCCCCGCCCGGACCCCCCACACCGAGAGTGTCCATCATCCCCCAGCCCGGACCCCCCACACCGAGAGTGTCAATCAAACCTCGGCAAGGACCCCCACACCGAGAGTGTCCATCATCCCCCTTCCAGGACCCCCACAATGAGAGTGACCATCCTCCACCCCACCCGGACCCCCCACAACGAGAGTGTCCATCATCCCCCCCGCCGGGACCCCCCCACACCGAGAGTGTCCATCATCTCCCAGCCCGGACCCCCCACACCGAGAGTGTCCATCATCCCCCCGCCCGGACCCCCCACAACGAGAGTGTCCACCATCACCCCCGTCGGAACCCCCCCACACCGAGAGTGTCCATCATCCCCCCGCCCGGACCCCCCACACCGAGAGTGTCCATCATCTCCCAGCCCGGACCCCCCACAACGAGAGTGTCCATCATCCCCCCGCCCGGACCCTCCACACCGAGAGTGTCCATCATACCCCCCGCCCGGACCCCCCACACCGAGTGTGTCCATCATCCCCCCCGCCCGGACCGCCATACCGAGAGTGTCCATCATCCCACCGCCCGGACCCCCCCACACCGAGAGTCTCCATCATCTCCCAGCCCGGACCCCCCACACCGAGAGTGTCCATCATCCCCCCGCCCGGACCCCCACACCGAGAGTGTCCATCATCCCCCCACCCGGACCCTCCACACCGAGAGTGTCCATCATCCCCCTTCCAGGACCCCCACAATGAGAGTGACCATCATCCACCCCACCCGGACCCCCCACAACGAGAGTGTCCATCATCCCCCCACC
This sequence comes from Isurus oxyrinchus, assembly GCA_026770705.1. Lineage (NCBI taxonomy): Eukaryota > Metazoa > Chordata > Chondrichthyes > Lamniformes > Lamnidae > Isurus > Isurus oxyrinchus. Next base: position 20,007 of record JANJGN010001111.1, read on the forward strand.
AGGTCCCCCAGCACAGAGAGTGTCCATCATCCCCCCACCAGGACCCCCCACAGCGAGAGTGACCATCATCCTTCTTCCGGACCCCCCACACCGAGAGTGTCCATCATCCCCCCGCCCGGACCCCCCACACCGAGAGTGTCCATCATCCCCCCGCCAGGACCCCCCACACCGAGAGTGTCCATCATCCCCCCCGCCCGGACCCCCCGACACCGAGAGTGTCCAGCATCACCCCCGCCCGCACACCCACACCGAGAGTGTCCATCATCCCCCCGCCCGGACCCCCCACACCGAGAGTGTCCATCATCCCCCCGCCAGGACCCCCCACACCGAGAGTGTCCAGCATCCCCCCCCGCCCCGCACACCCACACCGAGAGTGTCCATCATCCCCCAGCCCGGACCCCCCACACCGAGAGTGACCATCATCCTCCGTCCGGACCCCCCACACCGAGAGTGTCCATCATCCCCCCACCAGGACACCCCACACCGAGAGTGTCCATCATCCCCCCGCCCGGACCCCCCACACGGAGAGTGTCCATTATCCCCCCGCCCGGAGCCCCCACACCGAGAGTGTCCATCAACCCCCCGCCCGGACCCCCCACACCGAGAGTGTCCATCATCCCCCCGCCCGGAATCCCCAGACAGAGAGTATACATCATCTCCCCGACCGGACCCCCCCCAACACCGAGAGTGTCCATCATTCCCCCGCCCGGACCCCCCACACCGAGAGTGTCCACCATCCCCCCGCCCGGACCCCCACACCGAGAGTGTCCATCATTCCCCCGCCTGGACCCCCCACACCGAGAGTGTCCAGCATCTCCCAGCCCGGAGCCCCCACACCGAGAGTGTCCATCATCCCCCCGCCCGGACCCCCCACACCGAGAGTGTCCATCATCTCCCAGCCCGGACCCCCCACACCGAGAGTGTCTATCAAACCTCCGCAAGGACCCCCACACCGAGAGTGTCCATCATCCCCCCCGCCCGGACCCTCCACACCGAGAGTGTTCATCATCCCCCCGCCCGGACCCCCCACACCGAGAGTGTCCATCATCCCCCCGCCCGGACCCCCCACACCGAGAGTGTCCATCATCCCCCCGCCCGGACCCCCCCACACCGAGACTGTCCATCATCTCCCAGCCCGGACCCCCAACACCGAGAGTGTCCAACATCCCCCCGCCCGGAACCCCCACAACGAGAGTGTCCATGATTCCGCCACCCGGACACCCCACACCGAGAGTGTCCATCATCCCCCCGCCCGGACCCCACACACCGAGAGTGTCCATCATCCCCCCGCCCGGACCTCCCACTCCAAGAGTGTCCATCATTCCCCCCGCCCGGACCCCCCACACCGAGTGTGTTCATCATCCCCCCCACCCAGACCCCCCACACCGAGAGTGTCCATCATCCACCGTCCGGACCCCCACACCGAGAGTGTCCATCATCCTCCGTCCGGACCCCCACACCGAGAGTGTCCATCATCCCCCCGCCCGGACCCCCCACACCGAGAGTGTCCATCATCCCCCCGCCCGGACCCCCCACACCGAGAGTGTCCATCATCCCCCAGCCCGGACCCCCCCACACCGAGAGTGTCCATCATCCCCCCGCCCGGACCCCCCACACCGAGAGTTTCCATCATCCCCCCCGCCCGGACCCCCACACCGAGAATGTCCATCATCCCCCCGCCCGGACCCCCCACACCGAGAGTGTCCATCATCCCCCCCGCCCGGACCCCCCACACCGAGAGTGTCCATCATCCCCCCCGCCCGGACCCCCCACACCGAGAGTGTCCATCATCCCCCCCGCCCGGACCCCCCACACCGAGAGTGTCCATCATCCCCCCGACCGGAACCCCCACACCGAGAGTGTCCATCATCCCCCCGACCGGACCCTCCACACCGAGAGTGTCCATCATCCCCCCCGCCCGGACCCCCACACCGAGAGTGTCCATCATCCCCCCCGCCCGGACCCCCCCACACCAAGAGTGTCCATCATCTCCCAGCCCGGACCCCCCACACAGAGAGTGTCCATCATCCTCCGTCCGGACCCCCCACACCGAGAGTGTCCATCATCCCCCCGCCAGGACCCCCCACACCGAGAGTGTCCATCATCCCCCCGCCCGGACCCCCCACACCGAGAGTGTCCATCATCCCCCCGACCGGAACCCCCACACCGAGAGTGTCCATCATCTCCCAGCCCGGACCCCCCACACAGAGAGTGTCCATCATCCCCCCCGCCCGGACCCCCCCACACCGAGAGTGTCCATCATCCCCCCGCCCGGACCCCCACACCGAGAGTGTCCATCATCCCCCCACCAGGACCCCCCACACCGAGAGTGTCCATCATCCCCCCGCCCGGACCCCCACACCGAGAGTGTCCATCATCCCCCCCGCCCAGACCCCCCACACCGAGAGTGTCCATCATCCCCCCGCCCGGACCCCCCACACCGAGAGTGTCCATCATCCCCCCGCCCGGACCCCCCACACCAAGAGTGTCCATCATCTCCCAGTCCGGACCCCCCACACAGAGAGTGTCCATCATCCCCCCGCCAGGACCCCCCACACCGAGATTGACCATCATCCCCCCACCAGGACCCCCCACACCGAGAGTGTCCATCATCCCCCCCGCCCGGACCCCCACACCGAGAGTGTCCATCATCCCCCTTCCAGGACCCCCACAATGAGAGTGACCATCATCCACCACACCCGGACCCCCCACAACGAGAGTGTCCATCATCCCCCCCCGCCGGGTCCCCCACACCGAGAGTGTCCATCATCCCCCCGCCCGGACCCCCCACACCGAGAGTGTCCATCATCTCCCAGCCCGGACCCCACCCACCGAGAGTGTCCATCATCCCCCCGCCAGGACCCCCCACACCGAGAGTGTCCATCATCCCCCTTCCAGGACCCCCACAATGAGAGTGACCATCATCCACCCCACCCGGACCCCCCACAACGAGAGTGTCCATCATCCCCCCCCGCCGGGTCGCCCACACCGAGAGTGTCCATCATCCCCCCGCCCGGACCCCCCACACCGAGAGTGTCCATCATCCCCCCACCCGGACCCCCCACACCGAGAGTGTCCATCATCTCCCAGCCCGGACCCCCCACACCGAGAGTGTCCATCATCTCCCAGCCCGGACCCCCCACACCGAGAGTGTCCATCAACCCCCCGCTCGGACCCCCCACACCGAGAGTGTCCACCATCCCCCCGCCAGGACCCCCCACACCGAGAGTGTCCATCATCCCCCCGCCCGACCCCCCACACCGAGAGTGTCCATCATCCCCCCCGCCAGGACCCCCCACACCGAGAGTGACCATCATCCTCCGTCCGGACCCCCCACACCGAGAGTGTCCATCATCCCCCAGCCCGGACCCCCCACACCGAGAGTGTCCATCATCCCCCAGCCCGGACCCCCCACACCGAGAGTGTCCATCATCCCCCTTCCAGGACCCCCACAATGAGAGTGACCATCATCCACCCCACCCGGACCCCCCACAACGAGCGTGTCCATCATCCCCCCCGCCGGGACCCCCCACACCGAGAGTGTCCATCATCCCCCCGCCCGGACCCCCCACACGGAGAGTGTCCATCATCCCCCCGCCAGGACCCCCCACACCGAGAGTGTCAATCATCCCCCCGCCAGGACCCCCCCACACCGAGAGTGTCAATCATCCCCCCGCCCGGACACCCCACACCGAGAGTGCCCATCATTCCCCCTCCCGGACACCCCACACCGAGAGTGTCCATCATCCCCCCGCCCGGACCCCCCACACCGAGAGTGTCCATCATCCCCCCGCCCGGACCCCCCACACCGAGAGTGTCCATCATCCCCCCCGCCCGGACACCCCACACCGAGAGTGTCCATCATCCCGCAGCCCGGACCCCCCACACCAAGAGTGTCCATCATCCCCCCGCCCGGATCCCCCACACCGAGAGTGTCCATCATCACCCTGCCCGGACCCCCCACACCGAGAGTGTCCATCATCACCCCGCCCGGACCCCCCACACCGAGAGTGTCCATCATCACCCCGCCCGGACCCCCCACACCGAGAGTGTCCATCATCCCCCGCCCGGACCCCCCACACCGAGAGTGTCCATCATCCCCGCCCGGACCCCCCACACCGAGAGTGTCCATCATCCCCCCGCCCGGACCCCCCACACCGAGAGTGTCCATCATCCCCCCGCCAGGACCCCCCACACCGAGAGTGTCCATCATCCCCCCCCGCCCCGACCCCCACACCGAGAGTGTCCATCATCCCCCCGCCAGGACCCCCCACACCGAGAGTGTCCATCATCCCCCTTCCAGGACCCCCACAATGAGAGTGACCATCATCCACCCCACCCGGACCCCCCACAACGAGAGTGTCCATCATCCCCCCCGCCGGGACCCGCACACCGAGAGTGTCGATCATCCCCCCGGCCGGGACCCCCCACACCGAGAGTGTCCATCATCCCCCCCGCCCGGACCCCCCCACACCGAGAGTGTCCATCATCCCCCCGCCAGGACCCCCCACACCGAGAGTGTCCATCATCCCCCCCCGCCCGGACCCCCCACACCGAGAGTGTCCATCATCCCCCCGCCCGGACCCCCCACACCGAGAGTGTCCATCATCTCCCAGCCCGGACCCCCCATACCGAGAGTGTCCATCATCTCCCAGCCCGGACCCCCCACACAGAGAGTGTCCATCATCCCCCCGCCCGGACCCCCCACACCGAGAGTGTCCATCATCCCCCCGCCCGGACACCCCACACCGAGAGTGTCCATCATCCCCCCGCCCGGACACCCCACACCGAGCGTGTCCATCATCCCCCCGCCCGGACCCACCACACCGAGAGTGTCCATCATCCCCCCGCCCGGACCCCCCATACCGAGAGTGTCCATCATCTCCCAGCCCGGACCCCCCACACCGAGAGTGTCCATCATCTCCCAGCCCGGACCCCCACACCGAGAGTGTCCATCATCACCCCGCCCGGACCCCCCACACCAAGAGTGTCCATCATCCCCCCGCCCGGACCCCCCACACCAAGAGTGTCCATCATCCCCCCGCCCGGACACACCACACCAAGAGTGTCCATCATCCCCCCGCCTGGACCCCCCACACCGAGAGTGTCCATCATCCCGCCGCCCGGACCCCCCACACCAAGAGTGTCCATCATCCCCACACCCGCCCGGAACCCCACACCGAGAGTGTCCATCATCCCCCCGCCCGGACCCCCACACCGAGAGTGTCCATCATCCCCCCGCCCGGAACCCCCACACCGAGAGTGTCCATCATCCCCCAGCCCGGTCCCCCCACACCGAGAGTGTCCATCATCCCCCCGCCCGGACCCCCCACACCGAGAGTGTCCATCATCCCCCAGCCCGGACCCTCCACACCGAGAGTGTCCATCATCCCCCCGCCCGGACCCCCCACACCGAGAGTGTCCATCATCCCCCCGCCAGGACCCCCCACACCGAGAGTGTCCATCATCCCCCCGCCCGGACCCCCCACACCGAGAGTGTCCATCATCTCCCAGCCCGGACCCTCCACACCGAGAGTGTCCATCATCCGCCAGCCCCGACCCCCCACACCGAGAGTGTCAATCATCCCCCTGCCCGGATCCCCCAGACCGAGAGTGTCCATCAACCCTCCGCCCGGATCCCCCACACCGAGAGTGTCCATCATCCCCCCGCCCGCCCGGACCACCCACACCGAGAGTGTCCATCATCCCCCCGCCTGGACCCCCCACACCGAGAGTGTCCATCATCCACCCGCCCGGACCCCCCACACCGAGAGTGTCCATCATCCCCCCGCCAGGAACCCCCACACCGAGAGTGTCCATCATCCCCCCGCCCGGACCCCCCACACCGAGAGTGTCCATCATCCCCCCGCCCGGACCCCCACACCGAGAGTGTCCATCATCCCCCCACCAGGACCCCCCACACCGAGAGTGTCCATCATCCCCCCGCCCGGACCCCCACACCGAGAGTGTCCATCATCCCCCCCGCCCAGACCCCCACACCCGAGAGTGTCCATCATCCCCCCGCCCGGACCCCCCACACCAAGAGTGTCCATCATCTCCCAGTCCGGACCCCCCACACAGAGAGTGTCCATCATCCCCCCACCAGGACCCCCCACACCGAGAGTGACCATCATCCCCCCACCAGGACCCCCCACACCGAGAGTGTCCATCATCCCCCCCGCCCGGACCCCCACACACCGAGAGTGTCCATCATCCCCGCCCGGACCCCCCACACCGAGAGTGTCCATCATCTCCCAGCCCGGACACCCCCCACACCGAGAGTGTCCATCATCCCCCCGCCCGGACCCTCCACACCGAGAGTGTCCATCATCCCCCCGCCCGGACCCCCCACACCGAGAGTGTCCATCATCCCCCCGCCAGGACCCCCCCACACCGAGAGTGTCCATCATCCCCCCCGCCCGGACCGCCACACCGAGAGTGTCCATCATCCCCCCGCCAGGACCCCCCACACCGAGAGTGTCCATCATCCCCCTTGCAGGACCCCCACAATGAGAGTGACCATCATCCACCCCACCCGGACCCCCCACAACGAGAGTGTCCATCATCCCCCCACCAGGTCCCCCAGCACAGAGAGTGTCCATCATCCCCCCACCAGGACCCCCCCACAGCGAGAGTGACCATCATCCTTCTTCCGGACCCCCCACACCGAGAGTGTCCATCATCCCCCCGCCCGGACCCCCCCACACCGAGAGTGTCCATCATCCCCCCGCCAGGACCCCCCACACCGAGAGTGTCCATCATCCCCCCGCCCGGACCCCCGACACCGAGAGTGTCCAGCATCACCCCCGCCCGCACACCCACACCGAGAGTGTCCATCATCCCCCCGCCCGGACCCCCCACACCGAGAGTGTCCATCATCCCCCCGCCAGGACCCCCCCACACCGAGAGTGTCCAGCATCCCCCCCGCCCGCACACCCACACCGAGAGTGTCCATCATCCCCCAGCCCGGACCCCCCCACACCGAGAGTGACCATCATCCTCCGTCCGGACCCCCCACACCGAGAGTGTCCATCATCCCCCCACCAGGACACCCCACACCGAGAGTGTCCATCATCCCCCCGCCCGGACCCCCCACACGGAGAGTGTCCATTATCCCCCCGCCCGGAGCCCCCACACCGAGAGTGTCCATCAACCCCCCCGCCCGGACCCCCCACACCGAGAGTGTCCATCATCCCCCCGCCCGGAATCCCCAGACAGAGAGTATACATCATCTCCCCGACCGGACCCCCCCCAACACCGAGAGTGTCCATCATTCCCCCGCCCGGACCCCCCACACCGAGAGTGTCCACCATCCCCCCGCCCGGACCCCCACACCGAGAGTGTCCATCATCCCCCCGCCCGGACTCCCCACACCGAGAGTGTCCATCATTCCCCCGCCTGGACCCCCCACACCGAGAGTGTCCAGCATCTCCCAGCCCGGAGCCCCCACACCGAGAGTGTCCATCATCCCCCCGCCCGGACCCCCCACACCGAGAGTGTCCATCATCTCCCAGCCCGGACCCCCCACACCGAGAGTGTCTATCAAACCTCCGCAAGGACCCCCACACCGAGAGTGTCCATCATCCCCCCGCCCGGACCCTCCAGTTCATCATCCCCCCGCCCGGACCCCCCACACCGAGAGTGTCCATCATCCCCCCGCCCGGACCCCCCACACCGAGAGTGTCCATCATCCCCCCGCCCGGACCCCCCACACCGAGACTGTCCATCATCTCCCAGCCCGGACCCCCAACACCGAGAGTGTCCAACATCCCCCCGCCCGGAACCCCCACAACGAGAGTGTCCATGATTCCGCCACCCGGAACACCCCCACAACCGAGAGTGTCCATCATCCCCCGCCCAGGACCCCACACACCGAGAGTGTCCATCATCCCCCCGCCCGGACCTCCCACTCCAAGAGTGTCCATCATTCCCCCCCGCCCGGACCCCCCACACCGAGTGTGTTCATCATCCCCCCCACCCAGACCCCCCACACCGAGAGTGTCCATCATCCACCGTCCGGACACCCACACACCGAGAGTGTCCATCATCCTCCGTCCGGACCCCCACACCGAGAGTGTCCATCATCCCCCCGCCCGGACCCCCCACACCGAGAGTGTCCATCATCCACCCCCAGCCCGGACCCCCCACACACCGAGAGTGTCCATCATCCCCCAGCCCGGACCCCCCACACCGAGAGTGTCCATCATCCCCCCGCCCGGACCCCCCACACCGAGAGTTTCCATCATCCCCCCCGCCCGGACCCCCACACCGAGAATGTCCATCATCCCCCCGCCCGGACCCCCCACACCGAGAGTGTCCATCATCCCCCCGCCCGGACCCCCCACACCGAGAGTGTCCATCATCCCCCCGCCCGGACCCCCCACACCGAGAGTGTCCATCATCCCCCCCGCCCGGACCCCCCACACCGAGAGTGTCCATCATCCCCCCGACCGGAACCCCCACACCGAGAGTGTCCATCATCCCCCCGACCGGACCCTCCACACCGAGAGTGTCCATCATCCCCCCGCCCGGACCCCCCACACCGAGAGTGTCCATCATCCCCCCCGCCCGGACCCCCCACACCAAGAGTGTCCATCATCTCCCAGCCCGGACCCCCCACACAGAGAGTGTCCATCATCCTCCGTCCGGACCCCCCACACCGAGAGTGTCCATCATCCCCCGCCAGGACCCCCCACACCGAGAGTGTCCATCATCCCCCCGCCCGGACCCCCCACACCGAGAGTGTCCATCATCCCCCCGACCGGAACCCCCACACCGAGAGTGTCCATCATCTCCCAGCCCGGACCCCCCACACAGAGAGTGTCCATCATCCCCCCGCCCGGACCCCCCACACCGAGAGTGTCCATCATCCCCCCGCCCGGACCCCCACACCGAGAGTGTCCATCATCCCCCCACCAGGACCCCCCACACCGAGAGTGTCCATCATCCCCCCCGCCCGGACCCCCACACCGAGAGTGTCCATCATCCCCCCCGCCCAGACCCCCACACCGAGAGTGTCCATCATCCCCCCGCCCGGACCCCCCACACCGAGAGTGTCCATCATCCCCCCGCCCGGACCCCCCCACACCAAGAGTGTCCATCATCTCCCAGTCCGGACCCCCCACACAGAGAGTGTCCATCATCCCCCCGCCAGGACCCCCCCACACCGAGATTGACCATCATCCCCCCACCAGGACCCCCCACACCGAGAGTGTCCATCATCCCCCCCGCCCGGACCCCCACACCGAGAGTGTCCATCATCCCCCTTCCAGGACCCCCACAATGAGAGTGACCATCATCCACCACACCCGGACCCCCCACAACGAGAGTGTCCATCATCCCCCCCGCCGGGTCCCCCACACCGAGAGTGTCCATCATCCCCCCGCCCGGACCCCCCACACCGAGAGTGTCCATCATCTCCCAGCCCGGACCCCACCCACCGAGAGTGTCCATCATCCCCCCCGCCAGGACCCCCCACACCGAGAGTGTCATCATCCCCCTTCCAGGACCCCCACAATGAGAGTGACCATCATCCACCCCACCCGGACCCCCCACAACGAGAGTGTCCATCATCCCCCCCGCCGGGTCGCCCACACCGAGAGTGTCCATCATCCCCCCGCCCGGACCCCCCACACCGAGAGTGTCCATCATCCCCCCACCCGGACCCCCCACACCGAGAGTGTCCATCATCTCCCAGCCCGGACCCCCCACACCGAGAGTGTCCATCATCTCCCAGCCCGGACCCCCCACACCGAGAGTGTCATCAACCCCCGCTCGGACCCCCCACACCGAGAGTGTCCACCATCCCCCCGCCAGGACCCCCCCACACCGAGAGTGTCCATCATCCCCCCCGCCCGACCCCCCACACCGAGAGTGTCCATCATCCCCCCGCCAGGACCCCCCCACACCGAGAGTGACCATCATCCTCCGTCCGGACCCCCCACACCGAGAGTGTCCATCATCCCCCCACCAGGACCCCCAACACCGAGAGTGTCCATCATCCCCCAGCCCGGACCCCCCACACCGAGAGTGTCCATCATCCTCCCGCCAGGACCCCCCACACCGAGAGTGTCCATCATCCCCCCGCCCGGACCCCCCACACCGAGAGTGTCCATCATCCCCCCGCCCGGACCCCCACACCGAGAGTGTCCATCATCCCCCTTCCAGGACCCCCACAATGAGAGTGACCATCATCCACCCCACCCGGACCCCCCACAACGAGCGTGTCCATCATCCCCCCGCCGGGACCCCCCCACACCGAGAGTGTCCATCATCCCCCCCGCCCGGACCCCCCCACACGGAGAGTGTCCATCATCCCCCCGCCAGGACCCCCCACACCGAGAGTGTCAATCATCCCCCCGCCAGGACCCCCCACACCGAGAGTGTCAATCATCCCCCCGCCCGGACACCCCACACCGAGAGTGCCCATCATTCCCCCTCCCGGACACCCCACACCGAGAGTGTCCATCATCCCCCCGCCCGGACCCCCCACACCGAGAGTGTCCATCATCCCCCCGCCCGGACCCCCCACACCGAGAGTGTCCATCATCCCCCCCGCCCGGACACCCCACACCGAGAGTGTCCATCATCCCGCAGCCCCGGACCCCCCACACCAAGAGTGTCCATCATCCCCCCGCCCGGATCCCCCACACCGAGAGTGTCCATCATCACCCTGCCCGGACCCCCCACACCGAGAGTGTCCATCATCACCCCGCCCGGACCCCCCACACCGAGAGTGTCCATCATCACCCCCGCCCGGACCCCCCACACCGAGAGTGTCCATCATCCCCCGCCCGGACCCCCCACACCGAGAGTGTCCATCATCCCCGCCCGGACCCCCCACACCGAGAGTGTCCATCATCCCCCCGCCCGGACCCCCCACACCGAGAGTGTCCATCATCCCCCCGCCAGGACCCCCCACACCGAGAGTGTCCATCATCCCCCCCGCCCCGACCCCCACACCGAGAGTGTCCATCATCCCCCCGCCAGGACCCCCCACACCGAGAGTGTCCATCATCCCCCTTCCAGGACCCCCACAATGAGAGTGACCATCATCCACCCCACCCGGACCCCCCACAACGAGAGTGTCCATCATCCCCCCCGCCGGGACCCGCACACCGAGAGTGTCGATCATCCCCCCGGCCGGGACCCCCACACCGAGAGTGTCCATCATCCCCCCGCCCGGACCCCCCACACCGAGAGTGTCCATCATCCCCCCGCCAGGACCCCCCCACACCGAGAGTGTCCATCATCCCCCCCGCCCGGACCCCCCACACCGAGAGTGTCCATCATCCCCCCGCCCGGACCCCCCCACACCGAGAGTGTCCATCATCTCCCAGCCCGGACCCCCCATACCGAGAGTGTCCATCATCTCCCAGCCCGGACCCCCCACACAGAGAGTGTCCATCATCCCCCCGCCCGGACCCCCCACACCGAGAGTGTCCATCATCCCCCCGCCCGGACACCCCACACCCGAGAGTGTCCATCATCCCCCCCCGCCCGGACACCCCACACCGAGCGTGTCCATCATCCCCCCCGCCCGGACCCACCACACCGAGAGTGTCCATCATCCCCCCGCCCGGACCCCCCATACCGAGAGTGTCCATCATCTCCCAGCCCGGACCCCCCACACCGAGAGTGTCCATCATCTCCCAGCCCGGACCCCCACACCGAGAGTGTCCATCATCACCCCGCCCGGACCCCCCACACCAAGAGTGTCCATCATCCCCCCGCCCGGACCCCCCACACCAAGAGTGTCCATCATCCCCCCGCCCGGACACACCACACCAAGAGTGTCCATCATCCCCCCGCCTGGACCCCCCACACCGAGAGTGTCCATCATCCCGCCGCCCGGACCCCCCACACCAAGAGTGTCCATCATCCCCACACCCGCCCGGAACCCCACACCGAGAGTGTCCATCATCCCCCCGCCCGGACCCCCACACCGAGAGTGTCCATCATCCCCCCGCCCGGAACCCCCACACCGAGAGTGTCCATCATCCCCCAGCCCGGTCCCCCCACACCGAGAGTGTCCATCATCCCCCCGCCCGGACCCCCCACACCGAGAGTGTCCATCATCCCCCAGCCCGGACCCTCCACACCGAGAGTGTCCATCATCCCCCCCGCCCGGACCCCCCACACCGAGAGTGTCCATCATCCCCCCGCCAGGACCCCCCACACCGAGAGTGTCCATCATCCCCCCGCCCGGACCCCCCACACCGAGAGTGTCCATCATCTCCCAGCCCGGACCCTCCACACCGAGAGTGTCCATCATCCGCCAGCCCCCGACCCCCCATACCGAGAGTGTCAATCATCCCCCTGCCCGGATCCCCCAGACCGAGAGTGTCCATCAACCCTCCGCCCGGATCCCCCACACCGAGAGTGTCCATCATCCCCCCGCCCGCCCGGACCACCCACACCGAGAGTGTCCATCATCCCCCCGCCTGGACCCCCCACACCGAGAGTGTCCATCATCCACCCGCCCGGACCCCCCACACCGAGAGTGTCCATCATCCCCCCGCCAGGAACCCCCACACCGAGAGTGTCCATCATCCCCCCGCCCGGACCCCCCACACCGAGAGTGTCCATCATCCCCCCGCCCGGGACCCCCACACCGAGAGTGTCCATCATCCCCCCACCAGGACCCCCCACACCGAGAGTGTCCATCATCCCCCCGCCCGGACCCCCACACCGAGAGTGTCCATCATCCCCCCCCGCCCAGACCCCCACACCGAGAGTGTCCATCATCCCCCCGCCCGGACCCCCCACACCAAGAGTGTCCATCATCTCCCAGTCCGGACCCCCCACACAGAGAGTGTCCATCATCCCCCCACCAGGACCCCCCACACCGAGAGTGACCATCATCCCCCCACCAGGACCCCCCACACCGAGAGTGTCCATCATCCCCCCCCGCCCGGACCCCCACACACCGAGAGTGTCCATCATCCCCCGCCCGGACCCCCCACACCGAGAGTGTCCATCATCTCCCAGCCCGGACAACCCCCACACCGAGAGTGTCCATCATCCCCCCGCCCGGACCCTCCACACCGAGAGTGTCCATCATCCCCCCGCCCGGACCCCCCACACCGAGAGTGTCCATCATCCCCCCGCCAGGACCCCCCACACCGAGAGTGTCCATCATCCCCCCCCGCCCGGACCGCCACACCGAGAGTGTCCATCATCCCCCCGCCAGGACCCCCCCACACCGAGAGTGTCCATCATCCCCCTTGCAGGACCCCCACAATGAGAGTGACCATCATCCACCCCACCCCGGACCCCCCACAACGAGAGTGTCCATCATCCCCCCCGCCGGGACCCCGCACACCGAGAGTGTCCATCATCCCCCCCGCCGGGACCCCCCACACCGAGAGTGTCCATCATCCCCCCGCCCGGACCCCCCACACCGAGAGTGTCCATCATCCCCCCGCCAGGACCCCCCACACCGAGAGTGTCCATCATCCCCCCCGCCCGGACCCACCACACCGAGAGTGTCCATCATCCCCCCGCCCGGACCCCCCACACCGAGAGTGTCCATCATCTCCCAGCCCGGACCCCCCATACCGAGAGTGTCCATCATCTCCCAGCCCGGACCCCACACCACAGAGAGTGTCCATCATCCCCCCGCCGGACCCCCCACACCGATAGTGTCCATCATCCCCCCGCCCCGGACACCCCACACCGAGAGTGTCCCATCATCCCCCCCGCCCGGACACCCCACACCGAGCGTGTCCATCATCCCCCCGCCCGGACCCACCACACCGAGAGTGTCCATCATCCCCCCGCCCGGACCCCCCATACCGAGAGTGTCCATCATCTCCCAGCCCGGACCCCCCACACCGAGAGTGTCCATCATCTCCCAGCCCGGACCCCACACACCGAGAGTGTCCATCATCCCCCCGCCCGGACCCCCCACACCGAGGGTGTCCATCATCCCCCCGCCCGGACCCCCCACACCGAGAGTGTCCATCATCCCCCCGCCCGGACCCCCCACACCGAGAGTGTCCATCATCTCCCAGCCCGGACCCTCCACACCGAGAGTGTCCATCATCCGCCAGCCCCGACCCCCCACACCGAGAGTGTCAATCATCCCCCCGCCCGGATCCCCCAGACCGAGAGTGTCCATCAACCCTCCGCCCGGACCCCCCACACCGAGAGTGTCCATCATCCCCCCGCCCGCCCGGACCACCCACACCGAGAGTGTCCATCATCCCCCCGCCCGGACCCCCCACACCGAGAGTATCCATCGCCCCCCTCCCGGACCCCCCACACCGAGAGTGTCCATCATTCTCCCTTCCGGACCCCCCCACACCGAGAGTGTCCATCATCCCCCCTCCCGGACCCCCCACACCGAGAGTGTCCATCAAACCCCGGCCGGACCCCCCCACACCGAGAGTGTCCATCATGCCCCCCGCCCGGACCCCCCACCAAGAGAGACCATCAACCACCCACCCGGACCCCCACACCGAGAGTGTCCATCATCCCGCAGCCCGGACCCCCCACACCAAGAGTGTCCATCATCCCCCCGCACGGACCCCCACACCGAGAGTGTCCATCATCACCCTGCCCGGACCCCCCACACCGAGAGTGTCCATCATCCCCCGCCCGGACCCCCCCACACCGAGAGTGTCCATCATCCCCCCCGCCCGGACCCCCCACACCGAGAGTGTCCATCAACCCCCCGGCCGGACCCCCCCACACCGAGAGTGTCCATCATCCCTGCCCGGACCCCCCACACCGAGAGTGTCCATCATCCCCCCCGCCCGGACCCCCCACACCGAGAGTGTCCATCATCCCCCCCGTTTGGACCGCCACACCGAGAGTGTCCATCATCCCCCTGCCCGGACCCCCCACACCGAGAGTGTCCATCATCCCCCTGCCCGGACACCCCACACCGAGAGTGTCCATCATCCCCCCGCCCGGACCCCCCCACACCGATAGTGTCCATCATCCCCCCGCCCAGACCCCCCACACCGAGAGTGTCCATCATCCCCCCCGCCCGGACCCCCCACACCGAGAGTGTCCATCATCCCCCCGCCCGGACCCCCCACACCGAGAGTGTCCATCATCCCCCCGCACAGACCCCCACACTGAGAGGGTCCATCATCCCCCAACCCGGACCCCCCACACCGAGAGTGTCCATCATCCCCCCGCCCGGACCCCCCACACCGAGAGTGTCCATCATCCCCCCCCCCGGACCCCCACACCGAGAGTGTCCATCATCTCCCCGCCCGGACCCCCCACACCGAGAGTGTCCATCAAACCCCGCCCGGACCCCCCACACCGAGAGTGTCCATCATCTCCCCGCCCGGACCCCCCACACCGAGAGTGTCCATCATCCCCCCGCCCGGACCCCCAACACCGAGAGTGTCCATCATCCCCCCGCCCGGAACCCTCACACCGAGAGTGTCCATCATTCCCCCGCCCGGACCCCTCACACCGAGAGTGTCCATCATTCCCCCGCCCGGACCCCCCACACCGAGAGTGTCCATCAACCCCCCGCACGGACCCCCCACACCGAGAGTGTCCATCATCCCCCCCACCCGGACCCCCCACACCGAGAGTGTCCATCATCCCCCCCGCCCGGACCCCCCCACACCGAGAGTCTCCATCAACCCCCCGCCCGGAACCCCCACTCCGAGAGTGTCCATCAACCCCCCGCCCGGACCCCCCACACCGAGAGTGTCCATCATCCGCCCTCACGGAACCCCACACCGAGAGTGTCCATCATCCCCCCACCCGGACCCCCCACACCGAGAGTGTCCATCATCCCCCGCCCGGACCCCCCACACCGAGAGTGTCCATCATCACCCCGCCCGGACCCCCCACACCGAGAGTGTCCATCATCCCCCCGCCCGGACCCCCCACACAGAGAGTGTCCATCATCCCCACACCCGCCCGGACCCCCCACACCGAGAGTGTCCATCATCCCCCCCGCCCGGACCACCCACACCGAGAGTGTCCATCATCCCCCCGCCCGGACCCCCCACACTGAGAGTGTCCATCATCCCCCAGCCCGGACCCTCCACACCGAAAGTGTCCATCATCCCCCCACGCCAGGACCCCCCTGCACCAAGAGTGTCCATCAGGCCCCCGCCCGGACCCCCCACACCGAGAGTGTCCATCATCTCCCAGCCCGGACCCCCAAATCGAGAGCGTCCATCATCCCCCCTCCCGGACCCCCCAAACCGAGAGTGTCAATCATCCCCCCGCCCGGACCCCCACACCGAGAGTGTCCATCATCCCCCCGCCCGGACCCCCCACATCGAGAGTGTCCATCAAAGCGCCCCCCACCCACTTCCCCCGCCAGGAACCCCCACACCGAGAGTGTCCATCATCCCCCCACCCGGACCTCCACACGGAGAGTGTCCATCATCCCCCCTGCCCGGACCCCCCACACCGAGAGAGTCGATCATCCTCCCGCCCGGACCCCCCCACACCGAGAGTGTCCATCATCACCCCGCCCGGACCACCCACACCGAGAGTGTCCATCATCGCCCCGCCCGGACCCCCCACACTGAGAGTGTCCATCATCCCCCCGCCCGGACCCCCCACACCGAGAGTGTCCATCACCAGGACACCCCACACCGAGAGTGTCCATCACCAGGACCCCCCCACACCGAGAGTGTCCATCATCACCCCCCTGGCCCAGACCCCCACACCGAGAGTGTCCATCATCCCCCCGCCCGGACCCCCCACACCGAGAGTGTCCATCATCTCCCAGCCCGGACCCCCCACACCGAGAGTGTCCATCATCCCCCCCGCCCGGACCCCCCACACCGAGAGTGTCCATCATCCCCCCGTCAGGACCCCCCACACCGAGAGTGTCCATCATCTCCCAGCCCGGACCCCCCACACCGAGAGTGTCCATCATCCCCCCCGCCCGGACCCCCCACACCGAGAGTGTCCATCATCCCCCCGCCCGGACCCCCCACACCGAGAGTGTCCATCATCCCCCCGCCAGGACCCCCCCACAACGAGGGTGTCCATCATCCCCCCCGCCCGGACCCCCACACCGAGAGTGTCCATCGTCCCCACACCTGCCCGGACCCCCCTCACCGAGAGTGTCCATCATCCCCCGGCACGGACGCCCCACACCGAGAGTGTCCATCATCCCCCCGCCCGGACCCCCCCAACACCGAGAGTGTGCATCATCCCCCCGCCCGGACCCCCCCCTCACCGAGAGTGTCCATCATCCCCCCGCCCGGACCCCCCACACCGAGAGTGTCCATCATCCCCCCCGCCCGGACGCACAAAACCGAGAGTGTCCATCATCCCCCCGTTGGACCCCCCACACCGAGAGTGACCGTCATCCCCCAGCCCGGACCCCCCAAACTGAGACAGTCAATCACCCGGACCCCCCACACCGAGAGTGTCCATCATCCCCCCGCCCGGACCCCCCACACCGAGAGTGTCCATCATCCCCCCGCCCGGACCCCCCACACCGAGAGTGTCCATCATCACCCCGCCCGGACCCCCCACACCGAGAGTGTCCATCATCCCCCCACCAGGACCCCCCACACCGAGAGTGTCCATCATCCCCCCACCCGGACCCCCCACACCGAGAGTGTCCATCGTCCCCCCCGCCCGGACCCCTCACACCGAGAGTGTCCATCATCCCCCCCGCCCGGACCCCCCCACACCGAGAGTGTCCATCATCCCCCAGCCCGGACCCCCCACACCGAGAGTGTCCATCATCCCCCAGCCCGGACCCCCCACACCGAGAGTGTCCATCATCCACCCGCCCGGACCCCCCACACCGAGAGTGACCATCATCCCCCCCACCAGGACCCCCCACACCGAGAGTGTCCATCAAACCCCCACCCGGACCCCCCACACCGAGAGTGACCATCATCCCCCCCACCAGGACACCCCACACCGAGAGTGACCATCATCACCCCGCCCGGACACCTCACACCGAGAGTGTCCATCATCCCCCCGCCCGGACCCCCCACACCGAGAGTGTCCATCATCCCCCTGCCCTGACCCCCCACACCGAGAGTGTCCATCATCACCCCGCCCGGACCCCCCCACACCGAGAGTGTCCATCATCCCTCCGTTCGGACACCCCACACCGAGAGTGTCCATCATCCCTCCGTTCGGACCACCCACACCGAGAGTGTCAATCATCCCCCAACCCGGACCCCCCACACCGAGAGTGTCAATCATCCCCCCGCCCGGACCCCCCACACCGAGAGTGTCCATCATCCACCCGCCCGGACCCCCCACACCGAGAGTGTCCATCATACCCCCACCCGGACCCCCCACACCGAGAGTGTCCATCATCCCCCAGCCCGGACCCCCCCACACCGAGAGTGTCCATCATCCCCCCCGCCCGGACCCCCCACACCGAGAGTGTCCATCATCCCCCCGCCCGGACCCCCCACACCGAGAGTATCCATCTTCCCCCCACCCGGACCCCCCACACTGAGAGTGTCCATCGTCCCCCAGCCCGGACCCCCACACCGAGAGTGTCCATCATCCCCTTCGCCCAGACCCCCCACACCGAGAGTGTCCATCATCCCCCCGCCCGGACCCCCCACACCGAGAGTGTCCATCATCCCCCCGCCCGGACCCCCCACACCGAGAGTGTCCATCATCCCCCCTGCCAGGACCCCCCATTCCGAGAGTATCCATCTTCCCCCCACCCGGACCCCCCACACTGAGAGTGTCCCATCATCTCCCCGCCCGGACCCCCCACACCGAGAGTGTCCATCATCCCCCCGCCCGGACCCCCCACACCCGAGAGTGTCCATCATCCCCCCGCCCGGACCCCCCACACCGACAGTGTCCATCATCCCCCCCGCCCGACCCCCCACACCGAGAGTGTCCATCATCACCCCCGCCCGGACACCCCACACCGAGAGTGTCCATCATCACCCCGCCCGGACCCCCCACACCGAGAGTGTCCATCATCCCCCCGCCCCGGACCCCCCACACCGAGAGTGTCCATCATCCCCCCACCCGGACCCCCCACACCGAGAGTGTCCATCGTCTCTCCGCCCGGACCCCCCACACCGAGAGTGTCCATCATCCCCCCGCCCGGACCCCCCACACCGAGAGTGTCCATCATCCCCCCGCCCGGACCCCCCACACCGAGAGTGTCCATCATCCCCCCGCCCGGACCCCCACACCGAGAGTGTCCATCATCTCCCAGCCCGGACCCCCCACACCGAGAGTGTCCATCATCCCCCCGCCCGGACCCTCCACACCGAGAGTGTCCATCATCCCCCCGCCCGGACCCCCCCACACCGAGAGTGTCCATCATCCCCCCGCCAGGACCCCCCACACCGAGAGTGTCCATCATTCCCCCCACCCGGACCGCCACACCGAGAGTGTCCATCATCCCCCCGCCCGGACCCCCACACCGAGAGTGTCCATCATCCCCCCGCCCGGACCCTCCACACCGAGAGTGTCCATCATCCCCCCGCCCGGACCCCCCACACCGAGAGTGTCCATCATCCCCCCGCCTGGACCCCCACACCGAGAGTGTCCATCATCCCCCTTCCAGGACCCCCACAATGAGAGTGACCATCATCCAACCCACCCGGACCCCCCACAACGAGAGTGTCCATCATCCCCCCTGCCGGGACACCCCACACCGAGAGTGTCCATCATCCCCCCGCCGGGACCCCCCCACACCGAGAGTGTCCATCATCTCCCAGCCCGGACCCCCCACACAGAGAGTGTCCATCATCCCCCCGCCAGGACAGCCCACAACGAGAGTGTCCATCATCCTCCGTCCGGACCCCCCACACCGAGAGTGTCCATCATCCCCCCACCAGGTCCCCCAACACAGAGAGTGTCCATCATCCCCCCCGCCCGGACCCCCCACACCGAGAGTGTCCATCATCCCCCCGCCCGGAGCCCCCACACCGAGAGTGACCATCATCCTCCGTCCGGACCCCCCACACTGAGAGTGTCCATCATCTCCCAGCCAGGACCCCCCACACCGAGTGTGTCCATCATCCCCCCGCCCGGACCCTCCACACCGAGAGTGTCCATCATCCCCCTTCCAGGACCCCCACAATGAGAGTGACCATCATCCACCCCACCCGGACCCCCCACACCGAGAGTGTCCATCATCCCCCCGCCCGGACCCCCCACTCCGAGAGTGTCCATCATCTCCCAGCCCGGACCCCCCACACCGAGAGTGTCCATCATCCCCCCGGCCGGATCCCCCACACCGAGAGTGTCCATCGTCTCTCCGCCCGGACCCCCCCACACCGAGAGTGTCCATCAACCCCCCGCCCGGACCCCCCACACAGAGAGTGTCCATCATCCCCCCGCCAGGACCCCCCACACCGAGAGTGACCATCATCCTCCGTCCGGACCCCCCACACCGAGAGTGTCCATCATCCCCCCGCACGGACCCCCCACACCGAGAGTGTCCATCATCGCCCCGCTCGGACCCCCCACACCGAGAGTGTCCATCATCCCCCCGCCCGGACCCCCCACACCGAGAGTGTCCATCATCCCCCAGCCCGGACCCCCCACACCGAGAGTGTCCATCATCCCCCCACCCGAACCCCCCACACCGAGAGTGTCCATCATCCCCCAGCCCGGACCCCCCACACCGAGAGTGTCCATCATCCCCCCCGCCCGGGACCCCACACCGAGAGTGTCCATCATCCCCCCGCCAGGACCCCCCACACCGAGAGTGTCCATCATCCCCCAGCCCGGACCCCCCACACCGAGAGTGTCCATCATCCCCCCGTCCGGACCCCCCACACCGAGAGTGTCCATCAACACCCGCCCGGACTCCCACACCGAGAGTATCCATCATCCCCCCTTCCAGGACCCCCACAATGAGAGTGACCATCATCCACCCCACCCGGACCCCCCACAACGAGAGTGTCCATCATCCCCCCGCCAGGACCCCCCACACCGAGAGTGACCATCATCCTCCGTCCGGACCCCCACACCGAGAGTGTCCATCATCCCCCAGCCCGGACACCCCACACCGAGAGTGTCCATCATCCCCCTGCCCGGACCCCCACACCGAGAGTGTCCATCATCCCCCCGCCCGGACCCCCACACCGAGAGTGTCCATCATCCCTCTTCCAGGACCCCCACAATGAGAGTGACCATCATCCACCACACCCGGACCCCCCACAACGAGAGTGTCCATCATTCCCCCCGCCCGGACCCCCCACACCGAGAGTGTCCATCATCTCCCAGCCCGGACCCCCCACACCGAGAGTGTCCATCATCCCCCCGCCCGGACCCCCCACACCGAGAGCGTCCATCATCCCCCCCGCCCGGACCCCCCACACCGAGAGTGTCCATCATCTCCCCGCCCGGACACCCCCCACACCGAGAGTGTCCATCATCCCCCCGCCCGGACCCCCCACACCGAGAGTGTCCATCATCCCCCCGCCCGGACACCCCCCACACCGAGAGTGTCCATCATCCCCCCGCCCGGACCCCCCACATCGAGAGTGCCCATCATCCCCCCGCCCGGACCCCCACACAGAGAGTGTCCATCATCCCCCGCCCGGACCCCCCACACCGAGAGTGTCCATCATCCCCCCGCCCGGACCACCCACACCGAGAGAGTCCATCATCCCCCCGCCCGGGCCCCCCACACCGAGAGTGTCTATCAATCCTCCGCAAGGACCCCCACACCGAGAGTGTCCATCATCCCCCCGGCCGGACCCCCCACACCGAGAGTGTCCATCATCCCCCAGCCCGGACCCCCCACACCGAGAGTGTCCATCATCCCCCCGCCCGGACCCTCCACACCGAGAGTGTCCATCATCCCCCCGCCCGGACCCTCCACACCGAGAGTGTCCATCATCCCCCCGCCCGGACCCCCCACACCGAGAGTGTCCATCATACCCCCCGCCAGGACTCCCCACACCGAGAGTGTCCATCATCCCCGCGCCCGGACCCCCCACACCGAGAGTGTCCATCATCCCCCCGCCCGGACCCCAGACAACGAGAGTGTCCATGATTCCGCCACCCGGACACCCCACACCGAGAGTGTCCATCATCCCCCCGCCCGGACCCCCCACACCGAGAGTGTCCATCATTCCCCCGCCCAGAACCCCACACCGAGAGTGTCCATCAACCCCCCGCCCGGACCCCCCACACCGAGAGTGTCCATCATCCCCCAGCCCGGACCCCCCACACCGAGAGTGTCCATCATCCCCCCGCCCGGACCCCCCACACCGAGAGTGTCCATCATCCCCCCGCCCGGACCCCCCACACCGAGAGTGTCCATCATCCCCCCGCCCGGACCTCCCACACCGAGAGTGTCCATCATTCCCCCCACCCGGACCCCCCACACCGAGAGTGTCCATCATCCCCCCGCCCGGACCCCCCACACCGAGTGTGTTCATCATCCCCCCCCACCCAGACACCCCACACCGAGAGTGTCCATCATCCCCCCGCCCGGACCCACTACACCGAGAGTGTCCATCATCCTCCGTCCGGACCGCAACACCGAGAGTGTCCATCATCCCCCGCCCGGACCCCCACACCGAGAGTGTCCATCATCCTCCGTCCGGACCCCCACACCGAGAGTGTCCATCATCCCCCCGTCCGGACCCCCCACACCGAGAGTGTTCATCATCCCCCCGCCCGGACCCCCCACACCGAGAGTGTCCATCATCCCCCCGCCCGACCCCCCACACCGAGAGTGTCCATCATCTCCCAGCCCGGACCCCCCACACCGAGAGTGTCCATCATCCCCCCGACCGGACCCCCCACACCGAGAGTGTCCATCATCTCCCAGCCCGGACTCTCCACACCGAGAGTGTCCATCATCCCCCCGCCCGGAACACCCACACCGAGAGTGTCCATCATCCCCCCGCCCGGACCACCCACAACGAGAGTGTCCATCATCCCCCGCCCGGACCCCCCACACCGAGAGTGTCCATCATCTCCCAGCCCGGACCCCCCACACCGAGAGCGTCTATCAAACCTCCGCAAGGACCCCCCATAATGAGAGTGTTCATCATCCCCCCGCCCGGACCCCCCACATCGAGAGTGTCCATCAAAGCGCCCCCCCACGCCCCCACCCAGACCCCCCACACCGAGAGCGTCCATCATACCTCCGCAAGGACCCCCCACATTGAGAGTGACCATCATCCCCACCGCACGGACCCCCCCACACTGAGAGTGTCCATCATCCCCCCCGCCCGGACCCCCCACAATGAGAGTGTCCATCATCCCCCCGCCCGGACCCCCCACAATGAGAGTGTCCATCATACCTCCCGCCCGGACCCCCCACACCGAGAGAGACCATCAACGCCCAGCCCGGACCCCCCACACCGAGAGTGTCCATCAACCCCCCGCCAGGACCCCCCACACCGAGAGTGACCATCATCCTCCGTCCGGACCCCCCACACCGAGAGTGTCCATCATCCCCCCGCACGGACTCCCCACACCGAGAGTGTCCATCATCTCCCAGCCCGGACCCCCCACACCGAGAGTGTCCATCATCCCCCCCCGCCCGGACCCCCCACACCGTGAGTGTCCATCATCCCCCCGCCAGGACCCCCCACACCGAGAGTGTCCATCATCCCCCAGCCCGGACCCCCCACACCGAGAGTGTCCATCATACCCCCACCCGGACCCCCCACACCGAGAGTGTCCATCATTCCCCCGCCCGGACCCTCCACACCGAGAGTGTCCATCATCCCCCCGCCCGGACCCCCCACACCGAGAGTGTCCATCATTCCCCCTTCCAGGACCCCCACACCGAGAGATTCCATCATCCCCCCGCCCGGACCTCCCACACCGAGAGTGTCCATCATCTCCCAGCCCGGACCCCCCACACCGAGAGTTTCTATCAAACCTCCGCAAGGACCCCCACACCGAGAGTGTCCATCATCCCCCCGGCCGGACCCCCCACACCGAGAGTGTCCATCATCCCCCAGCCCGGACCCCCCACACCGAGAGTGTCCATCATCCCCCCGCCCGGACCCCCCCACACCGAGAGTGTCCATCATCCCCCCGCCCGGACCCCCCACAAGGAGAGTGTCCATGATTCCGCCACCCGGACACCCCACACCGAGAGTGTCCATCATCTCCCAGCCCGGACCCCCCACACCGAGAGTGTCCATCATCCCCCCGCCCGGACCCCCCACACCGAGAGTGTCCATCATCCCCCCGCCCGGACCTCCCACACCGAGAGTGTCCATCATTCCCCCCGCCCGGACCCCCCACACCGAGTGTGTTCATCATCCCCCCCACCCAGACCCCCCACACCGAGAGTGTCCATCATCCCCCGCCCGGACCCCCACACCGAGAGTGTCCATCATCCTCCGTCCGGACCCCCACACCGAGAGTGTCCATCATCCCCCCGTCCGGACCCCCACACCGAGAGTGTTCATCATCCCCCCACCCGGACCCCCCCACACCGAGAGTGTCCATCATCCCCCCGCCCGGACCCCCCACACTGAGAGTGTCCATCATCTCCAGGCCTGGACCCCCCACACCGAGAGAGTCCATCATCCCCCCCGCCCGGACCCCCCACAACGAGAGTGTCTATCAAACCTCCGCAAGGACCCCCCATAATGAGAGTGTCCATCATCCCCCCGCCCGGACCCCCCACACCGAGAGTGTCCAAGATTCACCCACCCAGACACTCCACACCGAGAGTGTCCATCATCCCCCCGCCCGGACCCCCCACACCGTGAGTGTTCATCATCCCCCCCACCCGGACCCCCCACACCGAGAGTGTCCATCATCCCTCCGCAAGGACTCCCCACACCGAGAGTGTCCATCATCCCCCCGCCCGGACCCCCCACACCGAGAGTGTCCATCATCCCCCCGCCCGGACCCCCACACCGAGAGTGTCCATCATCCACCCACCCGGACCCCCACACCGAGATTGTCCATCATCCCCCTATCGGAACCCCACACCGAGAGTGTCCATCATCCCCCCGCCCGGACCCCCTACACCGAGAGTGTCCATCATCACCCCTCCCGGACCCCCCACTCCGAGAGTGTCCATCATCCCCCCGCCCGGACCCCCTACACCGAGATTGTCCATCATCACCCCTCCCGGACCCCCCACTCCGAGAGTGTCCATCATCCCCCCGCCCGGACCCCCCACACCGAGAGCGTCCATCATCCACCCGCCCGGACCCCCCACATCGAGAGTGTCCATCAAAGCGCCCCCAATCCTCACTCCCCCCGCCCGGAACCCCCACACCGAGACTGTCCATCATCCCTCCGCAAGGACCCCCCACAATGAGAGTGACCATCATCCCCGCCGCCCGGACCGCCCACACCGAGTGTCCATCATCCCTCCGCAAGGACCCCCCACAATGAGAGTGACCATCATCCCCCCCGCCGGGATCCCCCAGACCGAGAGTGTCCATCATACTCCCCGCCCGGACCCCCCACACCGAGAGTGTCCATCATACCCCAGCCCGGACCCCCCACACCGAGAGTGACCATCATACCCCCGAATGGACCACCCACACCGAGAGTGTCCATCATCCGCCAGCCCGGACCCCTCAAACTAAGAGTGTCCATTATCCACCCGACCGGACCCCCCACACCGAGAGAGTCCATCATCCGGCTGCCCGGACCCCCTACACCGAGAGTGTCCATCATCCCCCCACACGGACCCCCCACTCCGAGAGTGTCCATCATGCCCCCACGCCAGGACCCCCAACACCGAGAGTGTCCATCATCCCCCCCGACTGGACCCCCCACACCGAGAGTGTCCATCATCCCCCCGCCCGGACCCCCACACCGAGAGTGCCCATCATCCCCCCGCCCGGACCCCCCACATCGAGAGTGTCCATCATGTCCCAGATCGGACCCCCCACACCGAGAGTGTCCATCATCCCCCCCGCCCGGACCCCCCACACCGAGAGTGTCCATCATCCCCCCGCCCGGACCTCCCACACCGAGAGTGTCCATCATCTCCCAGATCGGACCCCCCACACCGAGAGTGTCCATCATCCCCCCGCCTGGACCCCCCACATCGAGAGTGTCCATAATCCCACCGCAAGACCCCCTTCAATGAGAGTGACCATCATGCCCCCCGCTCAGACCCCCCACACCAAGAGTGGCCATCATCCCCCTCACCCGGACCCCCCACACCGAGAGTGTCCATCATCCCCCCGGCCGGACCCCCCACAGCGAGAGTGTCCATCATCCCCCCGGCCGGACCCCCCCACACCGAGAGTGTCCATCATCCCCCTTCCAGGACCCCCACAACGAGAGTGACCATCATCCCCCCCACCCGGACCCCCCACACAGAGAATGTCCAACATTCCCCCAACCGGACCCCCCACACCGAGAGTGTCCATCATCCCCCCGCCCGGACCCCCCACACCGAGAGTGTCCATCATCCCCCCGGCCGGACCCCCCACACCGAGAATGTCCAACATCCCCCCGGCCGGACCCCCCACACCGAGAGTGTCCATCATCCCCCCACCCGGACCCCCCACACCGAGAGTGTCCATCATCCCCCCCCGGACCCCCCACACCGAGAGTGACCATCATCCCCCCCGCCCGGACCCCCCACACCGAGAGTGTCCATCAATCCCCGCTCGGACCCCCCATACAGAGAATATCCATCATCCCCCCGCCCGGACCCCCCACACCGAGAGTGTCCATCAATCCCCGCTCGGACCCCCCATACAGAGAATATCCATCATCCCCCCCGCCCAGAACCCCCCACACCGAGAGTTTCCATCAACCCCCCGCCCGGACCCCCCACACCGAGAGTGTCCATCATCCCCCAGCCCGGACCCCCCACACCGAGAGTGTCCATCATCCCCCCGCCCGGACCCCCCCACACCGAGAGTGTCCATCATCCCCCCGCCCGGACCTCCCACACCGAGAGTGTCCATCATTCCCCCCGCCCGGACCCCCCACACCGAGTGTGTTCATCATCCCCCCCACCCAGACCCCCCACACTGAGAGTGTCCATCATCCCCCCGCCCGGACCCACTACACCGAGAGTGTCCATCATCCTCCGTCCGGACCGCAACACCGAGAGTGTCCATCATCCCCCGCCCGGACCCCCACACCGAGAGTGTCCATCATCCTCCGTCCGGACCCCCACACAGAGAGTGTCCATCATCCCCCCGTCCGGACCCCCACAACGAGAGTGTTCATCATCCCCCCGCCCGGACCCCCCACACCGAGAGTGTCCATCATCCCCCCGCCCGGACCCCCCACACCGAGAGTGTCCATCATCTCCCAGCCCGGACCCCCCACACCGAGAGTGTCCATCATCCCCCCGCCCGGACCCCCCACACCGAGAGTGTCCATCATCCCCCCACCCGGACCCCCCACACCGAGAGTGTCCATCATCTCCCAGCCCGGACTCTCCACACCGAGAGTGTCCATCATCCCCCCGCCCGGAACACCCACACCGAGAGTGTCCATCATCCCCCCGCCCGGACCCCCCACACCGAGAGTGTCCATCATCCCCCCGCCCGGACCACCCACAACGAGAGTGTCCATCATCCCCCGCCCGGACCCCCCACACCGAGAGTGTCCATCATCTCCCAGCCCGGACCCCCCACACCGAGAGTGTCTATCAAACCTCCGCAAGGACCCCCCATAATGAGAGTGTTCATCATCCCCCCGCCCGGACCCCCCACATCGAGAGTGTCCATCAAAGCGCCCCCCCCACGCCCCCACCCAGACCCCCCACACCGAGAGCGTCCATCATACCTCCGCAAGGACCCCCCACAATGAGAGTGACCATCATCCCCACCGCACGGACCCCCCCGCATCGAGAGTGTCCATCAAAGCGCCCCCCCCACGCCCCCACCCAGACCCCCCACACCGAGAGCGTCCATCATACCTCCGCAAGGACCCCCCACAATGAGAGTGACCATCATCCCCACCGCACGGACCCCCCCACACTGAGAGTGTCCATCATCCCCCCGCCCGGACCCCCCACAATGAGAGTGTCCATCATCCCACCCGCCCGGACCCCCCACACCGAGAGAGACCATCATCGCCCAGCCCGGACCCCCCACACCGAGAGTGTCCATCAACCCCCCGCCCGGACCCCCCACACCGAGAGTGTCCATCATTCCCCCCGCCCGGACCCCCCACACCGAGAGTGTCCATCATCCCCCCGCCCGGACCCCCCACAATGAGAGTGTCCATCATCCCACCCGCCCGGACCCCCCACACCGAGAGAGACCATCATCGCCCAGCCCGGACCCCCCACACCGAGAGTGTCCATCAACCCCCCGCCCGGACCCCCCACACCGAGAGTGTCCATCATCCCCCCGCCCGGACCCCCCACACCGAGAGTGTCCATCATCCCCCCGCCCGGACACCCCACATCGAGAGTGTCCATCATCCCCCCGCCCGGACACCCCACACCGAGAGTGTCCATCATCCCCCCGCCCGGACTCCCCACACCGAGAGTGTCCATCATCCTCCGTCCGGACCCCCCACACCGAGTGTGTCCATCAACCCCCGCCCGGACTCCCACACCGAGAGTGTCCATCATCCCCCCTACCAGGACCCCCCACACCGAGAGTGTCCATCATCCCCCCGCCCGGACCCCCACACCGAGAGTGTCCATCATCCACCCACCCGGACCACCACACCGAGATTGTCCATCATCCCCCCATCGGAACCCCACACCGAGAGTGTCCATCATCCCCCCGCCCGGACCCCCTACACCGAGAGTGTCCATCATCACCCCTCCCGGACCCCCCACTCCGAGAGTGTCCATCATCCCCCCGCCCGGACCCCCTACACCGAGAGTGTCCATCATCACCCCTCCCGGACCCCAAACTCCGAGAGTGTCCATCATCCCCCCGCCCGGATCCCCCACACCGAGAGCGTCCATCATCCACCCGCCCGGACCCCCCACATCGAGAGTGTCCATCAAAGCGCCCCCAATCCTCACTCCCCCCGCCCGGAGCCCCCACACCGAGACTGTCCATCATCCCTCCGCAAGGACCCCCCCACAATGAGAGTGACCATCATCCCCGCCGCCCGGACCGCCCACACCGAGTGTCCATCATCCCTCCGCAAGGACCCCCCACAATGAGAGTGACCATCATCCCCCCCGCCGGGATCCCCCAGACCGAGAGTGTCCATCATACTCCCCGCCCGGACCCCCCACACCGAGAGTGTCCATCATACCCCAGCCCGGACCCCCCACACCGAGAGTGACCATCATACCCCCGAATGGACCACCCACACCGAGAGTGTCCATCATCCGCCAGCCCGGACCCCTCAAACTAAGAGTGTCCATCATCCACCCGACCGGACCCCCCACACCGAGAGAGTCCATCATCCGGCTGCCCGGACCCCCTACACCGAGAGTGTCCATCATCCCCCCACCCGGACCCCCCACTCCGAGAGTGTCCATCATGCCCCCACGCCAGGACCCCCAACACCGAGAGTGTCCATCATCCCCCCCGACTGGACCCCCCACACCGAGAGTGTCCATCATCCCCCCGCCCGGACCCCCACACCGAGAGTGCCCATCATCCCCCCGCCCGGACCCCCCACATCGAGAGTGTCCATCATCTCCCAGATCGGACCCCCCACACCGAGAGTGTCCATCATCCCCCCGCCCGGACCCCCCACACCGAGAGTGTCCATCATCCCCCCGCCCGGACCCCCCACACCGAGAGTGTCCATCATCCCCCCGCCCGGACCCCCCACACCGAGAGTGTCCATCATCTCCCAGATCGGACCCCCCACACCGAGAGTGTCCATCATCCCCCCGCCTGGACCCCCCACATCGAGAGTGTCCATAATCCCACCGCAAGACCCCCTTCAATGACAGTGACCATCATGGCCCCCGCTCAGACCCCCCACACCAAGAGTGGCCATCATCCCCCTCACCCGGACCCCCCACACCGAGAGTGTCCATCATCCCCCCGGCCGGACCCCCCACAGCGAGAGTGTCCATCATCCCCCCGGCCGGACCCCCCACACCGAGAGTGTCCATCATCCCCCTTCCAGGACCCCCACAACGAGAGTGTCCATCATCCCCCCGGCCGGACCCCCCACAGCGAGAGTGTCCATCATCCCCCCGCCCGGACCCCCCACACCGAGAATGTCCAACATCCCCCCCACCCGGACCCCCCACACCGAGAGTGTCCATCATCCCCCCGCCCGGACCCCCCACACCGAGAGTGTCCATCATCCCCCCCACACTGAGAGTGTCCATCAATCCCCCTTCCAGGACCCCCACAACGAGAGTGACGATCATCCCCCCCCCGCCCGGACCCCCACACCGAGAGTGTCCATCATCCCCCCGCCCGGACCCCCCACACCGAGAGTGTCCATCATCCCCCAGCCCGGACCCCCCACACCGAGAGTGTCCCATCATCCCCCCGACCACACACCCCACACCGAGAGTGTCCATCATCCCCCCCGACCGGACCCCCCACACCGAGAGTGTCCATCATCCCCCAACCCCGGACCCCCCACACCGAGAGTGTCCATCATCCCCCCGCCCGGACCCCCCACACCGAGAGTGTCCATCATCCCCCCGCCCGGACACCCCACACCGAGAGTGTCCATAATCCCCCCGCCCGTACCCCCCCACACCGAGAGAGTCCATCATCCCCCTTCCAGGACCCCCCACAACCGAGAGTGTCCATCATCCCCCCCGCCCGGACCCCCCACACCGAGAGAGTCCATCATCCCCCTTCCAGGACCCCCACAACGAGAGTGACCATCATCCCCCCCCACCCGGAACGCCCACACCGAGAGTATCCATCATCCCCCCGCCAGGACCCCCCCCACACCAAGAGAGTCCATCATCCGCCATCCCGGACCACCCACACCGAGAGTATCCATCATCCCCCCGCCCGGACCCCCCACACCGAGAGTGTCCATCATCCCCCCGCCCGGACCCCCCACACCGAGAGTGTCCCATCATCCCCCTGCCCCGGAACCCCCCACACCGAGAGTGTCCATCATCCGCCAGCCCGGACCCCCCACACCAAGAGATTCGATCGTCCTCCCGCCCAGAACCCCACACCGAGAGTGTCCATCATCCCCCAGCCCGGACCCCCACAGCGAGAGTGTCCATCATCCCCCCGCCCGGACAGTCCACACCGAGAGTGTCCATCATCCCCACCGCCCGGACCCCCCACACAGAGAGTGTCCATCATCCCCCCCGCCCGGACCCCCCACACGGAGAGTGTCCATCATCCCCCCGCCCGGACCCCCCACACCGAGAGTGTCCATCAAACCCCGCCCGGACCCCCCCACACCGAGAGTGTCCATCAATCCCCCCGCCCCGGACCCCCAACACCGAGAGTGTCCATCAAACCCCGCCCGGACCCCCCACACCGAGAGTGTCCATCAATCCCCGCTCGGACCCCCCACACCGAGAGTGTCCATCATCCCCCCGCCCGGACCCCCCCACACCGAGAGTGTCCATCATTCCCCGCTCGGACCCCCCCCACACCGAGAGTGTCCATCATCCCCCCGCCCGGACTCCCCACACCGAGAGTGTCCATCATCCTCCCACCCGGACCACCCACATCGAGAGTGTCCATCATTCCCCCCCCCGGCCCAGATCCCCACACCGAGAGTGTCCATCATCCACCCCGCCAGGACCCCCCCACACCGAGAGTGTCCAACATCCCCCCGTCCGGACCCCCCCACACCGAGAGTGTCCATCAAATCCCGCCCGGACCCCCCACACTGAGAGTGTCCAACATCCCCCCGTCCGGACCCCCCACACCGAGAGTGTCCATCAAACCCCGCCCGTACACCCCACCACGGAGAGGGTCCATAATCCCCCCGCCCCGGACCACCCACACCGAGAGAGTCCATCGTCCCCCCGCCCGGACCCCCCACACCGAGAGTGTCCATCATCCCCCAGCCCGGATCCCCACACCAAGAGAGTCCATCATCCCCCCGCCCGGACCCCCCACACCGAGAGTGTCCATCATCCCCCCGCCCGGACCCCCCCACACCGAGAGTGTCCATCATCCCCCAGCCCGGACCCCCCAGACCGAGAGAGTCCATCATCCCCCCCGCCCGGACCCCCCACACGGAGAGTGTCCATCATCCCCCCGCCCCGGACCCCCCACACCGAGAGTGTCCATCATCCCCCCGCCCCGGACCCCCCCACACCGAGAGTGTCCATCATCCCCCCCGCCCGGACCCCCCCACACCGAGAGTGACCATCATCCCCCCGCCCGGACCCCCCACACCGAGAGTGTCCATCATCCCCCCGCCCGGACCACCCACACCGAGAGAGTCCATCGTCCCCCCCGCCCGCACACCCCACCCTGAGAGTGTCCATCATCCCCCCGCCCGGACCCCCCACACCGAGAGTGTCCATCATCCCCCCGCCAGGACCCCCCCACACCGAGAGTGACCATCATCCTCCGTCCGGACCCCCCACACCGAGAGTGTCCATCATCCCCCTTCCAGGACCCCCCCACACCGAGAGTGTCCATCATCCCCCCCGCCCGGACCCCCCACACCGAGAGAGTCCATCATCCCCCTTCCAGGACCCCCACACCGAGAGTATCCATCATCCCCCCCGCCCGGACCCCCCCACACCAAGAGAGTCCATCATCCGCCATCCCCGGACCACCCACACCGAGAGTATCCATCATCCCCCCGCCCGGACCCCCCACACCGAGAGTGTCCATCATCCCCCCGCCCGGACCCCCCACACCGAGAGTGTCCATCATCCCCCTGCCCGGAACCCCCACACCGAGAGTGTCCATCATCCCCCCGCCCGGACCCCCCACACACCAAGAGATTCGATCGTCCTCCCGCCCAGAACCCCACAGCGAGAGTGTCCATCATCCCCCCGCCCGGACAGTCCACACCGAGAGTGTCCATCATCCCCACCGCCCGGACCCCCCACACAGAGAGTGTCCATCATCCCCCCGCCCGGACCCCCCCACACCGAGAGTGTCCATCATCCCCCCGCCCCGGAACCCCACACCGAGAGTGTCCATCAAACCCCGCCCGGACCCCCCACACCGAGAGTGTCCATCAATCCCCCCGCCCGGACCCCCCAACACCGAGAGTGTCCATCAAACCCCGCCCGACCCCCACCCGAGAGTGTCCATCATCCCCCCGCCCGGACCCCCCACACCGAGAGTGTCCATCATCCCCCCGCCCCCCCGCCGGGACCCCCCACACCGAGAGTGTCCATCATCTCCCAGCCCGGACCCCCCACACAGAGAGTGTCCATCATCCCCCCGCCAGGACAGCCCACAACGAGAGTGTCCATCATCCTCCGTCCGGACCCCCCACACCGAGAGTGTCCATCATCCCCCCACCAGGTCCCCCAACACAGAGAGTGTCCATCATCCCCCCGCCCGGACCCCCCACACCGAGAGTGTCCATCATCCCCCCGCCCGGAGCCCCCACACCGAGAGTGACCATCATCCTCCGTCCGGACCCCCCACACTGAGAGTGTCCATCATCTCCCAGCCAGGACCCCCCACACCGAGTGTGTCCATCATCCCCCCGCCCGGACCCTCCACACCGAGAGTGTCCATCATCCCCCTTCCAGGACCCCCACAATGAGAGTGACCATCATCCACCCCACCCGGACCCCCCACACCGAGAGTGTCCATCATCCCCCCGCCCGGACCCCCCACTCCGAGAGTGTCCATCATCTCCCAGCCCGGACCCCCCACACCGAGAGTGTCCATCATCCCCCCGGCCGGATCCCCCACACCGAGAGTGTCCATCGTCTCTCCGCCCGGACCCCCCCACACCGAGAGTGTCCATCAACCCCCCGCCCGGACCCCCCACACAGAGAGTGTCCATCATCCCCCCGCCAGGACCCCCCACACCGAGAGTGACCATCATCCTCCGTCCGGACCCCCCACACCGAGAGTGTCCATCATCCCCCCGCACGGACCCCCCACACCGAGAGTGTCCATCATCGCCCCGCTCGGACCCCCCACACCGAGAGTGTCCATCATCCCCCCGCCCGGACCCCCCACACCGAGAGTGTCCATCATCCCCCAGCCCGGACCCCCCACACCGAGAGTGTCCATCATCCCCCCACCCGAACCCCCCACACCGAGAGTGTCCATCATCCCCCAGCCCGGACCCCCCACACCGAGAGTGTCCATCATCCCCCCCGCCCGGGACCCCACACCGAGAGTGTCCATCATCCCCCCGCCAGGACCCCCCACACCGAGAGTGTCCATCATCCCCCAGCCCGGACCCCCCACACCGAGAGTGTCCATCATCCCCCCGTCCGGACCCCCCACACCGAGAGTGTCCATCAACACCCGCCCGGACTCCCACACCGAGAGTATCCATCATCCCCCCTTCCAGGACCCCCACAATGAGAGTGACCATCATCCACCCCACCCGGACCCCCCACAACGAGAGTGTCCATCATCCCCCCGCCAGGACCCCCCACACCGAGAGTGACCATCATCCTCCGTCCGGACCCCCACACCGAGAGTGTCCATCATCCCCCAGCCCGGACACCCCACACCGAGAGTGTCCATCATCCCCCTGCCCGGACCCCCACACCGAGAGTGTCCATCATCCCCCCGCCCGGACCCCCACACCGAGAGTGTCCATCATCCCTCTTCCAGGACCCCCACAATGAGAGTGACCATCATCCACCACACCCGGACCCCCCACAACGAGAGTGTCCATCATTCCCCCCGCCCGGACCCCCCACACCGAGAGTGTCCATCATCTCCCAGCCCGGACCCCCCACACCGAGAGTGTCCATCATCCCCCCGCCCGGACCCCCCACACCGAGAGCGTCCATCATCCCCCCCGCCCGGACCCCCCACACCGAGAGTGTCCATCATCTCCCCGCCCGGACACCCCCCACACCGAGAGTGTCCATCATCCCCCCGCCCGGACCCCCCACACCGAGAGTGTCCATCATCCCCCCGCCCGGACACCCCCCACACCGAGAGTGTCCATCATCCCCCCGCCCGGACCCCCCACATCGAGAGTGCCCATCATCCCCCCGCCCGGACCCCCACACAGAGAGTGTCCATCATCCCCCGCCCGGACCCCCCACACCGAGAGTGTCCATCATCCCCCCGCCCGGACCACCCACACCGAGAGAGTCCATCATCCCCCCGCCCGGGCCCCCCACACCGAGAGTGTCTATCAATCCTCCGCAAGGACCCCCACACCGAGAGTGTCCATCATCCCCCCGGCCGGACCCCCCACACCGAGAGTGTCCATCATCCCCCAGCCCGGACCCCCCACACCGAGAGTGTCCATCATCCCCCCGCCCGGACCCTCCACACCGAGAGTGTCCATCATCCCCCCGCCCGGACCCTCCACACCGAGAGTGTCCATCATCCCCCCGCCCGGACCCCCCACACCGAGAGTGTCCATCATACCCCCCGCCAGGACTCCCCACACCGAGAGTGTCCATCATCCCCGCGCCCGGACCCCCCACACCGAGAGTGTCCATCATCCCCCCGCCCGGACCCCAGACAACGAGAGTGTCCATGATTCCGCCACCCGGACACCCCACACCGAGAGTGTCCATCATCCCCCCGCCCGGACCCCCCACACCGAGAGTGTCCATCATTCCCCCGCCCAGAACCCCACACCGAGAGTGTCCATCAACCCCCCGCCCGGACCCCCCACACCGAGAGTGTCCATCATCCCCCAGCCCGGACCCCCCACACCGAGAGTGTCCATCATCCCCCCGCCCGGACCCCCCACACCGAGAGTGTCCATCATCCCCCCGCCCGGACCCCCCACACCGAGAGTGTCCATCATCCCCCCGCCCGGACCTCCCACACCGAGAGTGTCCATCATTCCCCCCACCCGGACCCCCCACACCGAGAGTGTCCATCATCCCCCCGCCC
This sequence comes from Isurus oxyrinchus, assembly GCA_026770705.1. NCBI lineage: Eukaryota > Metazoa > Chordata > Chondrichthyes > Lamniformes > Lamnidae > Isurus > Isurus oxyrinchus. The sequence goes on from JANJGN010001111.1 coordinate 55,766, forward strand.
GGACCCCCCACACCGAGTGTGTTCATCATCCCCCCCCACCCAGACACCCCACACCGAGAGTGTCCATCATCCCCCCGCCCGGACCCACTACACCGAGAGTGTCCATCATCCTCCGTCCGGACCGCAACACCGAGAGTGTCCATCATCCCCCGCCCGGACCCCCACACCGAGAGTGTCCATCATCCTCCGTCCGGACCCCCACACCGAGAGTGTCCATCATCCCCCCGTCCGGACCCCCCACACCGAGAGTGTTCATCATCCCCCCGCCCGGACCCCCCACACCGAGAGTGTCCATCATCCCCCCGCCCGACCCCCCACACCGAGAGTGTCCATCATCTCCCAGCCCGGACCCCCCACACCGAGAGTGTCCATCATCCCCCCGACCGGACCCCCCACACCGAGAGTGTCCATCATCTCCCAGCCCGGACTCTCCACACCGAGAGTGTCCATCATCCCCCCGCCCGGAACACCCACACCGAGAGTGTCCATCATCCCCCCGCCCGGACCACCCACAACGAGAGTGTCCATCATCCCCCGCCCGGACCCCCCACACCGAGAGTGTCCATCATCTCCCAGCCCGGACCCCCCACACCGAGAGCGTCTATCAAACCTCCGCAAGGACCCCCCATAATGAGAGTGTTCATCATCCCCCCGCCCGGACCCCCCACATCGAGAGTGTCCATCAAAGCGCCCCCCCACGCCCCCACCCAGACCCCCCACACCGAGAGCGTCCATCATACCTCCGCAAGGACCCCCCACATTGAGAGTGACCATCATCCCCACCGCACGGACCCCCCCACACTGAGAGTGTCCATCATCCCCCCCGCCCGGACCCCCCACAATGAGAGTGTCCATCATCCCCCCGCCCGGACCCCCCACAATGAGAGTGTCCATCATACCTCCCGCCCGGACCCCCCACACCGAGAGAGACCATCAACGCCCAGCCCGGACCCCCCACACCGAGAGTGTCCATCAACCCCCCGCCAGGACCCCCCACACCGAGAGTGACCATCATCCTCCGTCCGGACCCCCCACACCGAGAGTGTCCATCATCCCCCCGCACGGACTCCCCACACCGAGAGTGTCCATCATCTCCCAGCCCGGACCCCCCACACCGAGAGTGTCCATCATCCCCCCCCGCCCGGACCCCCCACACCGTGAGTGTCCATCATCCCCCCGCCAGGACCCCCCACACCGAGAGTGTCCATCATCCCCCAGCCCGGACCCCCCACACCGAGAGTGTCCATCATACCCCCACCCGGACCCCCCACACCGAGAGTGTCCATCATTCCCCCGCCCGGACCCTCCACACCGAGAGTGTCCATCATCCCCCCGCCCGGACCCCCCACACCGAGAGTGTCCATCATTCCCCCTTCCAGGACCCCCACACCGAGAGATTCCATCATCCCCCCGCCCGGACCTCCCACACCGAGAGTGTCCATCATCTCCCAGCCCGGACCCCCCACACCGAGAGTTTCTATCAAACCTCCGCAAGGACCCCCACACCGAGAGTGTCCATCATCCCCCCGGCCGGACCCCCCACACCGAGAGTGTCCATCATCCCCCAGCCCGGACCCCCCACACCGAGAGTGTCCATCATCCCCCCGCCCGGACCCCCCCACACCGAGAGTGTCCATCATCCCCCCGCCCGGACCCCCCACAAGGAGAGTGTCCATGATTCCGCCACCCGGACACCCCACACCGAGAGTGTCCATCATCTCCCAGCCCGGACCCCCCACACCGAGAGTGTCCATCATCCCCCCGCCCGGACCCCCCACACCGAGAGTGTCCATCATCCCCCCGCCCGGACCTCCCACACCGAGAGTGTCCATCATTCCCCCCGCCCGGACCCCCCACACCGAGTGTGTTCATCATCCCCCCCACCCAGACCCCCCACACCGAGAGTGTCCATCATCCCCCGCCCGGACCCCCACACCGAGAGTGTCCATCATCCTCCGTCCGGACCCCCACACCGAGAGTGTCCATCATCCCCCCGTCCGGACCCCCACACCGAGAGTGTTCATCATCCCCCCACCCGGACCCCCCCACACCGAGAGTGTCCATCATCCCCCCGCCCGGACCCCCCACACTGAGAGTGTCCATCATCTCCAGGCCTGGACCCCCCACACCGAGAGAGTCCATCATCCCCCCCGCCCGGACCCCCCACAACGAGAGTGTCTATCAAACCTCCGCAAGGACCCCCCATAATGAGAGTGTCCATCATCCCCCCGCCCGGACCCCCCACACCGAGAGTGTCCAAGATTCACCCACCCAGACACTCCACACCGAGAGTGTCCATCATCCCCCCGCCCGGACCCCCCACACCGTGAGTGTTCATCATCCCCCCCACCCGGACCCCCCACACCGAGAGTGTCCATCATCCCTCCGCAAGGACTCCCCACACCGAGAGTGTCCATCATCCCCCCGCCCGGACCCCCCACACCGAGAGTGTCCATCATCCCCCCGCCCGGACCCCCACACCGAGAGTGTCCATCATCCACCCACCCGGACCCCCACACCGAGATTGTCCATCATCCCCCTATCGGAACCCCACACCGAGAGTGTCCATCATCCCCCCGCCCGGACCCCCTACACCGAGAGTGTCCATCATCACCCCTCCCGGACCCCCCACTCCGAGAGTGTCCATCATCCCCCCGCCCGGACCCCCTACACCGAGATTGTCCATCATCACCCCTCCCGGACCCCCCACTCCGAGAGTGTCCATCATCCCCCCGCCCGGACCCCCCACACCGAGAGCGTCCATCATCCACCCGCCCGGACCCCCCACATCGAGAGTGTCCATCAAAGCGCCCCCAATCCTCACTCCCCCCGCCCGGAACCCCCACACCGAGACTGTCCATCATCCCTCCGCAAGGACCCCCCACAATGAGAGTGACCATCATCCCCGCCGCCCGGACCGCCCACACCGAGTGTCCATCATCCCTCCGCAAGGACCCCCCACAATGAGAGTGACCATCATCCCCCCCGCCGGGATCCCCCAGACCGAGAGTGTCCATCATACTCCCCGCCCGGACCCCCCACACCGAGAGTGTCCATCATACCCCAGCCCGGACCCCCCACACCGAGAGTGACCATCATACCCCCGAATGGACCACCCACACCGAGAGTGTCCATCATCCGCCAGCCCGGACCCCTCAAACTAAGAGTGTCCATTATCCACCCGACCGGACCCCCCACACCGAGAGAGTCCATCATCCGGCTGCCCGGACCCCCTACACCGAGAGTGTCCATCATCCCCCCACACGGACCCCCCACTCCGAGAGTGTCCATCATGCCCCCACGCCAGGACCCCCAACACCGAGAGTGTCCATCATCCCCCCCGACTGGACCCCCCACACCGAGAGTGTCCATCATCCCCCCGCCCGGACCCCCACACCGAGAGTGCCCATCATCCCCCCGCCCGGACCCCCCACATCGAGAGTGTCCATCATGTCCCAGATCGGACCCCCCACACCGAGAGTGTCCATCATCCCCCCCGCCCGGACCCCCCACACCGAGAGTGTCCATCATCCCCCCGCCCGGACCTCCCACACCGAGAGTGTCCATCATCTCCCAGATCGGACCCCCCACACCGAGAGTGTCCATCATCCCCCCGCCTGGACCCCCCACATCGAGAGTGTCCATAATCCCACCGCAAGACCCCCTTCAATGAGAGTGACCATCATGCCCCCCGCTCAGACCCCCCACACCAAGAGTGGCCATCATCCCCCTCACCCGGACCCCCCACACCGAGAGTGTCCATCATCCCCCCGGCCGGACCCCCCACAGCGAGAGTGTCCATCATCCCCCCGGCCGGACCCCCCCACACCGAGAGTGTCCATCATCCCCCTTCCAGGACCCCCACAACGAGAGTGACCATCATCCCCCCCACCCGGACCCCCCACACAGAGAATGTCCAACATTCCCCCAACCGGACCCCCCACACCGAGAGTGTCCATCATCCCCCCGCCCGGACCCCCCACACCGAGAGTGTCCATCATCCCCCCGGCCGGACCCCCCACACCGAGAATGTCCAACATCCCCCCGGCCGGACCCCCCACACCGAGAGTGTCCATCATCCCCCCACCCGGACCCCCCACACCGAGAGTGTCCATCATCCCCCCCCGGACCCCCCACACCGAGAGTGACCATCATCCCCCCCGCCCGGACCCCCCACACCGAGAGTGTCCATCAATCCCCGCTCGGACCCCCCATACAGAGAATATCCATCATCCCCCCGCCCGGACCCCCCACACCGAGAGTGTCCATCAATCCCCGCTCGGACCCCCCATACAGAGAATATCCATCATCCCCCCCGCCCAGAACCCCCCACACCGAGAGTTTCCATCAACCCCCCGCCCGGACCCCCCACACCGAGAGTGTCCATCATCCCCCAGCCCGGACCCCCCACACCGAGAGTGTCCATCATCCCCCCGCCCGGACCCCCCCACACCGAGAGTGTCCATCATCCCCCCGCCCGGACCTCCCACACCGAGAGTGTCCATCATTCCCCCCGCCCGGACCCCCCACACCGAGTGTGTTCATCATCCCCCCCACCCAGACCCCCCACACTGAGAGTGTCCATCATCCCCCCGCCCGGACCCACTACACCGAGAGTGTCCATCATCCTCCGTCCGGACCGCAACACCGAGAGTGTCCATCATCCCCCGCCCGGACCCCCACACCGAGAGTGTCCATCATCCTCCGTCCGGACCCCCACACAGAGAGTGTCCATCATCCCCCCGTCCGGACCCCCACAACGAGAGTGTTCATCATCCCCCCGCCCGGACCCCCCACACCGAGAGTGTCCATCATCCCCCCGCCCGGACCCCCCACACCGAGAGTGTCCATCATCTCCCAGCCCGGACCCCCCACACCGAGAGTGTCCATCATCCCCCCGCCCGGACCCCCCACACCGAGAGTGTCCATCATCCCCCCACCCGGACCCCCCACACCGAGAGTGTCCATCATCTCCCAGCCCGGACTCTCCACACCGAGAGTGTCCATCATCCCCCCGCCCGGAACACCCACACCGAGAGTGTCCATCATCCCCCCGCCCGGACCCCCCACACCGAGAGTGTCCATCATCCCCCCGCCCGGACCACCCACAACGAGAGTGTCCATCATCCCCCGCCCGGACCCCCCACACCGAGAGTGTCCATCATCTCCCAGCCCGGACCCCCCACACCGAGAGTGTCTATCAAACCTCCGCAAGGACCCCCCATAATGAGAGTGTTCATCATCCCCCCGCCCGGACCCCCCACATCGAGAGTGTCCATCAAAGCGCCCCCCCCACGCCCCCACCCAGACCCCCCACACCGAGAGCGTCCATCATACCTCCGCAAGGACCCCCCACAATGAGAGTGACCATCATCCCCACCGCACGGACCCCCCCGCATCGAGAGTGTCCATCAAAGCGCCCCCCCCACGCCCCCACCCAGACCCCCCACACCGAGAGCGTCCATCATACCTCCGCAAGGACCCCCCACAATGAGAGTGACCATCATCCCCACCGCACGGACCCCCCCACACTGAGAGTGTCCATCATCCCCCCGCCCGGACCCCCCACAATGAGAGTGTCCATCATCCCACCCGCCCGGACCCCCCACACCGAGAGAGACCATCATCGCCCAGCCCGGACCCCCCACACCGAGAGTGTCCATCAACCCCCCGCCCGGACCCCCCACACCGAGAGTGTCCATCATTCCCCCCGCCCGGACCCCCCACACCGAGAGTGTCCATCATCCCCCCGCCCGGACCCCCCACAATGAGAGTGTCCATCATCCCACCCGCCCGGACCCCCCACACCGAGAGAGACCATCATCGCCCAGCCCGGACCCCCCACACCGAGAGTGTCCATCAACCCCCCGCCCGGACCCCCCACACCGAGAGTGTCCATCATCCCCCCGCCCGGACCCCCCACACCGAGAGTGTCCATCATCCCCCCGCCCGGACACCCCACATCGAGAGTGTCCATCATCCCCCCGCCCGGACACCCCACACCGAGAGTGTCCATCATCCCCCCGCCCGGACTCCCCACACCGAGAGTGTCCATCATCCTCCGTCCGGACCCCCCACACCGAGTGTGTCCATCAACCCCCGCCCGGACTCCCACACCGAGAGTGTCCATCATCCCCCCTACCAGGACCCCCCACACCGAGAGTGTCCATCATCCCCCCGCCCGGACCCCCACACCGAGAGTGTCCATCATCCACCCACCCGGACCACCACACCGAGATTGTCCATCATCCCCCCATCGGAACCCCACACCGAGAGTGTCCATCATCCCCCCGCCCGGACCCCCTACACCGAGAGTGTCCATCATCACCCCTCCCGGACCCCCCACTCCGAGAGTGTCCATCATCCCCCCGCCCGGACCCCCTACACCGAGAGTGTCCATCATCACCCCTCCCGGACCCCAAACTCCGAGAGTGTCCATCATCCCCCCGCCCGGATCCCCCACACCGAGAGCGTCCATCATCCACCCGGCCCGGACCCCCCACATCGAGAGTGTCCATCAAAGCGCCCCCAATCCTCACTCCCCCCGCCCGGAGCCCCCACACCGAGACTGTCCATCATCCCTCCGCAAGGACCCCCCACAATGAGAGTGACCATCATCCCCGCCGCCCGGACCGCCCACACCGAGTGTCCATCATCCCTCCGCAAGGACCCCCCACAATGAGAGTGACCATCATCCCCCCCGCCGGGATCCCCCAGACCGAGAGTGTCCATCATACTCCCCGCCCGGACCCCCCACACCGAGAGTGTCCATCATACCCCAGCCCGGACCCCCCACACCGAGAGTGACCATCATACCCCCGAATGGACCACCCACACCGAGAGTGTCCATCATCCGCCAGCCCGGACCCCTCAAACTAAGAGTGTCCATCATCCACCCGACCGGACCCCCCACACCGAGAGAGTCCATCATCCGGCTGCCCGGACCCCCTACACCGAGAGTGTCCATCATCCCCCCACCCGGACCCCCCACTCCGAGAGTGTCCATCATGCCCCCACGCCAGGACCCCCAACACCGAGAGTGTCCATCATCCCCCCCGACTGGACCCCCCACACCGAGAGTGTCCATCATCCCCCCGCCCGGACCCCCACACCGAGAGTGCCCATCATCCCCCCGCCCGGACCCCCCACATCGAGAGTGTCCATCATCTCCCAGATCGGACCCCCCACACCGAGAGTGTCCATCATCCCCCCGCCCGGACCCCCCACACCGAGAGTGTCCATCATCCCCCCGCCCGGACCCCCCACACCGAGAGTGTCCATCATCCCCCCGCCCGGACCCCCCACACCGAGAGTGTCCATCATCTCCCAGATCGGACCCCCCACACCGAGAGTGTCCATCATCCCCCCGCCTGGACCCCCCACATCGAGAGTGTCCATAATCCCACCGCAAGACCCCCTTCAATGACAGTGACCATCATGGCCCCCGCTCAGACCCCCCACACCAAGAGTGGCCATCATCCCCCTCACCCGGACCCCCCACACCGAGAGTGTCCATCATCCCCCCGGCCGGACCCCCCACAGCGAGAGTGTCCATCATCCCCCCGGCCGGACCCCCCACACCGAGAGTGTCCATCATCCCCCTTCCAGGACCCCCACAACGAGAGTGTCCATCATCCCCCCGGCCGGACCCCCCACAGCGAGAGTGTCCATCATCCCCCCGCCCGGACCCCCCACACCGAGAATGTCCAACATCCCCCCCACCCGGACCCCCCACACCGAGAGTGTCCATCATCCCCCCGCCCGGACCCCCCACACCGAGAGTGTCCATCATCCCCCCGGCCTGACCCCCCACACCGAGAATGTCCAACATCCCCCCGGCCGGACCCCCCACACTGAGAGTGTCCATCATCCCCCTTCCAGGACCCCCACAACGAGAGTGACGATCATCCCCCCGCCCGGACCCCCACACCGAGAGTGTCCATCATCCCCCCGCCCGGACCCCCCACACCGAGAGTGTCCATCATCCCCCAGCCCGGACCCCCCACACCGAGAGTGTCCATCATCCCCCCGACCACACACCCCACACCGAGAGTGTCCATCATCCCCCCGACCGGACCCCCCACACCGAGAGTGTCCATCATCCCCCAACCCGGACCCCCCACACCGAGAGTGTCCATCATCCCCCCGCCCGGACCCCCCACACCGAGAGTGTCCATCATCCCCCCGCCCGGACACCCCACACCGAGAGTGTCCATAATCCCCCCCGCCCGTACCCCCCACACCGAGAGAGTCCATCATCCCCCTTCCAGGACCCCCCACACCGAGAGTGTCCATCATCCCCCCGCCCGGACCCCCCACACCGAGAGAGTCCATCATCCCCCTTCCAGGACCCCCACAACGAGAGTGACCATCATCCCCCCCACCCGGAACGCCCACACCGAGAGTATCCATCATCCCCCCGCCAGGACCCCCCACACCAAGAGAGTCCATCATCCGCCATCCCGGACCACCCACACCGAGAGTATCCATCATCCCCCCGCCCGGACCCCCCACACCGAGAGTGTCCATCATCCCCCCGCCCGGACCCCCCACACCGAGAGTGTCCATCATCCCCCTGCCCGGAACCCCCACACCGAGAGTGTCCATCATCCGCCAGCCCGGACCCCCCACACCAAGAGATTCGATCGTCCTCCCGCCCAGAACCCCACACCGAGAGTGTCCATCATCCCCCAGCCCGGACCCCCACAGCGAGAGTGTCCATCATCCCCCCGCCCGGACAGTCCACACCGAGAGTGTCCATCATCCCCACCGCCCGGACCCCCCACACAGAGAGTGTCCATCATCCCCCCGCCCGGACCCCCCACACGGAGAGTGTCCATCATCCCCCCCGCCCGGACCCCCCACACCGAGAGTGTCCATCAAACCCCGCCCGGACCCCCCACACCGAGAGTGTCCATCAATCCCCCCGCCCGGACCCCCAACACCGAGAGTGTCCATCAAACCCCGCCCGGACCCCCCACACCGAGAGTGTCCATCAATCCCCGCTCGGACCCCCCACACCGAGAGTGTCCATCATCCCCCCGCCCGGACCCCCCACACCGAGAGTGTCCATCATTCCCCGCTCGGACCCCCCACACCGAGAGTGTCCATCATCCCCCGCCCGGACTCCCCACACCGAGAGTGTCCATCATCCTCCCACCCGGACCACCCACATCGAGAGTGTCCATCATTCCCCCCCCGGCCCAGATCCCCACACCGAGAGTGTCCATCATCCACCCGCCAGGACCCCCCACACCGAGAGTGTCCAACATCCCCCCGTCCGGACCCCCCACACCGAGAGTGTCCATCAAATCCCGCCCGGACCCCCCACACTGAGAGTGTCCAACATCCCCCCGTCCGGACCCCCCACACCGAGAGTGTCCATCAAACCCCGCCCGTACACCCCACACGGAGAGGGTCCATAATCCCCCCGCCCGGACCACCCACACCGAGAGAGTCCATCGTCCCCCCGCCCGGACCCCCCACACCGAGAGTGTCCATCATCCCCCAGCCCGGATCCCCACACCAAGAGAGTCCATCATCCCCCCGCCCGGACCCCCCACACCGAGAGTGTCCATCATCCCCCCGCCCGGACCCCCCACACCGAGAGTGTCCATCATCCCCCAGCCCGGACCCCCCAGACCGAGAGAGTCCATCATCCCCCCGCCCGGACCCCCCACACGGAGAGTGTCCATCATCCCCCCGCCCGGACCCCCCACACCGAGAGTGTCCATCATCCCCCCGCCCGGACCCCCCACACCGAGAGTGTCCATCATCCCCCCGCCCGGACCCCCCACACCGAGAGTGACCATCATCCCCCCGCCCGGACCCCCCACACCGAGAGTGTCCATCATCCCCCCGCCCGGACCACCCACACCGAGAGAGTCCATCGTCCCCCCGCCCGCACACCCCACCCTGAGAGTGTCCATCATCCCCCCGCCCGGACCCCCCACACCGAGAGTGTCCATCATCCCCCCGCCAGGACCCCCCACACCGAGAGTGACCATCATCCTCCGTCCGGACCCCCCACACCGAGAGTGTCCATCATCCCCCTTCCAGGACCCCCCACACCGAGAGTGTCCATCATCCCCCCGCCCGGACCCCCCACACCGAGAGAGTCCATCATCCCCCTTCCAGGACCCCCACACCGAGAGTATCCATCATCCCCCCGCCCGGACCCCCCACACCAAGAGAGTCCATCATCCGCCATCCCGGACCACCCACACCGAGAGTATCCATCATCCCCCCGCCCGGACCCCCCACACCGAGAGTGTCCATCATCCCCCCGCCCGGACCCCCCACACCGAGAGTGTCCATCATCCCCCTGCCCGGAACCCCCACACCGAGAGTGTCCATCATCCCCCCGCCCGGACCCCCCACACCAAGAGATTCGATCGTCCTCCCGCCCAGAACCCCACAGCGAGAGTGTCCATCATCCCCCCGCCCGGACAGTCCACACCGAGAGTGTCCATCATCCCCACCGCCCGGACCCCCCACACAGAGAGTGTCCATCATCCCCCCGCCCGGACCCCCCACACCGAGAGTGTCCATCATCCCCCCGCCCGGAACCCCACACCGAGAGTGTCCATCAAACCCCGCCCGGACCCCCCACACCGAGAGTGTCCATCAATCCCCCCGCCCGGACCCCCAACACCGAGAGTGTCCATCAAACCCCGCCCGGACCCCCCACACCGAGAGTGTCCATCATCCCCCCGCCCGGACCCCCCACACCGAGAGTGTCCATCATCCCCCCGCCCGGACCCCCCACACCGAGAGTGTCCATCATCCTCCCACCCGGACCACCCACACCGAGAGTGTCCATCAAACCCCGCCCGTACACCCCACACGGAGAGTGTCCATAATCCCCCCGCCCGGACCACCCACACCGAGAGAGTCCATCGGCCCCCCGCCCGGACCCCCCACACCGAGAGAGTCCATCATCCCCCCGCCCGGACCCCCCACACCGAGAGTGTCCATCATCTCCCCGCCCGGACCCCCCACACCGAGAGTGTCCATCATCCCCCAGCCTGGACCCCCCACACCGAGAGAGTCCATCATCCTCCCGCCCGGACCCCCCACACCGAGAGTGTCCATCATCCCCCAGGCCGGACCCCCCACACCGAGTGTCCATCATCCCCCCGCCCGGACCCCCCACACCGAGAGTGACCATCATCCTCCGTCCGGACCCCCCACACCGAGAGTGTCCATCATCCCCCCACCAGGACCCCCCACACCGAGAGTGTCCATCATCCCCCCCGCCCGGACCCCCACACCGAGAGTGTCCATCATCCCCCCACCAGGACCCCCCACACCGAGAGTGTCCATCATCCCCCCGCCCGGACCCCCCACATCGAGAGTGTCCATCATCCACCCGCCCGGACCCCCCACATCGAGAGTGCCCATCATCCCCCCGCCCGGACCCCCCACACCGAGAGTGTCCATCATCCCCCCGCCCGGAATCCCCAGACAGAGAGTATACATCATCTCCCCGCCCGGACCCCCCACACCGAGAGTGTCCATCATCCCCCCGCCCGGACCACCCACACCGAGAGAGTCCATCATCCCCCCGCCCGGACACCCCACCCTGAGAGTGTCCATCATCCCCCCCGCCCGGACCCCCCACACCGAGAGTGTCCATCATCCCCTCCACCAGGACCCCCCACAATGAGAGTGTCCATCATCCCCCCCGCCCGGACCCCCCACACCGAGAGTTTCCATCATACCCACGCCAGGACCCCTCACATCAAGAGTGTCCTTCATTCCCCGCCCGGACCCCCCACACCGATAGTGTCCATCATCCCCCCGCCCGGACCCCCCACACCGAGAGTGTCCATCATCCCCCCACCAGGACGCCCACACCGAGAGTGTCCATCATCCCGCGCCCGGACCACCCCCACCGAGAGTGTCCATCATCCCCCCGCCCGGACCCCCCACACCGAGAGTTTCCATCATACTCACGCCAGGACCCCCCACACCGATAGTGTCCATCATCCCCCCCGCCCGGACCCCCCACACCGATAGTGTCCATCATCCCCCCGCCCGGACCCCCCACACCGATAGTGTCCATCATCCCCCCGCCCGGACCCCCCACACCGAGAGTGTCCATCATCCCCCCCACCCGGACCCCCCGCACGAGAGTGTCCATCACCCCCCCGCCCGGACCCCCCACACCGAGAGTGTCCATCATCCCCCTGCCCGGACCCCCCACACCGAGAGTGTCCATCATCCCCCCGCCCGGACCCCCCACACCGAGAGTGTCCATCATTCCCCGCTCGGACCCCCCACACCGAGAGTGTCCATCATCCACCGCCCGGACCCCCCACACCGAGAGTGTCCATAATTCCCCCCCCGGCCCAGATCCCCACACCGAGAGTGTCCATCATCCACCCGCCAGTTCCCCCCACACCGAGAGTGTCCATCATCCCCCCGTCCGGACCCCCCACACCGAGAGTGTCCAACATCCCCCCGTCCGGACCCCCCACACCGAGAGTGTCCATCAAACCCCGCCCGGACCCCCCACACTGAGAGTGTCCAACATCCCCCCGTCCGGACCCCCCACACCGAGAGTGTCCATCATCCCCCCGCCCGGACCCCCCACACCGAGAGTGTCCATCATCCCCCCGACCGGACCCCCCACACCGAAAGTGTCCATCATTCCCCCGCCCGGACCCCGCACACCGAGAGTGTCCATCATCCCCCCGCCCGGACCCGCCACGCCGAGAGTGTCCATCATCCCCCTGCCCGGACCCCCCACACCGAGAGTGTCCATCAACCCCCCGACCACGACCCCCCACACCGAGAGTGTCCATCATCCCACCGCCAGGACACCCCACACCGAGAGTATCCATCATCCCCCCGCCCGGACCCCCCACACCGAGAGTGTCCATCATCCCCCCGCCAGGACACCCCACACCGAGAGTATCCATCATCCCCCCGCCCGGACCCCCTACACCGAGAGTGTCCATCATCCCTCTTCCCGGACCACCCACACCGAGAGTGACCATCAACCCCCCACCCGGACCCCCCACACCGAGAGTGTCCATCATCCCGCCACCCGGACCCCCCACACCGAGAGTGTCCATCATCCCCCCCACCCAGACCCCCTCACCGAGAGTGTCCATCATCCCCCCGACCGGACCCCCCACACCGAGAGTGTCCATCATCCCCCAGCCCGGACCCCCCACACCGAGAGTGTCCATCATCCCCCCGCCCGGACCCGCCACACCGAGAGTGTCCATCATCCCCCTGCCCGGACCCCCACACCGAGAGTGTCCATCAACCCCCCGACCGGACCACCCCCACCGAGAGTGTCCATCATCCCTGCACCCAGACACCCCACACGGATAGTGTCCATCATCCCCCCGCCCGGACCCCCAACACCGAGAGAGTCCATGATCCCCCCGCCCGGACCCCCCACACCGAGAGTGTCCATCATTCACCAGCATGGACCCCCCACACCGAGAGTGTCCATCATCCACACGCCCGGACCCCCCACACCGAGAGTGTCCATCATCCCCCCGCCCGGACCCCCCACACCGAGAGTGTCCATCATCCCCCCGCCCGGACCCCCCACACCGAGAGTGTCCATCATCCCCCCGCCCGGACCCCCTACACCGAGAGTGTCCATCATCCGCTAGCCCGGACCCCCACACCGAGAGTGTCCATCATCTCCCCGCTCGGACCCCCCACAACGAGAGTGTCCATCATCTCCCCGCTCGGACCCCCCACACCGAGAGTGTCCATCATCCCTCCACCCAGACACCCCACACGGAGAGTGTCCATCATCCCCCCGCCCGGACCCCCCACACCGAGAGAGTCCATCATCCCCCCACCCGGACCCCCCACAGCGAGAGTGTCCATCATTCCCCAGCACGGACCCCCCACACCGAGAGTGTCCATCATCCCCCCGCCCGGACCACCCACACCGAGAGTGTCCATCAGCCCCCCGCCCGGACCCCCCACACCGAGAGTGTCCATCATCCCCCCGCCCGGACCCCTCACACCGAGAGTGTCCATCATCCCCCCGCCCGGACCCCCCACACCGAGAGTGTCCATCATCCCCCCCGCCCGGACCCCCCACACCGAGAGTGTCCATCATCCCCCCGCCCGGACCCCCCACACCGAGAGTGTCCATCATCCCCCCGCCCGGACCCCCCACACCGAGAGTGTCCATCATCCCCCCCGCCCGGACACTCCACACCAACAGTGTCCATCATTCCCCCGCCCGGACCCCCACACCGAGAGTGTCCATCATCACCCCGCCCGGACCCCCCACACCGAGAGAGTCCATCATCCCCCCGCCCAGACCCCCAACACCGAAAGTGTCCATAATTCCCTCCAACCGGACCCCCCACACCGAGAGTGTCGATCAACCCACCCACCCGGACCCCCCACACCGAGAGTGTCCATCATCGCCTCCACCCGGACCCCCCACACTGAGAGTGTCCATCATTCCCCCGCCCGGACCCCCCCACACCGAGAGTGTCCATCATCCCCCCGCCCGGACCCCCCACACCGAGAGTGTCCATCATCCCCCCGCCCGGACCCCCCACACCGAGAGTGTCCATCATCCCCCCGCCCGGACCCCCCACACCGAGAGTGTCCATCATCCCCCCGCCCGGACCCCCCACACCGAGAGTGTCCATCATCCACCAGCCGGACCCCCCACACCGAGAGTGTCCATCATCCACCAGCCGGACCCCCACACCGAAAGTGTCCATAATCCCCTCCAACCGGACCCCCCACACCGAGAGTGTCGATCAACCCACCCACCCGGACCCCCCACACCGAGAGTGTCCATCATCGCCTCCACCCGGACCCCCCACACCGAGAGTGTCCATCATTCCACAGCCCGGACCCCCCACACCAAGAGTGTCCATCATCCCCCCGCCCGGACCCCCCACACCGAGGGTGTCCATCAGCCTCCGCCTGGACCCCCCACACCGAGAGTGTTCATCATCCACACACCCGGACCCCCACACCAAGAGTGTCCATCACCCCCCATCTGGACCCCCACACCAAGAGTGTCCATCATCCCCCCGCCCGGACCCCCACACCGCGAGTGTCCATCATCCCCCCGCCCGGACCCCCACACCGAGAGTGTCCATCATCTCCCAGCCCGGACCCCCCCACACCAAGAGTGTCCATCAGCCCCCCGCCAGGACCCCCCACACCGAGAGTGTCCATCATCCCCCCGCCTGGACCCCGCACAACGAGAGTGTCCATCATCCCCCCGCACGGACACCCCACACCGAGAGTATCCATCATCCCCCCGCCTGGACCCCCCACACCGAGAGTGTCCATCATCCCGCCGCCCGGACCCCCCACACCGAGAGTGTCCATCATCCCCCCACCCGGACCCCCCACAACGAGAGTGTCCATCATCCCCCCGCCCGGACCCCCCACACCGAGAGTGTCCATCATCCCCCCACCCGGACCCCGCACAACGAGAGTGTCCATCAAAGCGCCCCACCAAACGCCCCCGCCCGGACCCCCACACCGAGAGTGTCCATCAACCCTCCGCAAGGACCCCCCACAATGAGAGTGACCATCATCCCCACCGCCCGGACCCCCCACACCGAGAGTGTCCATCATCTTCCGCCCGGACCCCCCCACACCGAGAGTGTCCATCATCCCCCACCCGGAACCCCACACCGAGAGTGTCCATCATCCCCCCGCCCGGACCCCCCACACCGAGAGTATCCATCATCTCCCAACCCGGACCCCCCACACCGAGTGTCCATCATCCCCCCGCCCGGACCCCCCACACCGAGAGTGTCCATCATCCCGCCGCACGGACACCCCACACCGAGAGTGTCCATCATCCCCCCGCCCAGACCCCCCATATCGAGAGTGTCCATCATCCCCCCGCCCGGACGCCCCACACCGAGAGTGTCCATCATCCCCCCACCCGGACCCCCACACCGAGAGTGTCCATCATCCCCACTGCCGGACCCCCCACACCGAGTGTGTCCATCATCCCTCCCGCCTGGACCCCCCACATCGAGAGTGTCCATCAAAGCGCCTCCCCCCCACTCCCCCCGCCCGGACCCCCCACACCAAGAGTGTCCATCATCCCTCCGCAAGGACCCCCCACAATGAGAGTGACCATCATCCCTCCCGCCCGGACCCCCCACACCGAGAGAGTGCATCATCCCCCCCGCCCGTCCCCCCACACCGAGAGGGTCCATCATCCCCCCAGCCCGGACCCCCCACACCGAGAGTGTCCATCATCCCCCCTACCCGGACCCCCCCACAACGAGAGTGTCCATCATCCCCCCCGCCCGGACCCCCCCACACCGAGAGTGTCCATATCCCCCCTCCCGGACCCCCCACACCGAGAGTGTCCATCATCCCCCCGCCCGGACCCCCCCACACCGAGAGTGTCCATCATCCCCCCCGCCCGGACCCCCCACACCGAGAGTGTCCATCATCCCACCACCCCGGACCCCCCACAGCGAGAGTGTCCATCATCCCCCCACACGGAGCCCCCACACCGAGAGTGTCCATCATCCCCCCACACGGAGCCCCCACACCGAGAGTGTCCATCATCCCCACTGCCGGACCCCCCACACCGAGAGTGTCCATCATCCCTCCCGCCTGGACCCCCCACATCGAGAGTGTCCATCAAAGCGCCTCCCCCCCACTCCCCCCGCCCGGACCCCCCACACCGAGAGTGTCCATCATCCCTCCGCAAGGACCCCCCCACAATGAGAGTGACCATCATCCCTCCCGCCCGGACCCCCCCACACCGAGAGAGTGCATCATCCCCCCCGCCCGGACCCCCCACACCGAGAGTGTCCATCATCCCCCCAGCCCGGACCCCCCACACCGAGAGAGTGCATCATCCCCCCCGCCCGGACCCCCCACACCGAGAGTGTCCATCATCCCCCCAGCCCGGACCCCCCACACCGAGAGAGTGCATCATCCCCCCCGCCCGGACCCCCCACACCGAGAGTGTCCATCATCCCCCCCGCCCGGACCCCCCACACCGAGAGTGTCCATCATCACCCCCACCCCGGACCCCCGACACCGAGAGTGTCCATCATCCCCCCGCCCGGACCCCCCACACCGAGAGTGTCCATCATCCCCCCACCCGGACCCCCCACACCGAGAGTGTCCATCATCCCCCCGCACGAACCCCCCACACCGAGAGTGCCCATCATCCACCCACCCGGACCCCCCACACCGAGAGTGTCCATCATCCCCCCGCCCGGACCCCCCACACCGAGAGTGTCCATCATCCCCCCGCCCGGACCCCCCTCACCGAGAGTGTCCATCATTCCCCCCGAATGGACCCCCCACACCGAGAGTGTCCATCATCCCCCCGCCCGGACGCCCCACACCGAGAGTGTCCATCATCCACCCACCCGGACCCCCCACACCGAGAGTGTCCATCATCCACCCACCCGGACCCCCCACACCGAGAGTGTCCATCATCCCCCAGCCCGGACCCCCCACACCGAGAGTGTCCATCATCCCCCTGCCCGGACACCCCACACCGAGTGTGTCAATCAACCCCCGCCCGCCCGGACCCCCCACACCGAGAGTGTCCATCATCGCCCCCCGCCCGGACCCCCACACCGAGAGTGTCCATCATCCCCCCCGCCCGGACCCCCCACACCGAGAGTGTCCATCATCCCCCCCGACCGGTCCCCCCACAATGAGAGTGTCCATCATCCCCCCGCCCGGACCCCCCACACCGAGAGTGTCCATCATCCCCTGGCACGGACCCCCACACCGAGAGTGTCCATCATCCCCCCGCCAGGACACCCCACACCGAGAGTGTCCATCATCCCCCCGCCCGGACCCCCCACACCGAGAGTGTCCATCATCCCCCCGCCTGGACCCCCCACACCGAGAGTGTCCATCATCCCCCCGCCAGGACACCCCACACCGAGAGTGTCCATCATCCCCCTGCCCGGACCCCCCACACCGAGACTGACCATCATCCCCCACCCGGACCCCCCCACACCGAGAGTGTCCATCATCCCACCACCCGGACCCCCCACACCGAGAGTGTCCATCATCCCCCCCACCCGGACCCCACACACCGAGAGTGTCCATCATCCCCCCCCTGGCCCAGACCCCCTCACCGAGAGTGTCCATCATCCCCCCGACCGGACCCCCCACACCGAAAGTGTCCATCATTCCCCCGCCCGGACCCCGCACACCGAGAGTGTCCATCATCCCCCCGCCCGGACCCGCCACGCCGAGAGTGTCCATCATCCCCCTGCCCGGACCCCCCACACCGAGAGTGTCCATCAACCCCCCGACCACGACCCCCCACACCGAGAGTGTCCATCATCCCACCGCCAGGACACCCCACACCGAGAGTATCCATCATCCCCCCGCCCGGACCCCCCACACCGAGAGTGTCCATCATCCCCCCGCCAGGACACCCCACACCGAGAGTATCCATCATCCCCCCGCCCGGACCCCCCACACCGAGAGTGTCCATCATCCCACTTCCCGGACCACCCACACCGAGAGTGACCATCAACCCCCCACCCGGACCCCCCACACCGAGAGTGTCCATCATCCCGCCACCCCGGACCCCCCACACCGAGAGTGTCCATCATCCCCCCCACCCAGACCCCCTCACCGAGAGTGTCCATCATCCCCCCGACCGGACCCCCCACACCGAGAGTGTCCATCATCCCCCAGCCCAGACCCCCACACCGAGAGTGTCCATCATCCCCCCGCCCGGACCCCCCCACACCGAGAGTGTCCATCATCCCCCCGCCCGGACCCCCCACACCGAGAGTGTCCATCATCCCCCCGCCCGGACCCCCCACACCGAGAGTGTCCATCATCCCCCCACCCGGACCACCCACACAGAGAGTGTCCATCATCCCCCCGCCCGGACCCCCCACACCGAGAGTGTCCATCATCCCCCCGCCAGGACCCCCCACACCGAGAGTGTCCATCATCACCCTGCTCGGACCCCCCCACACCGAGAGTGTCCATCATCCCCCCCGCTCGGACCCCCCACACCGAAAGTGTCCATCATCCCCCCGCCCGGAACCCCCAAACTGAGAGTGTCCATCATCCCCCCGCCCGGATCCCCCACACCGAGTGTATCCATCATCCCCACGCACGGACCCCCCACACCGAGAGTGCCCATCATCCCCCCGCCCGGACCCCCCACACCGAGAGTGCCCATCATCCCCCTGCCCGGATCCCCCACACCGAGAGTGTCCATCATCCCCCAGCACGGACCCCCCACACCGAGAGTGTCCATCATCCCCCCTTCCAGGACCCCCACACCGAGAGTGTCCATCATCCCCCCACCAGGACCCCCCCACACCGAGAGTGTCCATCATCCACCCGCCCGGACCCACCACACCGAGAGTGTCCATCATCCCCCCGCCCGGACCCACCACACCGAGAGTGTCCATCATCCCCCCGCCCGGACCCCCCCACACCGAGAGTGTCCATCATCCCCCCGCCCGGACCCCCCACACCGAGAGTGTCCATCATCCCCCCGCCCGGACCCCCCACACCGAGAGTGTCCATCATCCCCCCGCCCGGACCCCCCACACCGAGAGTGTCCATCATCCACCCACCCGGACCCCCCACACCGAGAGTGTCCATCATCCCCCCCGCCCGGACCCCCCACACCGAGAGTGTCCATCATTCCCCCCGCCCGGACCCCCACACCGAGAGTGTCCATCATTCCCCCCGCCCGGACCCCCACACCGAGAGTGTCCATCATTCCCCCCGCCCGGACCCCCCACACCGAGAGTGTCCATCATGCCCCCCGCCCGGATGCGCCACACCGAGAGTGTCCATCATCCCCCCGCCCGGACCCCCCACACCGAGAGTGTCCATCATCCCCCCCGCTCGGACCCCCCACACCGAGAGTGTCCATCATCCCCCCGCCCGGACCCCCCCACACCGAGAGTGTCCATCATCCCCCCGCCCAGACCCCCACACCGAGAGTGTCCATCATCCCCCCGCCCGGACATCCCACACCGAGAGTGTCCATCATCCCCCCAGCCAGGACCCCCCACACCGAGAGTGTCCATCATCCCCCAGCCCGGACCCCCACACTGAGTGTGTCCATCATCCACCCACCCGGACCCCCCACACCGAGAGTGTCTATCATCCCCCCGCCAGGACCCCCCACACCGAGAGTGTCCATCATTACCCCGCCCGGACGCCCCACACCGAGAGGGTCCATCATCCCCCCGCCCGGACCCCCCACACCGAGAGTGTCCATCATCCCCCCGCCCCGGACCCCCCCACAGCAAGAGTGTCCATCATCTCCCAGCCCGGACCCCCCACACCGAGAGTGTCCATCATCCCCCCGCCCGGACCCCCCACACCGAGAGTGTCCATCATCCCCCCGCCCGGACCCCCAACACCGAGAGTGTCCATCAACTCCCCTGACCGGTCCCCCCACACCGAGAGTGTCCATCATCCCCCCGCCCGGACCCCCCACACCGAGAGTGTCCATCATCCCCCCCGCCCGGACCCCCCCACACCGAGAGTGTCCATCATCCCCCCGCCCGGACACCCCACACCGAGAGTGTCCATCATCCCCCCGCCCGGACCCCCCCACACCGTGAGTGTCCATCATCTCCCCGCTCGTACCCCCCACACCGAGACAGTCAATCACCCGGACCCCCCCACACCGAGAGTGTCCATCATCACCCAGCCCGGACCCCCCACACCGAGAGTGTCCATCATCACCCAGCCCGGACCCCCAACACCGAGAGTGTCCATCATCCCCCCGCCCGGACCACCCACACCGAGAGTGTCCATCAGCCCCCCGCCCGGACCCCCCACACCGAGAGTGTCCAACATCCCCCAGCCCGGACCCCCCACACCGAGAGTGTCCATCATCCCCCCTGCCCGGACCCCCCACACCGAGAGTGTCCATCATCACCCCACCCGGACCCCCCCACATCGAGAGTGTCCATCATCCACCCGCCCGGACCCCCCACACCGAGAGTGTCCATCATCCCCCCGCCCGGACCCCTCACACCGAGAGTGTCCATCATCCCCCCGCCCGGACCCCCCACACCGAGAGTGTCCATCATCCCCCCGCCCAGACCCCCACACCGAGAGTGTCCATCATCCCCCGCCCGCCGGACATCCCACACCGAGAGTGTCCATCATCCCCCCAGCCAGGACCCCCCACAGCGAGAGTGTCCATCATCCACCCACCCGGACCCCCCACACCGAGAGTGTCTATCATCCCCCCGCCAGGACCCCCCACAACGAGAGTGTCCATCATTACCCCGCCCGGACGCCCCACACCGAGAGGGTCCATCATCCCCCCGCCCGGACCCCCCACACCGAGAGTGTCCATCATCCCCCCGCCCGGACCCCCCACACCGAGAGTGTCCATCATCCCCCCGCCCGGACCCCCCAAACCGAGAGTGTCCATCATCCCCCCGCCCGGACCCCCCACACCGAGAGTGTCCATCATCTCCCAGCCCGGACCCCCCACACCGAGAGTGTCCATCATCCCCCCGCCCGGACCCCCCACACCGAGAGTGTCCATCATCCCCCCGCCCGGACCCCCCACACCGAGAGTGTCCATCAACTCCCCTGACCGGTCCCCCCACACCGAGAGTGTCCATCATCCCCCCGCCCGGACCCCCCACACCGAGAGTGTCCATCATCCCCCCCCGCCCGGACCCCCCACACCGAGAGTGTCCATCATCCCCCCGCCCGGACCCCCCCACACCGTGAGAGTCCATCATCTCCCCGCTCGTACCCCCCACACCGAGACAGTCAATCACCCCGGACCCCCCACACCGAGAGTGTCCATCATCACCCAGCCCGGACCCCCAACACCGAGAGTGTCCATCATCCCCCCGCCCGGACCACCCACACCGAGAGTGTCCATCAGCCCCCCCGCCCGGACCCCCCACACCGAGAGTGTCCAACATCCCCCAGCCCGGACCCCCCACACAGAGAGTGACCATCATCCCCCCGCCCGGACCCCCCACACCGAGAGTGACCATCATCCCCCCGACCGGACCCCCCCACCACCGA
The DNA here is from genome assembly GCA_026770705.1 of Isurus oxyrinchus. Classification (NCBI taxonomy): domain Eukaryota; kingdom Metazoa; phylum Chordata; class Chondrichthyes; order Lamniformes; family Lamnidae; genus Isurus; species Isurus oxyrinchus. The sequence goes on from JANJGN010001111.1 coordinate 77,777, forward strand.
GAGTGTCCATCATCCCCCCGCCCGGACCCCCCACACCGAGAGTGTCCAACATCCCCCCAGCCCGGACCCCCCACACCGAGAGTGTCCATCATCCTCCCGCCCGGACCCCCCACACCGAGAGTGTCCATCATCCCCCCCGCCCAGACCCCCCCACACCGAGAGTGTCCATCATCCCCCTGCCCGGACCCCCCACACCGAGAGTGTCCATCATGCCCCCGCCCGGACCCCCCCACACCGAGAGTGTCCATCATCCGCCCGCCCGGACCCCCCCACACCGAGAGTGTCCATCATCCCCCCGCCCGGACCCCCCCACACCGAGAGTGTCCATCATCCCCCCCGCCCGGACCCCCACACTGAGTGTGTCCATCATCCACCCACCCGGACCCCCCCACACCGAGAGTGTCTATCATCCCCCCGCCAGGACCCCCCCACAACGTGAGTGTCCATCATTACCCCGCCCGGACGCCCCACACCGAGAGGGTCCATCATCCCCCCGCCCGGACCCCCCACACCGAGAGTGTCCATCATCCCCCCGCCCGGACCCCCCCCACACCGAGAGTGTCCATCATCCCCCCCGCCCGGACCCCCCCAAACCGAGAGTGTCCATCATCCCCCCCGCCCGGCACCCCCCCACACCGAGAGTGTCCATCATCTCCCAGCCCGGACCCCCCCACAACCGAGAGTGTCCATCATCCCCCCGCCCGGACCCCCCACACCGAGAGTGTCCATCATCCCCCCGCCCGGACCCCCCCACACCGAGAGTGTCCATCAACTCCCCTGACCGGTCCCCCCACACCGAGAGTGTCCATCATCCCCCCGCCCGGACCACCCACACCGAGAGTGTCCATCATCCCCCCGCCCGGACCCCCCACACCGTGAGAGTCCATCATCTCCCCGCTCGTACCCCCCACACCGAGACAGTCAATCACCCGGACCCCCCACACCGAGAGTGTCCATCATCACCCAGCCCGGACCCCCCACACCGAGAGTGTCCATCATTACCCAGCCCGGACCCCCCACACCGAGAGTGTCCATCATCACCCAGCCCGGACCCCCAACACCGAGAGTGTCCATCATCCCCCCGCCCGGACCACCCACACCGAGAGTGTCCATCATCCCCCCCGCCCGGACCCCCCACACCGAGAGTGTCCATCATCCTCCCGCCCGGACCCCCCTCACCGAGAGTGTCCATCATTCCCCCCGAATGGACCCCCCCACACCGAGAGTGTCCATCATCCCCCCGCCCGGACGCCCCACACCGAGAGTGTCCATCATCCACCCACCCGGACCCCCCCACACCGAGAGTGTCCATCATCCACCCCACCCGGACCCCCCACACCGAGAGTGTCCATCATCCCCCAGCCCGGACCCCCCACACCGAGAGTGTCCATCATCCCCTGCCCGGACACCCCACACCGAGTGTGTCAATCAACCCCCGCCCGCCCGGACCCCCCCACACCGAGAGTGTCCATCATCGCCCCCCGCCCGGACCCCCACACCGAGAGTGTCCATCATCCCCCCCGCCCGGACCCCCCCACACCGAGAGTGTCCATCATCCCCCCGACCGGTCCCCCCACAATGAGAGTGTCCATCATCCCCTGGCACGGACCCCCCACACCGAGAGTGTCCATCATCCCCTGGCACGGACCCCCCACACCGAGAGTGTCCCATCATCCCCCCGCCTGGACCCCCCACACCGAGAGTGTCCATCATCCCCCCGCCAGGACACCCACACCGAGAGTGTCCATCATCCCCCCCGCCCGGACCCCCCACACCGAGAGTGTCCATCATCCCCCTGCCCGGACCCCCCACACCGAGAGTGTCCATCATCCCCCTTCCCGGACCACCCCACACCGAGACTGACCATCATCCCCCACCCGGACCCCCCCACACCGAGAGTGTCCATCATCCCACCACCCGGACCCCCCACACCGAGAGTGTCCATCATCCCCCCCCACCCGGACCCCCCACACCGAGAGTGTCCATCATCCCCCCCACCCGGACCCCCCACACCGAGAGTGTCCATCATCCCCCCCCACCCGGACCCCCCACACCGAGAGTGTCCATCATCCCCCCCCTGGCCCAGACACCCTCACCGAGAGTGTCCATCATCCCCCCGACCGGACCCCCCCACACCGAAAGTGTCCATCATTCCCCCGCCCGGACCCCCGCACACCCGAGAGTGTCCATCATCCCCCCGCCCGGACCCCGCCACGCCGAGAGTGTCCATCATCCCCCTGCCCGGACCCCCCACACCGAGAGTGTCCATCAACCCCCCGACCACGACCCCCCACACCGAGAGTGTCCATCATCCCACCGCCAGGACACCCCACACCGAGAGTATCCATCATCCCCCCGCCCGGACCCCCCCACACCGAGAGTGTCCATCATCCCCCCGCCAGGACACCCCACACCGAGAGTATCCATCATCCCCCCGCCCGGACCCCCTACACCGAGAGTGTCCATCATCCCACTTCCCGGACCACCCACACCGAGAGTGACCATCAACCCCCCCACCCGGACCCCCCACACCGAGAGTGTCCATCATCCCGCCACCCGGACCCCCCACACCGAGAGTGTCCATCATCCCCCCCACCCCAGACCCCCTCACCGAGAGTGTCCATCATCCCCCCGACCGGACCCCCCACACCGAGAGTGTCCATCATCCCCAGCCCGGACCCCCCACACCGAGAGTGTCCATCATCCCCCCGCCCGGACCCGCCACACCGAGAGTGTCCATCATCCCCCTGCCCGGACCCCCCACACCGAGAGTGTCCATCAACCCCCCGACCGGACCACCCCCACCGAGAGTGTTCCCATCATCCCTGCACCCAGACACCCCACACGGATAGTGTCCATCATCCCCCCGCCCGGACCCCCAACACCGAGAGAGTCCATCATCCCCCCCGCCCGGACCCCCCACACCGAGAGTGTCCATCATTCTCAGCATGGACCCCCCACACCGAGAGTGTCCATCATCCACACCGCCCGGACCCCCCACACCGAGAGTGTCCATCATCCCCCCGCCCGGACCCCCCACACCGAGAGTGTCCATCATCCCCCCGCCCGGACCCCCCACACCGAGAGTGTCCATCATCCCCCCGCCCGGACCCCCTACACCGAGAGTGTCCATCATCCGCTAGCCCGGACCCCCACACCGAGAGTGTCCATCATCTCCCCGCTTGGACCCCCCCACAACGAGAGTGTCCATCATCTCCCCGCTCGGACCCCCCCACACCGAGAGTGTCCATCATCCCTCCACCCAGACACCCCACACGGAGAGTGTCCATCATCCCCCCGCCCGGACCCCCCAAACCGAGAGAGTCCATCATCCCCCCACCCGGACCCCCCACAGCGAGAGTGTCCATCATTCCCCAGCACGGACCCCCACACCGAGAGTGTCCATCATCCCCCCGCCCGGATTCCCCACACCGAGAGTGTCCATCATCCCCCCCGCCCGGACCCCCACACCGAGAGTGTCCATCTACCCCCCGCCCGGACCACCTACACCGAGAGTGTCCATCATTCCCCCGCCCGGACCCCCCCACACCGAGAGTGTCCATCATCCCCCGCCCGGACCCCCTACACCGAGAGTGTCCATCATCCCCCCGCCCGGACCCCCCACACTGAGTGTGTCCATCGTCTCTCCGCCCGGACCCCCCACACCGAGAGTGTCCATCATCCCCCCCGCCCGGACCCCCACAACGAGAGTGTCCATCATGCCCCCGCCCGGACCCCCCACACCGAGAGTGTCCATCATCCCCCCACCCGGACCCCCCACACCGAGAGTGTCCATCATCCCCCCGCCCGACCCCCCACACCGAGAGTGTCCATCATCCCCCCCGCCCGGACCCCCCACACCGAGAGTGTCCATCATCCCCCCGCCCGGACCCCCCACACCGAGAGTGTCCATCATCCCCCCACCCGGACCACCCACAACCGAGAGTGTCCATCATACCCCCGCCCGGACCCTCCACACCGAGAGTGTCCATCATCACCCTGCTCGGACCCCCCACACCGAGAGTGTCCATCATCCCCCCGCTCGGACCCCCCACACCGAAAGTGTCCATCATCTGCTAGCCCGGACCCCCCAAACTGAGAGTGTCCCATCATCCCCCCCGCCCGGATCCCCCACACCGAGTGTATCCATCATCCCCACGCACGGACCCCCCACACCGAGAGTGCCCATCATCCCTCCGCCAGGACCCCCCACACCGAGAGTGCCCATCATCCCCCTGCCCGGATCCCCCACACCGAGAGTGTCCATCATCCCCCAGCACGGACCCCCCACACCGAGAGTGTCCATCATCCACCCACCCGGACCCCCCACACCGAGAGTGTCCATCATCCCCCCGCCCGGACCCACCACACCGAGAGTGTCCATCATCCCCCCGCCCGGACCCCCCACACCGAGAGTGTCCATCATCCCCCCGCCCGGACCCCCCACACCGAGAGTGTCCATCATCCCCCCGCCCGGACCCCCCACACCGAGAGTGTCCATCATCCACCCGCCCGGACCCCCCACACCGAGAGTGTCCATCATCCACCCGCCCGGACCCCCCACACCGAGAGTGTCCATCATGCCCCCCGCCCGGATGCGCCACACCGAGAGTGTCCATCATCCCCCCGCCCGGACCCCCCACACCGAGAGTGTCCATCAACCTCCGCCCGGACCCCCCACACCGAGAGTGTCCATCATCCCCCCGCCCGGACCCCCCACACCGAGAGTGTCCATCATCCCCCCGCCCAGACCCCCACACCGAGAGTGTCCATCATCCCCCCGCCCGGACATCCCACACCGAGAGTGTCCATCATCCCCCCAGCCAGGACCCCCCACACCGAGAGTGTCCATCATCCCCCAGCCCGGACCCCCACACTGAGTGTGTCCATCATCCACCCACCCGGACCCCCCACACCGAGAGTGTCTATCATCCCCCCGCCAGGACCCCCCACACCGAGAGTGTCCATCATTACCCCGCCCGGACGCCCCACACCGAGAGGGTCCATCATCCCCCCGCCCGGACCCCCCACACCGAGAGTGTCCATCATCCCCCCGCCCGGACCCCCCACACCGAGAGTGTCCATCATCCCCCCGCCCGGACCCCCCACAGCAAGAGTGTCCATCATCTCCCAGCCCGGACCCCCCACACCGAGAGTGTCCATCATCCCCCCGCCCGGACCCCCCACACCGAGAGTGTCCATCATCCCCCCGCCCGGACCCCCCACAACGAGAGTGTCCATCAAATCCCCTGACCGGTCCCCCCACACCGAGAGTGTCCATCATCCCCCCGCCCGGACCCCCCACACCGAGAGTGTCCATCATCCCCCCCGCCCGGACCCCCCACACCGAGAGTGTCCATCATCCCCCCGCCCGGACCCCCCACACCGAGAGTGTCCATCATCCCCCCGCCCGGACCCCCCACACCGTGAGTGTCCATCATCTCCCCGCTCGTACCCCCCACACCGAGACAGTCAATCACCCGGACCCCCCACACCGAGAGTGTCCATCATCACCCAGCCCGGACCCCCCACACCGAGAGTGTCCATCATCACCCAGCCCGGACCCCCAACACCGAGAGTGTCCATCATCCCCCCGCCCGGACCACCCACACCGAGAGTGTCCATCAGCCCCCCGCCCGGACCCCCCACACCGAGAGTGTCCAACATCCCCCAGCCCGGACCCCCCACACCGAGAGTGTCCATCATCCCCCCGCCCGGACCCCCCACACCGAGAGTGTCCATCATCCACCCGCCCGGGCCCCCCACACCGAGAGTGTCCATCATCCACCCACCCGGACCCCCCACACCGAGAGTGTCCATCATCCCCCCACCCGGACCCCCCACACCGAGAGTGTCCATCATCCCCCCGCCCGGACCCCCCACACCGAGAGTGTCCATCATCCCCCCGCTCGGACCCCCCACACCGAGAGTGTCCCTCAACCCCCCGCACGGACCCCCCACACCGAGAGTGTCCATCATCCCCCCGCCCGGACCCCCCACACCGAGAGTGTCCTTCATCACCCCTCCCGGACCCCCCACTCCGAGAGTGTCCATAATCCCCCGGCCCGGACCCCCCACACCGAGAGTGTTCATCATCCCCCCCGCCCGGACCACCCACAATGAGAGTGTCCATCATCGCCCCCGACCGGACCCCCACACCGAGAGTGTCTATCAAACCCCCGCCCGGACCCCCCACTCCGAGAGTGTCCATCATCCCCCTGCCCGGACACCCCACACCGAGAGTGTCCATCATTCCCCGCCAGGACCACCCACACAGAGAGTGTCCATCATCCCCCCGCCCGGACCCCCCACACCGAGAGTGTCCATCATCCCCCCCCTGGCCCAGACCCCCACACCGAGAGTGACCATCATCCCCCCGCCCGGACCCCCCACACCGAGAGTGTCCATCATCCCCCCGCCCGGACCCCCCACACCGAGAGTGTCCATCATCCCCCCGCCAGGACACCCCACACCGAGAGTGTCCATCATCCCCCAGCCCGGACACCCCACACCGAGAGTGTCCATCATTCCCCGCTCGGACCCCCCACACCGAGAGTGTCCATCATCCCCCCACCCGGACCCCCCACAGCGAGAGTGTCCATCATACCCCCACCCGGACCCCCCACAGCGAGAGTGTCCATCATCCCCCCGCCCGGACCCCCGACACCGAGTGTGTCCATCATCCCCCCAGCAGGACCCCCCACACCGAGAGTGTCCATCATCCCCCCGCCCGGACACTCCACACCGAGAGTGTCCATCATCCCCCCGCCTGGACCCTCCACATCGCGAGTGTCCATCATCCCACCGCCCGGACCCCCCACACCGAGAGAGTCCATCATCCGACAGCCCGGACGCCCCACACCGAGTGTCCATCATCCACCCGCACGGACCCCCCACACCGAAAGTGTCCGTCATCCCCCCGCCCGGACCCCCCACAGCGAGAGTGTCCATCATCCCCCCGCCCGGACCCCCCACACCGAGAGTGTCCATCATCCCCCCGCCCGGACCCCCCACACCGAGAGTGTCCATCATCCGCTAGCCCGGACCCCCACACCGAGAGTGTCCATCATCTCCCCGCTCGGACCCCCCACAACGAGAGTGTCCATCATCTCCCCGCTCGGACCCACCACACCGAGAGTGTCCATCATCCCTCCAACCAGACACCCCACACGGAGAGTGTCCATCATCCCCCCGCCCGGACCCCCCACACCGAGAGAGTCCATCATCCCCCCACCCGGACCCCCCACAGCGAGAGTGTCCATCATTCCCCAGCACGGACCCCCCACACCGAGAGTGTCCATCATCCCCCCGCCCGGATTCCCCACACCGAGAGTGTCCATCATCCCCCCGCCCGGACCCCCACACCGAGAGTGTCCATCTTCCCCCCGCCCGGACCACCTACACCGAGAGTGTCCATCATTCCCCCGCCCGGACCCCCCACACCGAGAGTGTCCATCATCCCCCCGCCCGGACCCCCTACACCGAGAGTGTCCAACATCCCTCCGCCCGGACACCCCACACCGAGAGTGTCCATCATCCCCCCCGCCCGGAACCCCCACACCGAGAGTGTCCATCATCCCCCCGCCCGGACCCCCCACACCGAGAGTGTCCATCATCCCCCCCTCCCGGACCCCCCACACCGAGAGTGTCCATCATCCCCCCACCCGGACCACCCACACCGAGAGTGTCCATCATACCCCGCCAGGACCCCCCCACACCGAGAGTGTCCATCATCCCCCCGCCCGGACCCCCCACACCGAGAGTGTCCATCATCCCCCCGCTCGGACCCCCCACACCGAAAGTGTCCATCATCTGCTAGCCCGGACCCCCCAAACTGAGAGTGTCCATCATCCCCCCGCCCGGATCCCCCACACCGAGAGTGCCCATCATCCCCCCGCCAGGACCCCCCACACCGAGAGTGCCCATCATCCCCCCAGCACGGACCCCCCACACCGAGAGTGTCCATCATCCACCCGCCCGGACCCACCACACCGAGAGTGTCCATCATCCCCCCGCCCGGACCCCCCACACCGAGAGTGTCCATCATCCCCCCGCCCGGACCCCCCACACCGAGAGTGTCCATCATCCCCCCGCCCGGACCCCCCACACCGAGAGTGTCCATCATCCCCCCGCCCGGACCCCCCACACCGAGAGTGTCCATCATCCCCCCGCCTGGACCCCTCACACCGAGAGTGTCCATCATCCCCCCGCCCGGACCCCCACACCGAGAGTGTCCATCATCCCCCCGCCCAGACCCCCACACCGAGAGTGTCCATCATCCCCCCGCCCGGACATCCCACACCGAGAGTGTCCATCATCCCCCCAGCCAGGACCCCCCACACCGAGAGTGTCCATCATCCCCCAGCCCGGACCCCCACACTGAGTGTGTCCATCATCCACCCACCCGGACCCCCCACACCGAGAGTGTCCATCATCCCCCCCGCCAGGACCCCCCACAACGAGAGTGTCCATCATTACCCCGCCCGGACGCCCCACACCGAGAGGGTCCATCATCCCCCCGCCCGGACCCCCCACACCGAGAGTGTCCATCATCCCCCCGCCCGGACCCCCCCACACCGAGAGTGTCCATCATCCCCCCGCCCGGACCCCCCAAACCGAGAGTGTCCATCATCCCCCCGCCCGGACCCCCCACACCGAGAGTGTCCATCATCTCCCAGCCCGGACCCCCCACACCGAGAGTGTCCATCATCCCCCCGCCCGGACCCCCCACACCGAGAGTGTCCATCATCCCCCCGCCCGGACCCCCCACACCGAGAGTGTCCATCATCCCCCCCGCCCGGACCCCCCACACCGAGAGTGTCCATCATCCCCCCGCCCGGACCCCCCACACCGAGAGTGTCCATCATCCCCCCCGCCCGGACCCCCCACACCGAGAGTGTCCATCATCCCCCCGCCCAGACCCCCCACACCGAGAGTGTCCATCATCCCCCCGCCCGGACCCCCCACACCGAGAGTGTCCATCATCCCCCCGCCCGGACCCCCCACACCGTGAGAGTCCATCATCTCCCCGCTCGTACCCCCCACACCGAGACAGTCAATCACCCGGACCCCCCACACCGAGAGTGTCCATCAACACCCAGCCCGGACCCCCCACACCGAGAGTGTCCATCATTACCCAGCCCGGACCCCCCACACCGAGAGTGGTCCATCATCACCCAGCCCGGACCCCCAACACCGAGAGTGTCCATCATCCCCCCGCCCGGACCACCCACACCGAGAGTGTCCATCAGCCCCCCGCCCGGACCCCCCACACCGAGAGTGTCCAACATCCCCCAGCCCGGACCCCCCACACCGAGAGTGTCCATCATCCTCCCGCCCGGACCCCCCACACCGAGAGTGTCCATCATCCCCCAGCCCGGACCCCCCACACCGAGAGTGTCCATCATCCCCCCCGCCCAGACCCCCCACACCGAGAGTGTCCATCATCCCCCAGCCCGGACCCCCCACACCGAGAGTGTCCATCATCCCCCAGCCCGGACCCCCCACACCGAGAGTGTCCATCATCCCCCCGCCCGGACCCACCACACCGAGAGTGTCCATCATCCCCCTGCCCGGACCCCCCACACCGAAAGTGTCCAATCATCCTCCGTCCGGACCCCCCACACCGAGTGTGTCCATCATCCACCCAGCCGGACCCCCACACCGAGAGTGTCCATCATCCCCCCCGCCCGGACCCCCCACACCGAGAGTGTCCATCATCCGCCCGCCCGGACCCCCCACACCGAGAGTGTCCATCATCCCCCCGCCCGGACCCCCCACACCGAGAGTGTCCATCATCCCCCCCGCCCGGACCCCCCACACCGAGAGTGTCCATCATCCCCCGCCCGGACCCCCCACACCGAGAGTGTCCATCATCCTCCGCCCGGACCCCACACACCGAGAGTGTCCATCATCCCCCCGCCCGGACCCCCCACACCGAGAGTATCCATCGCCACCCAGCCCGGACCCCCCACACCGAGAGTATCCATCGCCCCCCGCCCGGACCCCCCACACCGAGAGTGTCCATCATCCCCCCGCCAGGACCCCCCACACCGTGAGTGTCCATCATCCCCCCGCCCGGACCCCCCACACCGAGAGTGTCCATCACTCCCCCGTCAGGACCCCCCACACCGAGAGTGTCCATCATCCACCCCACCCGGACCCCCCACACCGAGAGTGTCCATCATCCCCCCGCCCGGACCCCCCACACCGAGAGTGTCCATCATCCCCCCGCCCGGACCCCCCACACCGAGAGTGTCCATCATCCCCCCGCCAGGACCCCCCACACCGAGAGTGTCCATCATCACCCAGCCCGGACCACCCCACACCGAGAGTGTCCATCGTCCCCCCGCCCGGACCCCCCACACCGAGAGTGTCCATCATCCCCCCACCCGGACCCCCCACACCGAGAGTGTCATCATCTCCCCCCGCCCGGACCCCCCACACCGAGAGTGTCCGTCATCCCCTGGCCCGGACCCCCCACACCGAGACTGTCCATCATCCCACCACCCGGACTCCCCACACCGAGAGTGTCCATCATTTCCCCGCCCGGACCCCCCACACCGAGAGTGTCCATCATCCCTCCGCCCGGACCCCCCACACCGAGAGTGTCCATCATCCCCCCGCCCGGACCCCCACACCGAGAGTGTCCATCATCCCACCGCCCGGACCCCCCACACCGAGAGTGTCCATCATCTCCCCCGACCGGACCCCCCACACCGAGAGTGTCCATCATCTCCCCCGACCGGACCCCCCCACACCGAGAGTGTCCATCAAACCCCCGCCCGGACCCCCCACACCGAGAGTGTCCATCATCCCCCCCGCCCGGACCCCCCACCAAGAGAGACCATCGCCCCCCAGCCCGGACCCCCCCACACCGAGAGTGTCCATCATCCCCCCCGCCCGGACCCCCCACCAAGAGAGAATATCGCCCCCCCAGCCCGGACCCCCCACACCGAGAGTGTCCATCATCCCCCCGCCCAGACCCCCCACACCGAGAGTGTCCATCATCCCCCCGCCCGGACCCCCACACCGAGATTGTCCATCATCCCCCCCGCCGGTCCCCCCACACCGAGAGTGTCCATCATCCCCCCGCCCGGACCCCCCACACCGAGAGTATCCATCGCCCCCCTCCCGGACCCCCACACCGAGAGTGTCCATCATCCCCCCGCCCGGACATCCCACACCGAGAGTGTCCATCATCCCCCCCGCCCGGGACCCCCCACACCGAGAGTGTCCATCATCCTCCGCCCGGACCCCCCACACCGAGAGTATCCATCGCCCCCCGCCCGGACCCACCACACCGAGAGTGTCCATCATCCACCCCACCCGGACCCCCCACACCGAGAGTGTCCATTATCCCCCCGCCGGACCCCCACACCGAGAGTGTCCATCATCCCCCCGCCCGGGACCCCCCACACCGAGAGTGTCCATCATCCCCCCGCCAGGACCCCCCACACCGAGAGTGTCCATCATCCCCCAGCCCGGACCACCCCACACCGAGAGTGTCCATCGTCCCCCAGCCCGGACCCCCCACACCGAGAGTGTCCATCATCCCCCCGCCCGGACCCCCCACACCGAGAGTGTCCATCATCCCACCACCCGGACTCCCCACACAGAGAGTGTCCATCATTTCCCCCGCCCGGACTCCCCACACCGAGAGTGTCCATCATTTCCCCCGCCCGGACCCCCCACACCGAGAGTGTCCATCATCCCTCCGCCCGGACCCCCCACACCGAGAGTGTCCATCATCCCCCCGCCCGGACCCCCACACCGAGAGTGTCCATCATCCCCCCACCCGGACCACCCACACCGAGAGTGTCCATCATCCCCCCGCCTGGACCCCCCACACCGAGAGTGTCCATCATCCCCCCACCCGGACCACCCACACCGAGAGTGTCCATTATCCCCCCGCCCGGACCCCCCACACCGAGAGTGTCCATCATCCCCCCGCCCGGACCCCCCACACCGAGAGTGTCCATCATCCCCCCGCCCAGACACCCCACACCGAGAGTGTCCATCATCCCCCGCCCGGACCCCCCCACACCGAGAGTGTCCATCATACCCCCACCCGGACCCACCACAGCGAGAGTGTCCATCATCCCCCCGCCTGGACCCTCCACACCGAGAGTGTCCATCATCCCACCGCCCGGACCCCCCACACCGAGAGAGTCCATCATCCACCCGCCCGGACATCCCCACACCGAGAGTGTCCATCATCCCCCCGACCGGACCCCCCACACCGAGAGTGTCCATCATCCCCCCGCTCGGACCCCCCGCACCGAGAATGTCCATCATCCCCCCGCCCGGACCCCGCACACCGAGAGTGTCCATCATGCCCCCGCCCGGACCCCCCACACCGAGAGTGTCCATCATCCCCCTGCCCGGACCCCCCAAACCGAGAGTGTCCATCAAACCCCGCCCGGACCCCCCACACCGAGAGTGTCCAACATCCCCCCGCCCGGACCCCCCACACGGAGAGTGTCCATCATCCCCCCGCCCGGACCCCCCACACCGAGACAGTCATTCACCCGGACCCCCCACACTGAGAGTGTCCATCATCCGCCATCCCGGACCCCCCACACCGGCAGTGTCCATCATCCCCCCGCCCGGACCCCCCACACCGAGAGTGTCCATCATCCCCCCGCCCGGACCCCCACACCGAGAGTGTCCCATCTTTCCCCCGCCCGGACCCCCCAAACTGAGAGTGTCCATCATCCCCCCGCCGGACCCCCACACCGAGAGTGTCCATCATCCCCCCGCCCGGACCCCCCACACCGAGAGTGTCCATCATCCCCCCGCCCGGACCCCCCACACCGAGAGTGTCCATCATTCCCCCACCCGGACCCCTCACACCGAGAGTGTCCATCATCCCCCCGCCCGGACCCCCCACACCGAGAGTGTCCATCATCCCCACACCCGCCCGGACCCCCCACAACGGGTGTGTCCATTATCCCCCCCACCAGGACCCCCCCACACCGAGAGTCTCCATCATCCCCCCGCACGGACCCCCCACACCGAGAGTGTCCATCATGCCCCCGCCCGGACCCCCCCACACCGAGAGTGTCCATCATCCCCCTGCCCGGACCCCCCACACCGAGAGTGTCCATCATCCCCCCCGCCCGGACCCCCCACACCGAGAGTGTCCATCATCCCCCCGCCCGGAACCCCCACACCGTGAGTGTCCATCAGCCCCCCGCCCGGACCCCCCACACCGAGAGTGTCCATCAGCCCCCCGCCCGGACCCCCCACACCGAGAGTGTCCATCAGGCCCCCGCCCGGACCCCCCACACCGAGAGTGTCCATCATACCCCCACCCGGACCCACCACAGCGAGAGTGTCCATCATCCCCCCTACCAGACCCCCCACACCGACAGTGTCCATCATCTCCCCCCGCCCGGACCCCCCACACCGAGAGTGTCCATCATCCCCCCAGCAGGACCCCCCACACCGAGAGTGTCCATCATCCCCCCGCCCGGACCACCCACACCGAGAGTGTCCATCATACCCCCCACCCGGACGCCCCACACCGAGAGTGCCCATCATCCCCCCGACCGGACCCCCCACACCGAGAGTGTCCATCATCCCCCCGCCCGCATCACCCACACCGAGAGTGTCCATCATCCCCCCGCCCGGACCCCCCACACCGAGTGTGTCCATCATCCCCCCGCCCGGACCCCCCACACCGAGAGTGTCCATCATCCCCCCGCCCGGACCCCCCACACCGAGAGTGTCCATCATCTCCCAGCCCGGACCCCCCCACACCGAGAGAGTTCATCATCCCCCCGCCCGGACCCCCCCACACCGAGAGTGTCCATCATCCCCCCGCCCGGACCCCCCACACCGAGAGTGTCCCATCATCCCCCCGCCAGGACCCCCCACACCGAGAGTGACCATCATCCTCCGTCCGGACCCCCCACACCGAGAGTGTCCATCATCCCCCCGCCCGGACCCCCACACCGAGAGTGTCCATCATCCCCCTTCCAGGACCCCCACAATGAGAGTGACCATCATCCCCCCCACCCGGACCCCCGACAACGAGAGTGTCCATCATCTCCCAGCCCGGACCCCCCACACCGAGAGTGTCCATCATTCCCCTGCCCGGACCCCCCACACCGAGAGTGTCCATCATCCCCCCGCCCGGACCCCCACACCGAGAGTGTCCATCATCCCCCCGCCCGGACCCCCACACCGAGAGTGTCCATCATCCCCCCGCCGGACCCCCCACACCGAGAGTGTCCATCATCCCCCCGCCCGGACCTCCCACACCGAGAGTGTCCATCATCCCCCAACCCGGACCCCCCACACCGAGAGTGTCCATCATACCCCCACCAGGACCCCCCCACACCGAGAGTGTCCATCATTCTCCGCCGGACGCCCCACACCGAGATTGTCCATCATCCTCCCGCCTGGACCCCCCACACCGAGAGTGTCCATCATCCCCCCGCCCGGACCCCCACACCGAGAGTGTCCATCATCCCCCCGCCAGGACCCCCCCACACCGAGAGTGTCCATCATCTCCCAGCCCGGACCCCCCACACTGAGGGTGTCCATCATTCCCCCGCCCGGACCCCCACACCGAGAGAGTCCATCATCCCCCCGCCCGGACCCCCACACGAGAGTGTCCAGCATCTCCCAGCCCGGACCCCCCACACCGAGAGAGTACATCATCGCCCCGACCGGACCCCCCACACTGAGAGTGTCCATCATCTCCCAGCCCGGACCCCCCACACTGAGAGTGTCCATCATCCCCCGCCCGGACCCCCCACACCGAGAGTGTCCATCATCCCCCCCGCCCGGACCCCCACACCGAGAGTGTCCATCATCCCCCCCGCCCGGACCCCCCACACCGAGAGTGTCCATCATCCCCCCCGCCCGGACCCCCCACACCGAGAGTGTCCATCATGCCCCCCCTCAGACCCCCCACACCGAGAGTGTCCATCATCCCCCCACCAGGACCCCCCACACCGAGAGTGTTCATCATCCCCCCGCCCGGACCCCCCACAACGAGAGTGTCCGTCATCCCCCCGCACTGACCCCAACACCGAGAGTGTCCATCATCCCCCGCCCGGACCCCCCACACCGAGAGTGTCCATCATCCCCCCGCCCGGACCCCTCACGACCGAGAGTGTCCATCATCCCCCCGCCCGGACCCCCCACACCGAGAGTGTCCATCATCCCCCCGCCCGGACCCCCCACACCGAGAGTGTCCATCATCCCCCGCCCAGGACCCCCCACACCGAGACTGTCCATCATCCCACCACCCGGACTCCCCACACCGAGAGTGTCCATCATTTCCCCCGCCCGGACCCCCCACACCGAGAGTGTCCAACATCACCCTGCCCGGACCCCCCACACCGAGAGGGTCCATCATCCCCCGCCCGGACTCCCCACACCAAGAGTGTCCATCATCACCCAGCCTGGACCCCCCACACCGAGAGTGTCATCATCCCCCGCCCGCCCGGACCCCCCACACCGAGAGTGTCCATCATCGCCCTGCCCGGACCCCCCCACACCGAGAGTGTCCCATCATCCCCCCGCCAGGACCCCCCACACCGAGTGTGTACATCATCCACCGTCCCGGACCCCCCACACCGAGAGTGCCCATCATCCCAACTTCGCCCGGACCCCCCCACACCGAGAGTGTCCATCATGCCCCGCCCGGACCCCCCCCACCGAGAGTGTCCATCATCCCCCGCCCAGACCCCCCACACCGAGACTGTCCATCATCCCCCCGCACGGATCCCCCACACCGACAGTGTCCATCATCCCGCCCACCCGGACCCCCCACACCGAGAGTGTCCATATTCCTCCCGCCAGGACCCCCCACACCGAGAGTGTCCATCATCCCCCCGCCCGGACCCCCCACACCGAGAGTGTCCATCATCCCCCAACCCGGAGTCCCCAAACCGAGACAGTCAATCACCCGGACCCCCCACACCGAGAGTGTCCATCATTCCCCCGCCCGGACCCCCCACACCGAGAGTGTCCATCATTCCCCCACCCGGACACCCCACACCGAGAGTGTCCATCATCCGCCATCCCGGACCCCCCACACCGAGAGTGTCCATCATCCCCCCGACCGGAACCCCAACACCGAGAGTGTCCATCATCCCCCCGCCCGGACCCCCCACACCGAGAGTGTCCCATCATCCCACCTCCCGGACCCCCCACACCGAGAGTATCCATCTTCCCCCACCCGGACCCCCCACACCGAGAGTGTCCATCATCCCCCAACCTGGACCCCCCACACCGAGAGTGTCCATCATCCCCCAACCTGGACCCCCCACACCGAGAGTGTCCATCATCCCCCCACCCGGACCACCCACACCGAGAGTGTCCATCATCCCCCCGCCCGGACCGCCCACGCCGAGAGTGTCCATCATCCACCCACCCGGACCCTCCACACCGAGACTGTCCATCATCGCCCCGCCCGGACCGCCCACACCGAGAGTGTCCATCGTCGCTCCGTCCGGACCCCCCACACGGAGAGTGTCCATCATCCCCCCGCCCGGACCCCCCACACGGAGAGTGTCCATCATCCCCCCGCCCGGACCCCCCCACACCGAGAGTGTCCATCTTCCCCCCACCCGGACCCCCCACACTGAGAGTGTCCATCATCCCCAGGGCGGACCCCCAACACCGAGAGTGTCCATCATCCCCCCACCGGACCACCCGCACCGAGAGTGTCCATCATCCCCCCCCGCCAAGACCCCCCACACCGAGAGTGTCCATCATCCCCCCGCCCGGACCCCCAACACCGAGAGTGTCCATCATCCCTCCGTCCGGACCCCCCACACCGAGAGCGTCCATCATCCCCCCGCCCGGACCCCCCACACCGAGAGTGTCCATCATCCTCCGTGCGGACCCCCCACACCGAGAGTGTCCATCATCCCCCCGCCCGGACCCCCCACACCGAGAGTGTCCATCATCCGCCCGCCCAGACCCCCCACACCGAGACTGTCCATCAGCCCCCCGCCCGGACCCCCCACACCGAGAGTGTCCATCATCCCCCCCCTCCCGGACCCCCCACACCGAGAGTGTCCATCATCCCCCCCCTGGCCCAGACCCCCACACCGAGAGTGTCCATCATGTTCCGTCCGGACCCCCCACACCGAGAGTGTCCATCATCCCCCCGCCCGGACCCCCCACATCGAGAGTGTCCATCATCCCTCCGCAAGGACCCCCCACAATGAGAGTGACCATCATCCCCCCCGCCCGGAGCCCCCACACCGAGAGTGTCCATCATCCCCCCCGCCCGGACCCCCCACACCGAGAGTGTCCATCATCTCCCAGCCCGGACCCCCCACACCGAGAGTGTCCATCATCCCCCCGCCCGGACCCCCCACACCGAGAGTGTCCATCATCGCCCTGCCCGGACCCCCCCACACCGAGAGTGTCCATCATCCCGCAGCCCGGACCCCCCACACCGAGAGTGTCCATCATCCCCCCCGCCCGGACCCCCACACCGAGAGTGTCCATCATCCCCCCGACCCCCCACACCGAGAGTGTCCATCATCCCCCCGCCCGGACCCCCCACACCGAGAGTGTCCATCATCCGCCCGCCCGGACCCCCCACACAGAGAGTGACCATCATCCTCCGTGCGGACCCCCCACACCGAGAGTGTCCATCATCCCCCCGCCTGGACACTCCACACCGAGAGTGTCCATCATCCCCCCACCCGGACCCCCCACACCGAGAGTGTCCATCGTCCCCCCGCCCGGACCCCCCCACACCGAGAGTGTCCATCATCCCCCCACCAGGACCCCCCACACCGAGAGTGTCCATCATCCCCCCACCAGGACCCCCCCACACCGAGAGTGTCCATCATGCTCCGTCCGGACCCCCCACACCGAGAGTGTCCATCATGCTCCGTCCGGACCCCCCACACCGAGAGTGACCATCATCCCCCCGCCCGGACCCCCCACATCGAGAGTGTCCATCATACCTCCGCAAGGACCCCCCACAATGAGAGTGACCATCATCCCCACCACACGGACCCCCCACACCGAGAGTGTCCATCATCCCCCCAGGCCGGACCCCCCACACCGAGAGTGTCCATCATCCCCCCCACCCGGACCCCCCCACACCGAGAGTGTCCATCATCCCGCCGCCCGGACCCCCCCACACCGAGAGTGTCCATCATCCCCCAGCCCGGACCCCCCACAACGAGAGTGTCCATCATCCCCCCCCTGGCCCAGACCCCCCACACCGAGAGTGTCCATCATCCCCCCGCACGGACCCCCCACAACGAGAGTGTCCATCATCCCCCCGCCCGGACCCCCCACACCGAGAGTGTCCATCATCCCCCAGCCCGGAACCCCCACACCGAGAGTGTCCATCATCCCCCCCCTGGCCCAGACCCCCACACCGAGAGTGTCCATCATCCACCCGCCCGGACCCCCCCACACCGAGAGTGTCCATCATCCCCCCGCCCGGACCCCCCCACACCGAGAGTGTCCATCATCCCCCCGCCCGGACCCCCCACACCGAGAGTGTCCATCATCCCCCCGCCCGGACCCCCCACACCGAGAGTGTCCATCATCCCCCCGCCCGGACCCCCCACACCGAGAGTGTCCATCATCCCCCCCCGCCCGGACCCCCCCACACCGAGAGTGCCCATCATCCCCCCGCCCGGACCCCCCACACCGAGATTGTCCATCAGCCCCCCCGCCCGGACCCCCCACAAAGAGAGTGTCCATCATCCCCCCCGCCCGGACCCCCCACACCGAGAGTGTCCATCATCCCCCCGCCAGGACCCCCCACACCGAGAGTGTCCATCAACCCCCCGCCCGGACCACCCACACCGAGAGTATCCATCATCCCCCCGCCCGGACCCCCCACACCGAGAGTGTCCATCATCCCCCCCGCCCGGACCCCCCACACCGAGAGTGTCCATCATC
This sequence comes from Isurus oxyrinchus, assembly GCA_026770705.1. Taxonomy (NCBI): domain Eukaryota; kingdom Metazoa; phylum Chordata; class Chondrichthyes; order Lamniformes; family Lamnidae; genus Isurus; species Isurus oxyrinchus. Next base: position 96,680 of record JANJGN010001111.1, read on the forward strand.
CCCCCGCCCGGACCCCCCACACCGAGAGTGTCCATCATCCCCTCGCCCGGACCCCCCACACCGAGAGTGTCCATCATCCCCCCACCAGGACCCCCCACACCGAGAGTGTCCATCATCTCCCAGCCCGGACCCCCACACCGAGAGTGTCCATCATCCTCCGTCCGGACCCCCCACACCGAGAGTGTCCATCATCCCCCCGCCCGGACCCCCCACACCGAGAGTGTCCATCATCCTCCGTGCGGACCCCCCACACCGAGACTGTCCATCATCCCCCCGCCCGGACCCCCCACACCGAGAGTGTCCATCATCCCCCCCCCTGGCCCAGACCCCCACACCGAGAGTGTCCATCATGCTCCGTCCGGACCCCCCACACCGAGAGTGTCCATCATCCCCCCGCCCGGACCCCCCACACCGAGAGTGTCCATCATCCCCCCCGCCCGGACCCCCCACACCGAGAGTGTCCATCATCCCCCCGCCCGGACCCCCCACACCGAGAGTGTCCATCATGCTCCGTCCGGACCCCCCCACACCGAGAGTGTCCATCATCCCCCCCGCCCGGACCCCCCACACCGAGAGTGTCCATCATCCCCCCCCCTGGCCCAGACCCCCACACCGAGAGTGTCCATCATGCTCCGTCCGGACCCCCCACACCGAGAGTGTCCATCATCCCCCCCGCCCGGACCCCCCACATCGAGAGTGTCCATCATCCCTCCGCAAGGACCCCCCACAATGAGAGTGACCATCATCCCCCCCGCCCGGACACCCCACACCGAGAGTGTCCATCATCCCCCCGCCCGGACCCCCCACACCGAGAGTGTCCATCATCCCCCCGCCCGGAACCCCCACACCGAGAGTGTCCATCATCTCCCCGCCAGGACCCCCCACACCGAGAGTGTCCATCATCTCCCCGCCCGGACCCCCCCACACCGAGAGTGTCCATCATCCCCCCGCCCGGACCCCCCACACCGAGAGTGTCCATCATCCCCCCGCCCGGACCCCCCAGACCGAGAGTGTCCATCATCCCCCCGCCCGGACCACCCACACCGAGAGTATCCATCATCCCCCAATCCGGACCCCCCACACCGAGAGTGTCCATCATCCCCCCGCCCGGACCCCCCACACCGAGAGTGTCCATAATCCCCCGCCCGGAACCCCCCACACCGAGAGTGTCCATCATCCCCCCGCCCGGACCCCCCCACACCGAGAGTGTCCATCATCCCCCCCGTCCGGACCCCCCACACCGAGAGTGTCCATCAACCCCCCGCCCGGACGCCCCACACCGAGAGTGTCCATCATCCCCGCTCGGACCCCCCACACCGAGAGTGACCATCAACCCCCCGCCCGGACGCCCCACACCGAGAGTGTCCATCATCCCCCGCTCGGACCCCTCACACCGAGAGTGTCCATCATCCCCCCGCCCGGACCCCCCCACACCGAGAGTGTACATCATCCCCCCGCCCGGACCCCCCACACCGAGAGTGTACATCATCCCCCCGCCCGGACCCCCCCACACCGAGAGTGTACATCATCCCCCCCGCCCGGACCCCCCACACCGAGAGTGTACATCATCCCCCCGACCGGACCCCCCACAACGAGAGAGTCGATCGTCCTCCCGCCAGGACCCCCCCACACCGAGAGTGTCCATCATCCCCTGCCCGGACACCCCACACGGAGAGTGTCCATCTTCCCCCCGCCCGGACCCCCCACACTGAGAGAGTCCATCATTCCCCGCCTGGACCCCCCACACCGAGAGTGTCCATCATCCCCCCGCCCGGACCCCCCCCACACCGAGAGTGTCCATCATCCCCCCGCCCGGACCCCCCACACCGAGAGTGTCCATCATCCCCCCGCCCGGACCCCCCACACCGAGAGTGTCCATCATACCCCCGCCCGGACCCCCCACACCGAGAGTGTCCAGCATCCCAACCCGGCCGGACCCCCCACACCGAGAGTGTCCATCATCCCCCCGTCCGGACCCCCCACACCAAGAGTGTCCATCATCCTCCCCACCCTGACCCCCCGCACCGAGAGTGTCCATCATCCACCCGCTCGGACCCCCCACACCGAGAGTGTCCATCATCCCCCCACCCGGACCCCCCACATTGAGAGTGTCCATCATCCCCCCGCCCGGACCCCCCACACCGAGAGTGTCCATCATCCCCCCGCCCGGACCCCCCACACCGAGAGTGTCCATCATTTCCACCGCCCGGACCCCCCACACCGAGAGTGTGCATCATCCCCCAGCCCGGACCCCCCACACCGAGAGTGTCCATCATCCCCCCCGCCCGGACCCCCCACACCGAGAGTGTCCATCATCCCCCCCGCCCGGACCCCCCACACCGAGAGTGTCCATCATCCCCCCCGCCCGGACCCCCCACACCGAGAGTGCCCATCATCCCCCCGCCCGGACCCCCCACACCGAGATTGTCCATCAGCCCCCCGCCCGGACCCCCCACAAAGAGAGTGTCCATCATACCCCCGGCCGGACCCCCCACACCGAGAGTGTCCATCATCCCCCCGCCAGGACCCCCCACACCGAGAGTGTCCATCAACCCCCCGCCCGGACCACCCACACCGAGAGTATCCATCATCCCCCCGCCCGGACCCCCCACACCGAGAGTGTCCATCATCCCCCCCGCCCGGACCCCCCACACCGAGAGTGTCCATCATCCCCCCGCCCGGACCCCCCACACCGAGAGTGTCCATCATCCCCTCGCCCGGACCCCCCACACCGAGAGTGTCCATCATCCCCCCACCAGGACCCCCCACACCGAGAGTGTCCATCATCTCCCAGCCCGGACCCCCACACCGAGAGTGTCCATCATCCTCCGTCCGGACCCCCCCACACCGAGAGTGTCCATCATCCCCCCGCCCGGACCCCCCACACCGAGAGTGTCCATCATCCTCCGTGCGGACCCCCCACACCGAGAGTGTCCATCATCCCCCCGCCCGGACCCCCCACACCGAGAGTGTCCATCATCCCCCCCCTGGCCCAGACCCCCACACCGAGAGTGTCCATCATGCTCCGTCCGGACCCCCCACACCGAGAGTGTCCATCATCCCCCCGCCCGGACCCCCCACACCGAGAGTGTCCATCATCCCCCCGCCCGGACCCCCCCACACCGAGAGTGTCCATCATCCCCCCGCCCGGACCCCCCACACCGAGAGTGTCCATCATGCTCCGTCCGGACCCCCCACACCGAGAGTGTCCATCATCCCCCCGCCCGGACCCCCCACACCGAGAGTGTCCATCATCCCCCCCCTGGCCCAGACCCCCACACCGAGAGTGTCCATCATGCTCCGTCCGGACCCCCCACACCGAGAGTGTCCATCATCCCCCCGCCCGGACCCCCCACATCGAGAGTGTCCATCATCCCTCCGCAAGGACCCCCCCACAATGAGAGTGACCATCATCCCCCCCGCCCGGACACCCCACACCGAGAGTGTCCATCATCCCCCCGCCAGGACCCCCCACACCGAGAGTGTCCATCATCTCCCCGCCCGGACCCCCCACACCGAGAGTGTCCATCATCCCCCCGCCCGGACCCCCCACACCGAGAGTGTCCATCATCCCCCCGCCCGGACCCCCCAGACCGAGAGTGTCCATCATCCCCCCGCCCGGACCACCCACACCGAGAGTATCCATCATCCCCCAATCCGGACCCCCCACACCGAGAGTGTCCATCATCCCCCCGCCCGGACCCCCCACACCGAGAGTGTCCATCATCCCCCCGCCCGGACCCCCCACACCGAGAGTGACCATCATCCCCCCGCCCGGACCCCCCACACCGAGAGTGTCCATAATCCCCCGCCCGGACCCCCCACACCGAGAGTGTCCATCATCCCCCCGCCCGGACCCCCCACACCGAGAGTGTCCATCATCCCCCCGTCCGGACCCCCCACACCGAGAGTGTCCATCAACCCCCCGCCCGGACGCCCCACACCGAGAGTGTCCATCATCCCCGCTCGGACCCCCCCACACCGAGAGTGACCATCAACCCCCCGCCCGGACGCCCCACACCGAGAGTGTCCATCATCCCCGCTCGGACCCCTCACACCGAGAGTGTCCATCATCCCCCCGCCCGGACCCCCCACACCGAGAGTGTACATCATCCCCCCGCCCGGACCCCCCACACCGAGAGTGTACATCATCCCCCCGACCGGACCCCCCACAACGAGAGAGTCGATCGTCCTCCCGCCAGGACCCCCCACACCGAGAGTGTCCATCATCCCCTGCCCGGACACCCCACACGGAGAGTGTCCATCTTCCCCCCGCCCGGACCCCCCACACTGAGAGAGTCCATCATTCCCCGCCTGGACCCCCCACACCGAGAGTGTCCATCATCCCCCCGCCCGGACCCCCCCACACCGAGAGTGTCCATCATCCCCCCGCCCGGACCCCCCACACCGAGAGTGTCCATCATCCCCCCGCCCGGACCCCCCACACCGAGAGTGTCCATCATACCCCCGCCCGGACCCCCCACACCGAGAGTGTCCAGCATCCCAACCCGGCCGGACCCCCCACACCGAGAGTGTCCATCATCCCCCCGTCCGGACCCCCCACACCAAGAGTGTCCATCATCCTCCCCACCCTGACCCCCCGCACCGAGAGTGTCCATCATCCACCCGCTCGGACCCCCCACACCGAGAGTGTCCATCATCCCCCCACCCGGACCCCCCACATTGAGAGTGTCCATCATCCCCCCCGCCCGGACCCCCCACACCGAGAGTGTCCATCATCCCCCCGCCCGGACCCCCCACACCGAGAGTGTCCATCATTTCCACCGCCCGGACCCCCCACACCGAGAGTGTGCATCATCCCCCAGCCCGGACCCCCCACACCGAGAGTGTCCATCATCCCCCCGCCCGGACCCCCCACACCGAGAGTGTGCATCATCCCCCAGCCCGGACCCCCCACACCGAGAGTGTCCATCATCCCCCCGCCCGGACCCCCCACACCGAGAGTGTCCATCATCCCCCCGCCCGGACCCCCCACACCGAGAGTGTCCATCATCCCCCCGCCCGGACCCCCCACACCGAGAGTGTCCATCATCCCCCCGCCCGGACCCCCCACACCGAGAGTGTCCATCATCCCCCCGCCCGGACCCCCCACACCGAGAGTGTCCATCATCCCACCGCCCGGACCCCCCACACCGAGAGTGTCCATCATCCCCCCGCACGGACCACCCACACAGAGAGTGTTCATCATCGCCCCCACCCGGACCCCCCACACCGAGAGTGTCCATCATCCCCCCCACCAGGACCCCTCACACCGAGAGTGTCCATCAGATCCCAGCTCGGACCCCCCACACCGAGATTGTCCATCATCCCCCCGGCCGGAACCCCCACACCGAGAGTCTCCATCAGCCCCCCGCCAGGAACCCCCTCAGTACTGACCCACCGACAGTGCAGCACTCCCTCAGTACTGATACTACGAAAGTGCAGCACTCCCTCAGCACTGACCCTCTGACAGTGCAGCACTCCCTCAGCACTGACCCTCGGACAGTGCAGCACTCCCTCAGTACTGACCCTCTGACAGAGAAGCACTCCCTCAGTACTGACCCTCCGACAGTGCAGTACTCCCTCAGTGCTGACCCTGCAACATTGCAGCACTTCCTCAGTCCTGAACCTGTAACAGTGCAGCTCTCCCTCAGTCCTGACCCTGTAACATTGCAGCTCTCACTCAGTCCTGACCCTGTAACAGTGCAGCACTACCTCAGTCCTGATCCTGTAACAGTGCAGCTCTCCCTCAGTCCTGACACTGCAACAGTGCAGCTCTCCCTCAGTCCTGATCCTGTAACAGTGCAGCACTCCTTCAGTCCTGATCCTGCAACAGTGCAGCACTACCTCAGTCCTGACCCTGTAACAGTGCAGCTCTCCCTCAGTCCTGACCCTGTAACAGTGCAGCACTCCCTCAGTACTGATCCTGTAACAGTGCAGCACTACCTCAGTCCTGACCCTGTAACAGTGCAGCTCTCCCTCAGTCCTGACCCTGTAACAGTGCAGCACTCCCTCAGTACTGATCCTGTAACAGTGCAGCACTCACTCAGTCCTGACCCAGTAACAGTGCAGCTCTCCCACATTCCTGATCCTGTAACAGTGCAGCTCTCCCTCATTCCTGATCCTGTAACAGTGCAGCTCTCCCTCATTCCTGATCCTGTAACAGTGCAGCACTCCCTCAGTCCTGATCCTGTAACAGTGCAGCTCTCCCTCAGTCCTGATCCTGTAACAGTGCAGCTCTCCCTCAGTCCTGACCCTGTAACAGTGCAGCTCTCCCTCAGTCCTGACCCTGTAACAGTGCAGCACTCCCTCATTCCTGACCCAGCAACAGTGCAGCACTACCTCAGTCCTGACCCTGTAACAGTGCAGCTCTCCCTCAGTCCTGACCCAGTAACAGTGCAGCACTCCCTCAGTACTGATCCTGTAACAGTGCAGCACTCCCTCAGTCCTGATCCTGTAACAGTGCAGCTCTCTCTCAGTCCTGATCCTGTAACAGTGCAGCTCTCCCTCAGTCCTGACCCTGCAACAGTGCAGCTCTCCCTCAGTCCTGATCCTGTAACAGTGCAGCACTCCTTCAGTCCTGATCCTGCAACAGTGCAGCACTACCTCAGTCCTGACCCTGTAACAGTGCAGCTCTCCCTCAGTCCTGACCCTGTAACAGTGCAGCACTCCCTCAGTACTGATCCTGTAACAGTGCAGCACTCCCTCAGTCCTGATCCTGTAACAGTGCAGCACTCTCTCAGTCCTGACCCTGTAACAGTGCAGCTCTCCCTCATTCCTGATCCTGTAACAGTGCAGCTCTCCCTCATTCCTGAACCTGTAACAGTGCAGCACTACCTCAGTCCTGACCCTGTAACAGTGCAGCACTCTCTCAGTCCTGCCCTTTAACAGTGCAGCACTCCCTCAGTCCTGACCCTCAGACAGTGCAGCTCTCCCTCAGTCCTGACCCAGTAATAGTGCAGCTCTCCCTCAGTCCTGATCCTGTAACAGTGCAGCACTCCCTCAGTCCTGATCCTGTAACAGTGCAGCACTCCCTCAGTCCTGACCTTGTAACAGTGCAGCACTCTCTCAGTCCTGCCCCTTAACAGTGCAGCACTCCCTCAGTCCTGACCCTCTGACAGTGCAGCTCTCCCTCAGTCCTGACCCAGTAATAGTGCAGCTCTCCCTCAGTCCTGATCCTGTAACAGTGCAGCACTCCTTCAGTCCTGATCCTGCAACAGTGCAGCACTACCTCAGTCCTGACCCTGTAACAGTGCAGCTCTCCCTCAGTCCTGACCCTGTAACAGTGCAGCACTCCCTCAGTACTGATCCTGTAACAGTGCAGCACTCCCTCACTCCTGATCCTGTAACAGTGCAGCACTCTCTCAGTCCTGACCCTGTAACAGTGCAGCTCTCCCTCATTCCTGATCCTGTAACAGTGCAGCTCTCCCTCATTCCTGATCCTGTAACAGTGCAGCACTACCTCAGTCCTGACCCTGTAACAGTGCAGCACTCTCTCAGTCCTGCCCCTTAACAGTGCAGCACTCCCTCAGTCCTGACCCTCTGACAGTGCAGCTCTCCCTCAGTCCTGACCCAGTAAGAGTGCAGCTCTCCCTCAGTCCTGATCCTGTAACAGTGCAACACTCCCTCATCCTGACCATGTAACAGTGCAGCACTCCCTCAGTACTGACCCTGTAACAGTGCAGCTCTCCCTCAGTCCTGATCCTGTAACAGTGCAGCTCTCACTCAGTCCTGATCCTGTAACAGTGCAGCACTCCATCAGTCCTGATCCTGTAACAGTGCAGCACTACCTCAGTCCTGACCCTGTAACAGTGCAGCACTCTCTCAGTCCTGACCCTGTAACTGTGCAGCTCTCCCTCAGTCCTGATCCTGTAACAGTGCAGCACTCCCTCAGTCCTGACCCTGAACAGTGCAGTCTCCCTCAGTCCTGACCCTGTAACGGTGCAGCACTCCCTCTGTCCTGATCCTGTAACAGTGCAGCTCTCCCTCAGTCCTGACCCTGTAACAGTGCAGATCTCCCTCAGTCCTGATCCTGTAACAGTGCAGATCTCCCACAGTCCTGACGCTGTAACAGTGCAGCTCTCACTCAGTCCTGACGCTGTAACAGTGCAGCTCTCCCTCAGTCCCGACCCTGTAACAGTGCAGCACTCCTTCAGTCCAGACCTGTAACAGTGCAGCTCCCCCTCAGTCCTGATCCTGTAACAGTGCAGAACTCCCTCAGTCCTGACCCTGTAACAGTGCAGCTCCCCCTCAGTCCTGACCCTGTAACAGTGCAGCACTCACTCAGTCCTGATCCTGTAACAGTGCAGCACTCCCTCAGTCCTGATCCTGTAACAGTGCAGCAAAACCCTCAGTACAAACCCTCTGACAGTGCAGCTCTCCCTCAGTACTGACCCTCTGACAGTGCAGCACTCCCTCAGTCCTGACCCTGTAACAGTGCAGCACTCCCTCAGTCCGGATCCTGTAACATTGCAGCTCTCCCTCAGTCCTGACCCTGTAACAGTGCAGCTCTCCCTCAGTCCTGACCCTGTAACAGTGCAGCTCTCCCTCAGTCCTGATCCTGTAACAGTGCAGCTCTCCTCATTCCTGATCCTGTAACAGTGCAGCACTCCCTCAGTCCTGACCCTGTAACAGTGCAGCACTCTCTCAGTCCTGCCCCTTAACAGTGCAGCACTCCCTCAGTCCTGACCCTCAGACAGTGCAGCTCTCCCTCAGTCCTGACCCAGTAATAGTGCAGCTCTCCCTCAGTCCTGATCCTGTAACAGTGCAGCACTCCCTCAGTCCTGATCCTGTAACAGTGCAGCACTACCTCAGTCCTGACCTTGTAACAGTGCAGCACTCTCTCAGTCCTGCCCCTTAACAGTGCAGCACTCCCTCAGTCCTGACCCTCTGACAGTGCAGCTCTCCCTCAGTCCTGACCCAGTAATAGTGCAGCTCTCCCTCAGTCCTGATCCTGTAACAGTGCAGCACTCCTTCAGTCCTGATCCTGCAACAGTGCAGCACTACCTCAGTCCTGACCCTGTAACAGTGCAGCTCTCCCTCAGTCCTGAACCTGTAACAGTGCAGCACTCCCTCAGTACTGATCCTGTAACAGTGCAGCACTCCCTCAGTCCTGATCCTGTAACAGTGCAGCACTCTCTCAGTCCTGACCCTGTAACAGTGCAGCTCTCCCTCATTCCTGATCCTGTAACAGTGCAGCTCTCCCTCATTCCTGATCCTGTAACAGTGCAGCACTACCTCAGTCCTGACCCTGTAACAGTGCAGCACTCTCTCAGTCCTGCCCCTTAACAGTGCAGCACTCCCTCAGTCCTGACCCTCTGACAGTGCAGCTCTCCCTCAGTCCTGACCCAGTAATAGTGCAGCTCTCCCTCAGTCCTGATCCTGTAACAGTGCAGCACTCCCTCATCCTGACCATGTAACAGTGCAGCACTCCCTCAGTACTGACCCTGTAACAGTGCAGCTCTCCCTCAGTCCTGATCCTGTAACAGTGCAGCTCTCACTCAGTCCTGATCCTGTAACAGTGCAGCACTCCTTCAGTCCTGATCCTGTAACAGTGCAGCACTACCTCAGTCCTGACCCTGTAACAGTGCAGCACTCTCTCAGTCCTGACCCTGTAACTGTGCAGCTCTCCCTCAGTCCTGATCCTGTAACAGTGCAGCACTCCCTCAGTCCTGACCCTGAACAGTGCAGTCTCCCTCAGTCCTGACCCTGTAACGGTGCAGCACTCCCTCTGTCCTGATCCTGTAACAGTGCAGCTCTCCCTCAGTCCTGACCCTGTAACAGTGCAGATCTCCCTCAGTCCTGATCCTGTAACAGTGCAGATCTCCCACAGTCCTGACGCTGTAACAGTGCAGCTCTCACTCAGTCCTGATCCTGTAACATTGCAGCGCTCCCTCAGTCCTGACCCTGTAACATTGCAGCGCTCCCTCAGTCCTGATCCTGTAACAGTGCAGCTCTCCCTCAGTCCTGACGCTGTAACAGTGCAGCTCTCCCTCAGTCCCGACCCTGTAACAGTGCAGCACTCCTTCAGTCCAGACCTGTAACAGTGCAGCTCCCCCTCAGTCCTGATCCTGTAACAGTGCAGAACTCCCTCAGTCCTGACCCTGTAACAGTGCAGCTCCCCCTCAGTCCTGACCCTGTAACAGTGCAGCACTCACTCAGTCCTGATCCTGTAACAGTGCAGCACTCCCTCAGTCCTGATCCTGTAACAGTGCAGCAAAACCCTCAATACAAACCCTCTGACAGTGCAGCTCTCCCTCAGTACTGACCCTCTGACAGTGCAGCACTCCCTCAGTCCTGACCCTGTAACAGTGCAGCACTCCCTCAGTCCGGATCCTGTAACATTGCAGCTCTCCCTCAGTCCTGACCCTGTAACAGTGCAGCACTCTCTCAGTCCTGACCCTGTAACAGTGCAGCTCTCCCTCATTCCTGATCCTGTAACAGTGCAGCTCTCCCTCAGTCCTGACGCTGTAACAGTGCAGCTCTCCCTCAGTCCCGACCCTGTAACAGTGCAGCACTCCTTCAGTCCAGACCTGTAACAGTGCAGCTCCCCCTCAGTCCTGATCCTGTAACAGTGCAGAACTCCCTCAGTCCTGACCCTGTAACAGTGCAGCTCCCCCTCAGTCCTGACCCTGTAACAGTGCAGCACTCACTCAGTCCTGATCCTGTAACAGTGCAGCACTCCCTCAGTCCTGATCCTGTAACAGTGCAGCAAAACCCTCAGTACAAACCCTCTGACAGTGCAGCTCTCCCTCAGTACTGACCCTCTGACAGTGCAGCACTCCCTCAGTCCTGACCCTGTAACAGTGCAGCACTCCCTCAGTCCGGATCCTGTAACATTGCAGCTCTCCCTCAGTCCTGACCCTGTAACAGTGCAGCTCTCCCTCAGTCCTGACCCTGTAACAGTGCAGCTCTCCCTCAGTCCTGATCCTGTAACAGTGCAGCTCTCCCTCATTCCTGATCCTGTAACAGTGCAGCACTCCCTCAGTCCTGACCCTGTAACAGTGCAGCACTCCCTCAGTACTGACCCTGTAACAGTGCAGCACTCACTCAGTCCTGACCCTGTAACAGTGCAGCACTGCCTCAGTCCTGATCCTGTAACAGTGCAGCACTCCTTCAGTCCTGACCCTGTAACAGTGCAGCGCTCTCTAAGTCCTGACCCTCCATCAATGCAGCTCTCCCTTAGTCCTGACCCTGTAACAGTGCAGCACTCCCTCAGTCCTGACCTTGTAATAGTGCAGCTCTCCCTCAGTCCTGACCCTGTAACAGTGTAGCTCTCCCTTATTCCTGACCCTGTAACAGTGCAGCACTCCCTCAGTCCTGACCCTGTAACAGTGCAGCTCCCCCTCAGTCCTTATCCTGTAACAGTGCAGCACTCCCTCTTTCCTGACCCTGTAACAGTGCAGCTCTCCCTCAGTCCTGACCCTGTAACAGTGCAGTTCTCCCTCAGTCCTGATCCTGTAACAGTGCAGCACTCCCTCAGTCCTGATCCTGTAACAGTGCAGCACTCCCTCAGTCCTGACCCTGTAACAGTGCAGCTCTCCCTCAGTCCTGACCCTGTAACAGTGCAGTTCTCCCTCAGTCCTGATCCAGTAACAGTGCAGCACTCCCTCAGTCCTGACCCTGTAACAATGCAGCTCTCCCTCAGTCCGGATCCTGTAACATTGCAGCACTCCCTCAGTCCTGATCCTGTAACAGTGCAGCTCTCCCTCAGTCCTGACCCAGTAACAGTGCAGCTCTCCCTCAGTCCGGATCCTGTAACATTGCAGCACTACCTCAGTCCTGATCCTGTAACAGTGCAGCTCTGCCTCAGTCCTGACCCAGTAATAGTGCAGCTCTCCCTCTGTCCTGATCCTGTAACAGTGCAGCACTCCCTCAGTCCTGACCCTGTAACAGTGCAGCACTCTCTCAGTCCTGACCCTGTAACAGTGCAGCTCTCCCTCAGTCCTGACCTTGTAACAGGGCAGCTCTCCCTCAGTCCTGATCCTGTAACAGTGCAGCACTCCCTCAGTCCTGACCCTGTAACAGTGCAGCTCTCCCTCATTCCTAATCCAGTAACAGTGCAGCACTCCCTCATTCCTGATCCTGTAACAGTGCAGCACTCCCTCAGTCCTGACCCTGTAACAGTGCAGCACTCCCTCAGTCCTGACCTTGTAACAGTGCAGCTCTCCCTAGTTCCTGACCCTGTAACAGTGCAGCACTCCCTCAGTCCTGACCCTGTAACAGTGCAGCGCTCCCTCAGTCCTGATCCTGTAACAGTGCAGCACTCCCTCAGTCCTGACACTATAACAGTGCAGATCTCCCTCAGTCCTGACCATGTAACAGTGCAGCTCTCCCTCAGTCCTGACCCTCTGACAGTGCAGCACTCCCTCAGTCCTGATCCTGTAACAGTGCAGCACTCCTTCAGTCCTGACCTGTAACAATGCAGCACTCCCTCAGTCCTGACCCTGTAACAGTGCAGCGCCGCCTCTTTCCGGATCCTGTAACAGTGCAGCACTCACTCAGTCCTGACCCAGTAACAGTGCAGCTCTCCCACATTCCTGATCCTGTAACAGTGCAGCTCTCCCTCATTCCTGATCCTGTAACAGTGCAGCTCTCCCTCATTCCTGATCCTGTAACAGTGCAGCACTCCCTCAGTCCTGATCCTGTAACAGTGCAGCTCTCCCTCAGTCCTGATCCTGTAACAGTGCAGCTCTCCCTCAGTCCTGACCCTGTAACAGTGCAGCTCTCCCTCAGTCCTGACCCTGTAACAGTGCAGCACTCCCTCATTCCTGACCCAGCAACAGTGCAGCACTACCTCAGTCCTGACCCTGTAACAGTGCAGCTCTCCCTCAGTCCTGACCCAGTAACAGTGCAGCACTCCCTCAGTACTGATCCTGTAACAGTGCAGCACTCCCTCAGTCCTGATCCTGTAACAGTGCAGCTCTCTCTCACTCCTGATCCTGTAACAGTGCAGCTCTCCCTCAGTCCTGACCCTGCAACAGTGCAGCTCTCCCTCAGTCCTGATCCTGTAACAGTGCAGCACTCCTTCAGTCCTGATCCTGCAACAGTGCAGCACTACCTCAGTCCTGACCCTGTAACAGTGCAGCTCTCCCTCAGTCCTGACCCTGTAACAGTGCAGCACTCCCTCAGTACTGATCCTGTAACAGTGCAGCACTCCCTCAGTACTGATCCTGTAACAGTGCAGCACTCTCTCAGTCCTGACCCTGTAACAGTGCAGCTCTCCCTCATTCCTGATCCTGTAACAGTGCAGCTCTCCCTCATTCCTGATCCTGTAACAGTGCAGCACTACCTCAGTCCGGACCCTGTAACAGTGCAGCACTCTCTCAGTCCTGCCCCTTAACAGTGCAGCACTCCCTCAGTCCTGACCCTCAGACAGTGCAGCTCTCCCTCAGTACTGACCCAGTAATAGTGCAGCTCTCCCTCAGTCCTGATCCTGTAACAGTGCAGCACTCCCTCAGTCCTGATCCTGTAACAGTGCAGCACTCCCTCAGTCCTGACCTTGTAACAGTGCAGCACTCTCTCAGTCCTGCCCCTTAACAGTGCAGCACTCCCTCAGTCCTGACCCTCTGACAGTGCAGCTCTCCCTCAGTCCTGACCCAGTAATAGTGCAGCTCTCCCTCAGTCCTGATCCTGTAACAGTGCAGCACTCCTTCAGTCCTGATCCTGCAACAGTGCAGCACTACCTCAGTCCTGACCCTGTAACAGTGCAGCTCTCCCTCAGTCCTGACCCTGTAACAGTGCAGCACTCCCTCAGTACTGATCCTGTAACAGTGCAGCACTCCCTCAGTCCTGATCCTGTAACAGTGCAGCACTCTCTCAGTCCTGACCCTGTAACAGTGCAGCTCTCCCTCATTCCTGATCCTGTAACAGTGCAGCTCTCCCTCATTCCTGATCCTGTAACAGTGCAGCACTACCTCAGTCCTGACCCTGTAACAGTGCAGCACTCTCTCAGTCCTGCCCCTTAACAGTGCAGCACTCCCTCAGTCCTGACCCTCTGACAGTGCAGCTCTCCCTCAGTCCTGACCCAGTAATAGTGCAGCTCTCCCTCAGTCCTGATCCTGTAACAGTGCAGCACTCCCTCATCCTGACCATGTAACAGTGCAGCACTCCCTCAGTACTGACCCTGTAACAGTGCAGCTCTCCCTCAGTCCTGATCCTGTAACAGTGCAGCTCTCACTCAGTCCTGATCCTGTAACAGTGCAGCACTCCTTCAGTCCTGATCCTGTAACAGTGCAGCACTACCTCAGTCCTGACCCTGTAACAGTGCAGCACTCTCTCAGTCCTGACCCTGTAACTGTGCAGCTCTCCCTCAGTCCTGATCCTGTAACAGTGCAGCACTACCTCAGTCCTGACCCTGAACAGTGCAGTCTCCCTCAGTCCTGACCCTGTAACGGTGCAGCACTCTCTCTGTCCTGATCCTGTAACAGTGCAGCTCTCCCTCAGTCCTGACCATGTAACAGTGCAGATCTCCCTCAGTCCTGATCCTGTAACAGTGCAGATCTCCCACAGTCCTGACCCTGTAACAGTGCAGCTCTCACTCAGTCCTGATCCTGTAACATTGCAGCGCTCCCTCAGTCCTGACCCTGTAACATTGCAGCGCTCCCTCAGTCCTGATCCTGTAACAGTGCAGCTCTCCCTCAGTCCTGACGCTGTAACAGTGCAGCTCTCCCTCAGTCCCGACCCTGTAACAGTGCAGCACTCCTTCAGTCCAGACCTGTAACAGTGCAGCTCCCCCTCAGTCCTGATCCTGTAACAGTGCAGAACTCCCTCAGTCCTGACCCTGTAACAGTGCAGCTCCCCCTCAGTCCTGACCCTGTAACAGTGCAGCACTCACTCAGTCCTGATCCTGTAACAGTGCAGCACTCCCTCAGTCCTGATCCTGTAACAGTGCAGCAAAACCCTCAGTACAAACCCTCTGACAGTGCAGCTCTCCCTCAGTACTGACCCTCTGACAGTGCAGCACTCCCTCAGTCCTGACCCTGTAACAGTGCAGCACTCCCTCAGTCCGGATCCTTTAACATTGCAGCTCTCCCTCAGTCCTGACCCTGTAACAGTGCAGCTCTCCCTCAGTCCTGACCCTGTAACAGTGCAGCTCTCCCTCAGTCCTGATCCTGTAACAGTGCAGCTCGACCTCATTCCTGATCCTGTAACAGTGCAGCACTCCCTCAGTCCTGACCCTGTAACAGTGCAGCACTCCCTCAGTACTGACCCTGTAACAGTGCAGCACTCACTCAGTCCTGACCCTGTAACAGTGCAGCTCTCCCTCATTCCTGATCCTGTAACAGTGCAGCACTACCTCAGTCCTGACCCTGTAACAGTGCAGCACTCTCTCAGTCCTGCCCCTTAACAGTGCAGCACTCCCTCAGTCCTGACCCTCAGACAGTGCAGCTCTCCCTCAGTCCTGACCCAGTAATAGTGCAGCTCTCCCTCAGTCCTGATCCTGTAACAGTGCAGCACTCCCTCAGTCCAGATCCTGTAACAGTGCAGCACTCCCTCAGTCCTGACCTTGTAACAGTGCAGCACTCTCTCAGTCCTGCCCCTTAACAGTGCAGCACTCCCTCAGTCCTGACCCTCTGACAGTGCAGCTCTCCCTCAGTCCTCACCCAGTAATAGTGCAGCTCTCCCTCAGTCCTGATCCTGTAACAGTGCAGCACTCCTTCAGTCCTGATCCTGCAACAGTGCAGCACTACCTCAGTCCTGACCCTGTAACAGTGCAGCTCTCCCTCAGTCCTGACCCTGTAACAGTGCAGCACTCCCTCAGTACTGATCCTGTAACAGTGCAGCACTCCCTCAGTCCTGATCCTGTAACAGTGCAGCACTCTCTCAGTCCTGACCCTGTAACAGTGCAGCTCTCCCTCATTCCTGATCCTGTAACAGTGCAGCTCTCCCTCATTCCTGATCCTGTAACAGTGCAGCACTACCTCAGTCCTGACCCTGTAACAGTGCAGCACTCTCTCAGTCCTGCCCCTTAACAGTGCAGCACTCCCTCAGTCCTGACCCTGTAACAGTGCAGCTCTCCCTCATTCCTGACCCTCTGACAGTGCAGCTCTCCCTCAGTCCTGACCCAGTAATAGTGCAGCTCTCCCTCAGTCCTGATCCTGTAACAGTGCAGCACTCCCTCATCCTGACCATGTAACAGTGCAGCACTCCCTCAGTACTGACCCTGTAACAGTGCAGCTCTCCCTCAGTCCTGATCCTGTAACAGTGCAGCTCTCACTCAGTCCTGATCCTGTAACAGTGCAGCACTCCTTCAGTCCTGATCCT
The DNA here is from genome assembly GCA_026770705.1 of Isurus oxyrinchus. NCBI lineage: Eukaryota > Metazoa > Chordata > Chondrichthyes > Lamniformes > Lamnidae > Isurus > Isurus oxyrinchus. The sequence continues at coordinate 112,946 of JANJGN010001111.1, forward strand.
GTAACAGTGCAGCACTACCTCAGTCCTGACCCTGTAACAGTGCAGCACTCTCTCAGTCCTGACCCTGTAACTGTGCAGCTCTCCCTCAGTCCTGATCCTGTAACAGTGCAGCACTCCCTCAGTCCTGACCCTGAACATTGCAGCGCTCCCTCAGTCCTGATCCTGTAACAGTGCAGCTCTCCCTCAGTCCTGACGCTGTAACAGTGCAGCTCTCCCTCAGTCCCGACCCTGTAACAGTGCAGCACTCCTTCAGTCCAGACCTGTAACAGTGCAGCTCCCCCTCAGTCCTGATCCTGTAACAGTGCAGAACTCCCTCAGTCCTGACCCTGTAACAGTGCAGCTCCCCCTCAGTCCTGACCCTGTAACAGTGCAGCACTCACTCAGTCCTGATCCTGTAACAGTGCAGCACTCCCTCAGTCCTGATCCTGTAACAGTGCAGCAAAACCCTCAGTACAAACCCTCTGACAGTGCAGCTCTCCCTCAGTACTGACCCTCTGACAGTGCAGCACTCCCTCAGTCCTGACCCTGTAACAGTGCAGCACTCCCTCAGTCCGGATCCTGTAACATTGCAGCTCTCCCTCAGTCCTGACCCTGTAACAGTGCAGCTCTCCCTCAGTCCTGACCCTGTAACAGTGCAGCTCTCCCTCAGTCCTGATCCTGTAACAGTGCAGCTCTCCCTCATTCCTGATCCTGTAACAGTGCAGCACTCCCTCAGTCCTGACCCTGTAACAGTGCAGCACTCCCTCAGTACTGACCCTGTAACAGTGCAGATCTCCCTCAGTCCTGATCCTGTAACAGTGCAGATCTCCCACAGTCCTGACCCTGTAACAGTGCAGCTCTCACTCAGTCCTGATCCTGTAACATTGCAGCGCTCCCTCAGTCCTGACCCTGTAACATTGCAGCGCTCCCTCAGTCCTGATCCTGTAACAGTGCAGCTCTCCCTCAGTCCTGACGCTGTAACAGTGCAGCTCTCCCTCAGTCCCGACCCTGTAACAGTGCAGCACTCCTTCAGTCCAGACCTGTAACAGTGCAGCTCCCCCTCAGTCCTGATCCTGTAACAGTGCAGAACTCCCTCAGTCCTGACCCTGTAACAGTGCAGCTCCCCCTCAGTCCTGACCCTGTAACAGTGCAGCACTCACTCAGTCCTGATCCTGTAACAGTGCAGCACTCCCTCAGTCCTGATCCTGTAACAGTGCAGCAAAACCCTCAGTACAAACCCTCTGACAGTGCAGCTCTCCCTCAGTACTGACCCTCTGACAGTGCAGCACTCCCTCAGTCCTGACCCTGTAACAGTGCAGCACTCCCTCAGTCCGGATCCTGTAACATTGCAGCTCTCCCTCAGTCCTGTCCCTGTAACAGTGCAGCTCTCCCTCAGTCCTGACCCTGTAACAGAGCAGCTCTCCCTCAGTCCTGATCCTGTAACAGTGCAGCTCTCCCTCATTCCTGATCCTGTAACAGTGCAGCACTCCCTCAGTCCTGACCCTGTAACAGTGCAGCACTCCCTCAGTACTGACCCTGTAACAGTGCAGCACTCACTCAGTCCTGACCCTGTAACAGTGCAGCTCTCCCTCATTCCTGATCCTGTAACAGTGCAGCACTACCTCAGTCCTGACCCTGTAACAGTGCAGCACTCTCTCAGTCCTGCCCCTTAACAGTGCAGCACTCCCTCAGTCCTGACCCTCAGACAGTGCAGCTCTCCCTCAGTCCTGACCCAGTAATAGTGCAGCTCTCCCTCAGTCCTGATCCTGTAACAGTGCAGCACTCCCTCAGTCCAGATCCTGTAACAGTGCAGCACTCCCTCAGTCCTGACCTTGTAACAGTGCAGCACTCTCTCAGTCCTGCCCCTTAACAGTGCAGCACTCCCTCAGTCCTGACCCTCTGACAGTGCAGCTCTCCCTCAGTCCTGACCCAGTAATAGTGCAGCTCTCCCTCAGTCCTGATCCTGTAACAGTGCAGCACTCCTTCAGTCCTGATCCTGCAACAGTGCAGCACTACCTCAGTCCTGACCCTGTAACAGTGCAGCTCTCCCTCAGTCCTGACCCTGTAACAGTGCAGCACTCCCTCAGTACTGATCCTGTAACAGTGCAGCACTCCCTCAGTCCTGATCCTGTAACAGTGCAGCACTCTCAGTCCTGACCCTGTAACAGTGCAGCTCTCCCTCATTCCTGATCCTGTAACAGTGCAGCTCTCCCTCATTCCTGATCCTGTAACAGTGCAGCACTACCTCAGTCCTGACCCTGTAACAGTGCAGCACTCTCTCAGTCCTGCCCCTTAACAGTGCAGCACTCCCTCAGTCCTGACCCTGTAACAGTGCAGCTCTCCCTCATTCCTGACCCTCTGACAGTGCAGCACTCCCTCAGTCCTGACCCTGTAACAGTGCAGCACTCCCTCAGTCCGGATCCTGTAACATTGCAGCTCTCCCTCAGTCCTGACCCTGTAACAGTGCAGCTCTCCCTCCGTCCTGACCCTGTAACAGTGCAGCTCTCCCTCAGTCCTGATCCTGTAACAGTGCAGCTCTCCCTCATTCCTGATCCTGTAACAGTGCAGCACTCCCTCAGTCCTGACCCTGTAACAGTGCAGCACTCCCTCAGTACTGACCCTGTAACACTGCAGCACTCACTCAGTCCTGACCCTGTAACAGTGCAGCACTGCCTCAGTCCTGACCCTGTAACAGTGCAGCTCTCCCTCATTCCTGATCCTGTAACAGTGCAGCTCTCCCTCATTCCTGATCCTGTAACAGTGCAGCACTACCTCAGTCCTGACCCTGTAACAGTGCAGCACTCTCTCAGTCCTGCCCCTTAACAGTGCAGCAGTCCCTCAGTCCTGACCCTGTAACAGTGCAGCTCTCCCTCATTCCTGACCCTCTGACAGTGCAGCTCTCCCTCAGTCCTGACCCAGTAATAGTGCAGCTCTCCCTCAGTCCTGATCCTGTAACAGTGCAGCACTCCCTCATCCTGACCATGTAACAGTGCAGCACTCCCTCAGTACTGACCCTGTAACAGTGCAGCTCTCCCTCAGTCCTGATCCTGTAACAGTGCAGCTCTCACTCAGTCCTGATCCTGTAACAGTGCAGCACTCCTTCAGTCCTGATCCTGTAACAGTGCAGCACTACCTCAGTCCTGACCCTGTAACAGTGCAGCACTCTCTCAGTCCTGACCCTGTAACTGTGCAGCTCTCCCTCAGTCCTGATCCTGTAACAGTGCAGCACTCCCTCAGTCCTGACCCTGAACATTGCAGCGCTCCCTCAGTCCTGATCCTGTAACAGTGCAGCTCTCCCTCAGTCCTGACGCTGTAACAGTGCAGCTCTCCCTCAGTCCCGACCCTGTAACAGTGCAGCACTCCTTCAGTCCAGACCTGTAACAGTGCAGCTCCCCCTCAGTCCTGATCCTGTAACAGTGCAGAACTCCCTCAGTCCTGACCCTGTAACAGTGCAGCTCCCCCTCAGTCCTGACCCTGTAACAGTGCAGCACTCACTCAGTCCTGATCCTGTAACAGTGCAGCACTCCCTCAGTCCTGATCCTGTAACAGTGCAGCAAAACCCTCAGTACAAACCCTCTGACAGTGCAGCTCTCCCTCAGTACTGACCCTCTGACAGTGCAGCACTCCCTCAGTCCTGACCCTGTAACAGTGCAGCACTCCCTCAGTCCGGATCCTGTAACATTGCAGCTCCCCCTCAGTCCTGACCCTGTAACAGTGCAGCTCTCCCTCAGTCCTGACCCTGTAACAGTGCAGCTCTCCCTCAGTCCTGATCCTGTAACAGTGCAGCTCTCCCTCATTCCTGATCCTGTAACAGTGCAGCACTCCCTCAGTCCTGACCCTGTAACAGTGCAGCACTCCCTCAGTACTGACCCTGTAACAGTGCAGATCTCCCTCAGTCCTGATCCTGTAACAGTGCAGATCTCCCACAGTCCTGACCCTGTAACAGTGCAGCTCTCACTCAGTCCTGATCCTGTAACATTGCAGCGCTCCCTCAGTCCTGACCCTGTAACATTGCAGCGCTCCCTCAGTCCTGATCCTGTAACAGTGCAGCTCTCCCTCAGTCCTGACGCTGTAACAGTGCAGCTCTCCCTCAGTCCCGACCCTGTAACAGTGCAGCACTCCTTCAGTCCAGACCTGTAACAGTGCAGCTCCCCCTCAGTCCTGATCCTGTAACAGTGCAGAACTCCCTCAGTCCTGACCCTGTAACAGTGCAGCTCCCCCTCAGTCCTGACCCTGTAACAGTGCAGCACTCACTCAGTCCTGATCCTGTAACAGTGCAGCACTCCCTCAGTCCTGATCCTGTAACAGTGCAGCAAAACCCTCAGTACAAACCCTCTGACAGTGCAGCTCTCCCTCAGTACTGACCCTCTGACAGTGCAGCACTCCCTCAGTCCTGACCCTGTAACAGTGCAGCACTCCCTCAGTCCGGATCCTGTAACATTGCAGCTCTCCCTCAGTCCTGTCCCTGTAACAGTGCAGCTCTCCCTCAGTCCTGACCCTGTAACAGAGCAGCTCTCCCTCAGTCCTGATCCTGTAACAGTGCAGCTCTCCCTCATTCCTGATCCTGTAACAGTGCAGCACTCCCTCAGTCCTGACCCTGTAACAGTGCAGCACTCCCTCAGTACTGACCCTGTAACAGTGCAGCACTCACTCAGTCCTGACCCTGTAACAGTGCAGCTCTCCCTCATTCCTGATCCTGTAACAGTGCAGCACTACCTCAGTCCTGACCCTGTAACAGTGCAGCACTCTCTCAGTCCTGCCCCTTAACAGTGCAGCACTCCCTCAGTCCTGACCCTCAGACAGTGCAGCTCTCCCTCAGTCCTGACCCAGTAATAGTGCAGCTCTCCCTCAGTCCTGATCCTCTAACAGTGCAGCACTCCCTCAGTCCAGATCCTGTAACAGTGCAGCACTCCCTCAGTCCTGACCTTGTAACAGTGCAGCACTCTCTCAGTCCTGCCCCTTAACAGTGCAGCACTCCCTCAGTCCTGACCCTCTGACAGTGCAGCTCTCCCTCAGTCCTGACCCAGTAACAGTGCAGCACTCTCTCAGTCCTGCCCCTTAACAGTGCAGCACTCCCTCAGTCCTGACCCTGTAACCGTGCAGCTCTCCCTCATTCCTGACCCTCTGACAGTGCAGCTCTCCCTCAGTCCTGACCCAGTAATAGTGCAGCTCTCCCTCAGTCCTGATCCTGTAACAGTGCAGCACTCCCTCATCCTGACCATGTAACAGTGCAGCACTCCCTCAGTACTGACCCTGTAACAGTGCAGCTCTCCCTCAGTCCTGATCCTGTAACAGTGCAGCTCTCACTCAGTCCTGATCCTGTAACAGTGCAGCACTCCTTCAGTCCTGATCCTGTAACAGTGCAGCACTACCTCAGTCCTGACCCTGTAACAGTGCAGCACTCTCTCAGTCCTGACCCTGTAACTGTGCAGCTCTCCCTCAGTCCTGATCCTGTAACAGTGCAGCACTCCCTCAGTCCTGACCCTGAACATTGCAGCGCTCCCTCAGTCCTGATCCTGTAACAGTGCAGCTCTCCCTCAGTCCTGACGCTGTAACAGTGCAGCTCTCCCTCAGTCCCGACCCTGTAACAGTGCAGCACTCCTTCAGTCCAGACCTGTAACAGTGCAGCTCCCCCTCAGTCCTGATCCTGTAACAGTGCAGAACTCCCTCAGTCCTGACCCTGTAACAGTGCAGCTCCCCCTCAGTCCTGACCCTGTAACAGTGCAGCACTCACTCAGTCCTGATCCTGTAACAGTGCAGCACTCCCTCAGTCCTGATCCTGTAACAGTGCAGCAAAACCCTCAGTACAAACCCTCTGACAGTGCAGCTCTCCCTCAGTACTGACCCTCTGACAGTGCAGCACTCCCTCAGTCCTGACCCTGTAACAGTGCAGCACTCCCTCAGTCCGGATCCTGTAACATTGCAGCTCTCCCTCAGTCCTGACCCTGTCACAGTGCAGCTCTCCCTCCGTCCTGACCCTGTAACAGTGCAGCTCTCCCTCAGTCCTGATCCTGTAACAGTGCAGCTCTCCCTCATTCCTGATCCTGTAACAGTGCAGCACTCCCTCAGTCCTGACCCTGTAACAGTGCAGCACTCCCTCAGTACTGACCCTGTAACAGTGCAGCACTCACTCAGTCCTGACCCTGTAACAGTGCAGCACTGCCTCAGTCCTGATCCTGTAACAGTGCAGCACTCCTTCAGTCCTGACCCTGTAACAGTGCAGCGCTCTCTAAGTCCTGACCCTCCATCAATGCAGCTCTCCCTTAGTCCTGACCCTGTAACAGTGCAGCACTCCCTCAGTCCTGACCTTGTAATAGTGCAGCTCTCCCTCAGTCCTGACCCTGTAACAGTGCAGCTCTCCCTTATTCCTGACCCTGTAACAGTGCAGCACTCCCTCAGTCCTGACCCTGTAACAGTGCAGCTCCCCCTCAGTCCTTATCCTGTAACAGTGCAGCACTCCCTCAGTCCTGACCCTGTAACAGTGCAGCTCTCCCTCAGTCCTGACCCTGTAACAGTGCAGTTCTCCCTCAGTCCTGATCCTGTAACAGTGCAGCACTCCCTCAGTCCTGATCCTGTAACAGTGCAGCTCTCCCTCAGTCCTGACCCAGTAACAGTGCAGCTCTCCCTCAGTCCGGATCCTGTAACATTGCAGCACTACCTCAGTCCTGATCCTGTAACAGTGCAGCTCTGCCTCAGTCCTGACCCAGTAATAGTGCAGCTCTCCCTCTGTCCTGATCCTGTAACAGTGCAGCACTCCCTCAGTCCTGACCCTGTAACAGTGCAGCACTCTCTCAGTCCTGACCCTGTAACAGTGCAGCTCTCCCTCAGTCCTGACCTTGTAACAGGGCAGCTCTCCCTCAGTCCTGATCCTGTAACAGTGCAGCACTCCCTCAGTCCTGACCCTGTAACAGTGCAGCTCTCCCTCATTCCTAATCCAGTAACAGTGCAGCACTCCCTCATTCCTGATCCTGTAACAGTGCAGCACTCCCTCAGTCCTGACCCTGTAACAGTGCAGCACTCCCTCAGTCCTGACCTTGTAACAGTGCAGCTCTCCCTAGTTCCTGACCCTGTAACAGTGCAGCACTCCCTCAGTCCTGACCCTGTAACAGTGCAGCGCTCCCTCAGCCCTGATCCTGTAACAGTGCAGCACTCCCTCAGTCCTGACACTATAACAGTGCAGATCTCCCTCAGTCCTGACCATGTAACAGTGCAGCTCTCCCTCAGTCCTGACCCTCTGACAGTGCAGCACTCCCTCAGTCCTGATCCTGTAACAGTGCAGCACTCCTTCAGTCCTGACCTGTAACAATGCAGCACTCCCTCAGTCCTGACCCTGTAACAGTGCAGCGCCGCCTCTTTCCGGATCCTGTAACAGTGCAGCACTCACTCAGTCCTGACCCAGTAACAGTGCAGCTCTCCCACATTCCTGATCCTGTAACAGTGCAGCTCTCCCTCATTCCTGATCCTGTAACAGTGCAGGTCTCCCTCATTCCTGATCCTGTAACAGTGCAGCACTCCCTCAGTCCTGACCCTGTAACAGTGCAGCTCCCCCTCAGTCCTGACCCTGTAACAGTGCAGCACTCACTCAGTCCTGATCCTGTAACAGTGCAGCACTCCCTCAGTCCTGATCCTGTAACAGTGCAGCAAAACCCTCAGTACAAACCCTCTGACAGTGCAGCTCTCCCTCAGTACTGACCCTCTGACAGTGCAGCACTCCCTCAGTCCTGACCCTGTAACAGTGCAGCACTCCCTCAGTCCGGATCCTGTAACATTGCAGCTCCCCCTCAGTCCTGACCCTGTAACAGTGCAGCTCTCCCTCAGTCCTGACCCTGTAACAGTGCAGCTCTCCCTCAGTCCTGATCCAGTAACAGTGCAGCTCTCCCTCATTCCTGATCCTGTAACAGTGCAGCACTCCCTCAGTCCTGACCCTGTAACAGTGCAGCACTCCCTCAGTACTGACCCTGTAACAGTGCAGATCTCCCTCAGTCCTGATCCTGTAACAGTGCAGATCTCCCACAGTCCTGACCCAGTAACAGTGCAGCTCTCACTCAGTCCTGATCCTGTAACATTGCAGCGCTCCCTCAGTCCTGACCCTGTAACATTGCAGCGCTCCCTCAGTCCTGATCCTGTAACAGTGCAGCTCTCCCTCAGTCCTGACGCTGTAACAGTGCAGCTCTCCCTCAGTCCCGACCCTGTAACAGTGCAGCACTCCTTCAGTCCAGACCTGTAACAGTGCAGCTCCCCCTCAGTCCTGATCCTGTAACAGTGCAGAACTCCCTCAGTCCTGACCCTGTAACAGTGCAGCTCCCCCTCAGTCCTGACCCTGTAACAGTGCAGCACTCACTCAGTCCTGATCCTGTAACAGTGCAGCACTCCCTCAGTCCTGATCCTGTAACAGTGCAGCAAAACCCTCAGTACAAACCCTCTGACAGTGCAGCTCTCCCTCAGTACTGACCCTCTGACAGTGCAGCACTCCCTCAGTCCTGACCCTGTAACAGTGCAGCACTCCCTCAGTCCGGATCCTGTAACATTGCAGCTCTCCCTCAGTCCTGTCCCTGTAACAGTGCAGCTCTCCCTCAGTCCTGACCCTGTAACAGAGCAGCTCTCCCTCAGTCCTGATCCTGTAACAGTGCAGCTCTCCCTCATTCCTGATCCTGTAACAGTGCAGCACTCCCTCAGTCCTGACCCTGTAACAGTGCAGCACTCCCTCAGTACTGACCCTGTAACAGTGCAGCACTCACTCAGTCCTGACCCTGTAACAGTGCAGCTCTCCCTCATTCCTGATCCTGTAACAGTGCAGCACTACCTCAGTCCTGACCCTGTAACAGTGCAGCACTCTCTCAGTCCTGCCCCTTAACAGTGCAGCACTCCCTCAGTCCTGACCCTCAGACAGTGCAGCTCTCCCTCAGTCCTGACCCAGTAATAGTGCAGCTCTCCCTCAGTCCTGATCCTCTAACAGTGCAGCACTCCCTCAGTCCAGATCCTGTAACAGTGCAGCACTCCCTCAGTCCTGACCTTGTAACAGTGCAGCACTCTCTCAGTCCTGCCCCTTAACAGTGCAGCACTCCCTCAGTCCTGACCCTCTGACAGTGCAGCTCTCCCTCAGTCCTGACCCAGTAACAGTGCAGCACTCTCTCAGTCCTGCCCCTTAACAGTGCAGCACTCCCTCAGTCCTGACCCTGTAACAGTGCAGCTCTCCCTCATTCCTGACCCTCTGACAGTGCAGCTCTCCCTCAGTCCTGACCCAGTAATAGTGCAGCTCTCCCTCAGTCCTGATCCTGTAACAGTGCAGCACTCCCTCATCCTGACCATGTAACAGTGCAGCACTCCCTCAGTACTGACCCTGTAACAGTGCAGCTCTCCCTCAGTCCTGATCCTGTAACAGTGCAGCTCTCACTCAGTCCTGATCCTGTAACAGTGCAGCACTCCTTCAGTCCTGATCCTGTAACAGTGCAGCACTACCTCAGTCCTGACCCTGTAACAGTGCAGCACTCTCTCAGTCCTGACCCTGTAACTGTGCAGCTCTCCCTCAGTCCTGATCCTGTAACAGTGCAGCACTCCCTCAGTCCTGACCCTGAACATTGCAGCGCTCCCTCAGTCCTGATCCTGTAACAGTGCAGCTCTCCCTCAGTCCTGACGCTGTAACAGTGCAGCTCTCCCTCAGTCCCGACCCTGTAACAGTGCAGCACTCCTTCAGTCCAGACCTGTAACAGTGCAGCTCCCCCTCAGTCCTGATCCTGTAACAGTGCAGAACTCCCTCAGTCCTGACCCTGTAACAGTGCAGCTCCCCCTCAGTCCTGACCCTGTAACAGTGCAGCACTCACTCAGTCCTGATCCTGTAACAGTGCAGCACTCCCTCAGTCCTGATCCTGTAACAGTGCAGCAAAACCCTCAGTACAAACCCTCTGACAGTGCAGCTCTCCCTCAGTACTGACCCTCTGACAGTGCAGCACTCCCTCAGTCCTGACCCTGTAACAGTGCAGCACTCCCTCAGTCCGGATCCTGTAACATTGCAGCTCTCCCTCAGTCCTGACCCTGTAACAGTGCAGCTCTCCCTCCGTCCTGACCCTGTAACAGTGCAGCTCTCCCTCAGTCCTGATCCTGTAACAGTGCAGCTCTCCCTCATTCCTGATCCTGTAACAGTGCAGCACTCCCTCAGTCCTGACCCTGTAACAGTGCAGCACTCCCTCAGTACTGACCCTGTAACAGTGCAGCACTCACTCAGTCCTGACCCTGTAACAGTGCAGCACTGCCTCAGTCCTGATCCTGTAACAGTGCAGCACTCCTTCAGTCCTGACCCTGTAACAGTGCAGCGCTCTCTAAGTCCTGACCCTCCATCAATGCAGCTCTCCCTTAGTCCTGACCCTGTAACAGTGCAGCACTCCCTCAGTCCTGACCTTGTAATAGTGCAGCTCTCCCTCAGTCCTGACCCTGTAACAGTGCAGCTCTCCCTTATTCCTGACCCTGTAACAGTGCAGCACTCCCTCAGTCCTGACCCTGTAACAGTGCAGCTCCCCCTCAGTCCTTATCCTGTAACAGTGCAGCACTCCCTCAGTCCTGACCCTGTAACAGTGCAGCTCTCCCTCAGTCCTGACCCTGTAACAGTGCAGTTCTCCCTCAGTCCTGATCCTGTAACAGTGCAGCACTCCCTCAGTCCTGATCCTGTAACAGTGCAGCTCTCCCTCAGTCCTGACCCAGTAACAGTGCAGCTCTCCCTCAGTCCGGATCCTGTAACATTGCAGCACTACCTCAGTCCTGATCCTGTAACAGTGCAGCTCTGCCTCAGTCCTGACCCAGTAATAGTGCAGCTCTCCCTCTGTCCTGATCCTGTAACAGTGCAGCACTCCCTCAGTCCTGACCCTGTAACAGTGCAGCACTCTCTCAGTCCTGACCCTGTAACAGTGCAGCTCTCCCTCAGTCCTGACCTTGTAACAGGGCAGCTCTCCCTCAGTCCTGATCCTGTAACAGTGCAGCACTCCCTCAGTCCTGACCCTGTAACAGTGCAGCTCTCCCTCATTCCTAATCCAGTAACAGTGCAGCACTCCCTCATTCCTGATCCTGTAACAGTGCAGCACTCCCTCAGTCCTGACCCTGTAACAGTGCAGCACTCCCTCAGTCCTGACCTTGTAACAGTGCAGCTCTCCCTAGTTCCTGACCCTGTAACAGTGCAGCACTCCCTCAGTCCTGACCCTGTAACAGTGCAGCGCTCCCTCAGTCCTGATCCTGTAACAGTGCAGCACTCCCTCAGTCCTGACACTATAACAGTGCAGATCTCCCTCAGTCCTGACCATGTAACAGTGCAGCTCTCCCTCAGTCCTGACCCTCTGACAGTGCAGCACTCCCTCAGTCCTGATCCTGTAACAGTGCAGCACTCCTTCAGTCCTGACCTGTAACAATGCAGCACTCCCTCAGTCCTGACCCTGTAACAGTGCAGCGCCGCCTCTTTCCGGATCCTGTAACAGTGCAGCACTCACTCAGTCCTGACCCAGTAACAGTGCAGCTCTCCCACATTCCTGATCCTGTAACAGTGCAGCTCTCCCTCATTCCTGATCCTGTAACAGTGCAGCTCTCCCTCATTCCTGATCCTGTAACAGTGCAGCACTCCCTCAGTCCTGATCCTGTAACAGTGCAGCTCTCCCTCAGTCCTGATCCTGTAACAGTGCAGCTCTCCCTCAGTCCTGACCCTGTAACAGTGCAGCTCTCCCTCAGTCCTGACCCTGTAACAGTGCAGCACTCCCTCATTCCTGACCCAGCAACAGTGCAGCACTACCTCAGTCCTGACCCTGTAACAGTGCAGCTCTCCCTCAGTCCTGACCCAGTAACAGTGCAGCACTCCCTCAGTACTGATCCTGTAACAGTGCAGCACTCCCTCAGTCCTGATCCTGTAACAGTGCAGCTCTCTCTCAGTCCTGATCCTGTAACAGTGCAGCTCTCCCTCAGTCCTGACCCTGCAACAGTGCAGCTCTCCCGCAGTCCTGATCCTGTAACAGTGCAGCACTCCTTCAGTCCTCATCCTGCAACAGTGCAGCACTACCTCAGTCCTGACCCTGTAACAGTGCAGCTCTCCCTCAGTCCTGACCCTGTAACAGTGCAGCACTCCCTCAGTACTGATCCTGTAACAGTGCAGCACTCCCTCAGTCCTGATCCTGTAACAGTGCAGCACTCTCTCAGTCCTGACCCTGTAACAGTGCAGCTCTCCCTCATTCCTGATCCTGTAACAGTGCAGCTCTCCCTCATTCCTGATCCTGTAACAGTGCAGCACTACCTCAGTCCTGACCCTGTAACAGTGCAGCACTCTCTCAGTCCTGCCCCTTAACAGTGCAGCACTCCCTCAGTCCTGACCCTCAGACAGTGCAGCTCTCCCTCAGTCCTGACCCAGTAATAGTGCAGCTCTCCCTCAGTCCTGATCCTGTAACAGTGCAGCACTCCCTCAGTCCTGATCCTGTAACAGTGCAGCACTCCCTCAGTCCTGACCTTGTAACAGTGCAGCACTCTCTCTTTCCTGCCCCTTAACAGTGCAGCACTCCCTCAGTCCTGACCCTCTGACAGTGCAGCTCTCCCTCAGTCCTGACCCAGTAATAGTGCAGCTCTCCCTCAGTCCTGATCCTGTAACAGTGCAGCACTCCTTCAGTCCTGATCCTGCAACAGTGCAGCACTACCTCAGTCCTGACCCTGTAACAGTGCAGCTCTCCCTCAGTCCTGACCCTGTAACAGTGCAGCACTCCCTCAGTACTGATCCTGTTACAGTGCAGCACTCCCTCAGTCCTGATCCTGTAACAGTGCAGCACTCTCTCAGTCCTGACCCTGTAACAGTGCAGCTCTCCCTCATTCCTGATCCTGTAACAGTGCAGCTCTCCCTCATTCCTGATCCTGTAACAGTGCAGCACTACCTCAGTCCTGACCCTGTAACAGTGCAGCACTCTCTCAGTCCTGCCCCTTAACAGTGCAGCACTCCCTCAGTCCTGACCCTCTGACAGTGCAGCTCTCCCTCAGTCCTGACCCAGTAATAGTGCAGCTCTCCCTCAGTCCTGATCCTGTAACAGTGCAGCACTCCCTCATCCTGACCATGTAACAGTGCAGCACTCCCTCAGTACTGACCCTGTAACAGTGCAGCTCTCCCTCAGTCCTGATCCTGTAACAGTGCAGCTCTCACTCAGTCCTGATCCTGTAACAGTGCAGCACTCCTTCAGTCCTGATCCTGTAACAGAGCAGCACTACCTCAGTCCTGACCCTGTAACAGTGCAGCACTCTCTCAGTCCTGACCCTGTAACTGTGCAGCTCTCCCTCAGTCCTGATCCTGTAACAGTGCAGCACTCCCTCAGTCCTGACCCTGAACAGTGCAGTCTCCCTCAGTCCTGACCCTGTAACGGTGCAGCACTCCCTCTGTCCTGATCCTGTAACAGTGCAGCTCTCCCTCAGTCCTGACCCTGTAACAGTGCAGATCTCCCTCAGTCCTGATCCTGTAACAGTGCAGATCTCCCACAGTCCTGACCCTGTAACAGTGCAGCTCTCACTCAGTCCTGATCCTGTAACATTGCAGCGCTCCCTCAGTCCTGACCCTGTAACATTGCAGCGCTCCCTCAGTCCTGATCCTGTAACAGTGCAGCTCTCCCTCAGTCCTGACGCTGTAACAGTGCAGCTCTCCCTCAGTCCCGACCCTGTAACAGTGCAGCACTCCTTCAGTCCAGACCTGTAACAGTGCAGCTCCCCCTCAGTCCTGATCCTGTAACAGTGCAGAACTCCCTCAGTCCTGACCCTGTAACAGTGCAGCTCCCCCTCAGTCCTGACCCTGTAACAGTGCAGCACTCACTCAGTCCTGATCCTGTAACAGTGCAGCACTCCCTCAGTCCTGATCCTGTAACAGTGCAGCAAAACCCTCAGTACAAACCCTCTGACAGTGCAGCTCTCCCTCAGTACTGACCCTCTGACAGTGCAGCAATCCCTCAGTCCTGACCCTGTAACAGTGCAGCACTCCCTCAGTCCGGATCCTGTAACATTGCAGCTCTCCCTCAGTCCTGACCCTGTAACAGTGCAGCTCTCCCTCAGTCCTGACCCTGTAACAGTGCAGCTCTCCCTCAGTCCTGATCCTGTAACAGTGCAGCTCTCCCTCATTCCTGATCCTGTAACAGTGCAGCACTCCCTCAGTCCTGATCCTGTAACAGTGCAGCACTCCCTCAGTCCTGATCCTGTAACAGTGCAGCAAAACCCTCAGTACAAACCCTCTGACAGTGCAGCTCTCCCTCAGTACTGACCCTCTGACAGTGCAGCACTCCCTCAGTCCTGACCCTGTAACAGTGCAGCACTCCCTCAGTCCGGATCCTGTAACATTGCAGCTCTCCCTCAGTCCTGTCCCTGTAACAGTGCAGCTCTCCCTCAGTCCTGACCCTGTAACAGAGCAGCTCTCCCTCAGTCCTGATCCTGTAACAGTGCAGCTCTCCCTCATTCCTGATCCTGTAACAGTGCAGCACTCCCTCAGTCCTGACCCTGTAACAGTGCAGCACTCCCTCAGTACTGACCCTGTAACAGTGCAGCACTCACTCAGTCCTGACCCTGTAACAGTGCAGCTCTCCCTCATTCCTGAACCTGTAACAGTGCAGCACTACCTCAGTCCTGACCCTGTAACAGTGCAGCACTCTCTCAGTCCTGCCCCTTAACAGTGCAGCACTCCCTCAGTCCTGACCCTCAGACAGTGCAGCTCTCCCTCAGTCCTGACCCAGTAATAGTGCAGCTCTCCCTCAGTCCTGATCCTGTAACAGTGCAGCACTCCCTCAGTCCAGATCCTGTAACAGTGCAGCACTCCCTCAGTCCTGACCTTGTAACAGTGCAGCACTCTCTCAGTCCTGCCCCTTAACAGTGCAGCACTCCCTCAGTCCTGACCCTCTGACTGTGCAGCTCTCCCTCAGTCCTGACCCAGTAATAGTGCAGCTCTCCCTCAGTCCTGATCCTGTAACAGTGCAGCACTCCTTCAGTCCTGATCCTGCAACAGTGCAGCACTACCTCAGTCCTGACCCTGTAACAGTGCAGCTCTCCCTCAGTCCTGACCCTGTAACAGTGCAGCACTCCCTCAGTACTGATCCTGTAACAGTGCAGCACTCCCTCAGTCCTGATCCTGTAACAGTGCAGCACTCTCTCAGTCCTGACCCTGTAACAGTGCAGCTCTCCCTCATTCCTGATCCTGTAACAGTGCAGCTCTCCCTCATTCCTGATCCTGTAACAGTGCAGCACTACCTCAGTCCTGACCCTGTAACAGTGCAGCACTCTCTCAGTCCTGCCCCTTAACAGTGCAGCACTCCCTCAGTCCTGACCCTGTAACAGTGCAGCTCTCCCTCATTCCTGACCCTCTGACAGTGCAGCTCTCCCTCAGTCCTGACCCAGTAATAGTGCAGCTCTCCCTCAGTCCTGATCCTGTAACAGTGCAGCACTCCCTCATCCTGACCATGTAACAGTGCAGCACTCCCTCAGTACTGACCCTGTAACAGTGCAGCTCTCCCTCAGTCCTGATCCTGTAACAGTGCAGCTCTCACTCAGTCCTGATCCTGTAACAGTGCAGCACTCCTTCAGTCCTGATCCTGTAACAGTGCAGCACTACCTCAGTCCTGACCCTGTAACAGTGCAGCACTCTCTCAGTCCTGACCCTGTAACTGTGCAGCTCTCCCTCAGTCCTGATCCTGTAACAGTGCAGCACTCCCTCAGTCCTGACCCTGAACATTGCAGCGCTCCCTCAGTCCTGATCCTGTAACAGTGCAGCTCTCCCTCAGTCCTGACGCTGTAACAGTGCAGCTCTCCCTCAGTCCCGACCCTGTAACAGTGCAGCACTCCTTCAGTCCAGACCTGTAACAGTGCAGCTCCCCCTCAGTCCTGATCCTGTAACAGTGCAGAACTCCCTCAGTCCTGACCCTGTAACAGTGCAGCTCCCCCTCAGTCCTGACCCTGTAACAGTGCAGCACTCACTCAGTCCTGATCCTGTAACAGTGCAGCACTCCCTCAGTCCTGATCCTGTAACAGTGCAGCAAAACCCTCAGTACAAACCCTCTGACAGTGCAGCTCTCCCTCAGTACTGACCCTCTGACAGTGCAGCACTCCCTCAGTCCTGACCCTGTAACAGTGCAGCACTCCTTCAGTCCAGACCTGTAACAGTGCAGCTCCCCCTCAGTCCTGATCCTGTAACAGTGCAGAACTCCCTCAGTCCTGACCCTGTAACAGTGCAGCTCCCCCTCAGTCCTGACCCTGTAACAGTGCAGCACTCACTCAGTCCTGATCCTGTAACAGTGCAGCACTCCCTCAGTCCTGATCCTGTAACAGTGCAGCAAAACCCTCAGTACAAACCCTCTGACAGTGCAGCTCTCCCTCAGTACTGACCCTCTGACAGTGCAGCAATCCCTCAGTCCTGACCCTGTAACAGTGCAGCACTCCCTCAGTCCGGATCCTGTAACATTGCAGCTCTCCCTCAGTCCTGACCCTGTAACAGTGCAGCTCTCCCTCAG
The DNA here is from genome assembly GCA_026770705.1 of Isurus oxyrinchus. NCBI lineage: Eukaryota > Metazoa > Chordata > Chondrichthyes > Lamniformes > Lamnidae > Isurus > Isurus oxyrinchus. The sequence goes on from JANJGN010001111.1 coordinate 129,406, forward strand.
TCCTGACCCTGTAACAGTGCAGCTCTCCCTCAGTCCTGATCCTGTAACAGTGCAGCTCTCCCTCATTCCTGATCCTGTAACAGTGCAGCACTCCCTCAGTCCTGATCCTGTAACAGTGCAGCACTCCCTCAGTCCTGATCCTGTAACAGTGCAGCAAAACCCTCAGTACAAACCCTCTGACAGTGCAGCTCTCCCTCAGTACTGACCCTCTGACAGTGCAGCACTCCCTCAGTCCTGACCCTGTAACAGTGCAGCACTCCCTCAGTCCGGATCCTGTAACATTGCAGCTCTCCCTCAGTCCTGTCCCTGTAACAGTGCAGCTCTCCCTCAGTCCTGACCCTGTAACAGAGCAGCTCTCCCTCAGTCCTGATCCTGTAACAGTGCAGCTCTCCCTCATTCCTGATCCTGTAACAGTGCAGCACTCCCTCAGTCCTGACCCTGTAACAGTGCAGCACTCCCTCAGTACTGACCCTGTAACAGTGCAGCACTCACTCAGTCCTGACCCTGTAACAGTGCAGCTCTCCCTCATTCCTGAACCTGTAACAGTGCAGCACTACCTCAGTCCTGACCCTGTAACAGTGCAGCACTCTCTCAGTCCTGCCCCTTAACAGTGCAGCACTCCCTCAGTCCTGACCCTCAGACAGTGCAGCTCTCCCTCAGTCCTGACCCAGTAATAGTGCAGCTCTCCCTCAGTCCTGATCCTGTAACAGTGCAGCACTCCCTCAGTCCAGATCCTGTAACAGTGCAGCACTCCCTCAGTCCTGACCTTGTAACAGTGCAGCACTCTCTCAGTCCTGCCCCTTAACAGTGCAGCACTCCCTCAGTCCTGACCCTCTGACTGTGCAGCTCTCCCTCAGTCCTGACCCAGTAATAGTGCAGCTCTCCCTCAGTCCTGATCCTGTAACAGTGCAGCACTCCTTCAGTCCTGATCCTGCAACAGTGCAGCACTACCTCAGTCCTGACCCTGTAACAGTGCAGCTCTCCCTCAGTCCTGACCCTGTAACAGTGCAGCACTCCCTCAGTACTGATCCTGTAACAGTGCAGCACTCCCTCAGTCCTGATCCTGTAACAGTGCAGCACTCTCTCAGTCCTGACCCTGTAACAGTGCAGCTCTCCCTCATTCCTGATCCTGTAACAGTGCAGCTCTCCCTCATTCCTGATCCTGTAACAGTGCAGCACTACCTCAGTCCTGACCCTGTAACAGTGCAGCACTCTCTCAGTCCTGCCCCTTAACAGTGCAGCACTCCCTCAGTCCTGACCCTGTAACAGTGCAGCTCTCCCTCATTCCTGACCCTCTGACAGTGCAGCTCTCCCTCAGTCCTGACCCAGTAATAGTGCAGCTCTCCCTCAGTCCTGATCCTGTAACAGTGCAGCACTCCCTCATCCTGACCATGTAACAGTGCAGCACTCCCTCAGTACTGACCCTGTAACAGTGCAGCTCTCCCTCAGTCCTGATCCTGTAACAGTGTAGCTCTCACTCAGTCCTGATCCTGTAACAGTGCAGCACTCCTTCAGTCCTGATCCTGTAACAGTGCAGCACTACCTCAGTCCTGACCCTGTAACAGTGCAGCACTCTCTCAGTCCTGACCCTGTAACTGTGCAGCTCTCCCTCAGTCCTGATCCTGTAACAGTGCAGCACTCCCTCAGTAATGACCCTGAACATTGCAGCGCTCCCTCAGTCCTGATCCTGTAACAGTGCAGCTCTCCCTCAGTCCTGACGCTGTAACAGTGCAGCTCTCCCTCAGTCCCGACCCTGTAACAGTGCAGCACTCCTTCAGTCCAGACCTGTAACAGTGCAGCTCCCCCTCAGTCCTGATCCTGTAACAGTGCAGAACTCCCTCAGTCCTGACCCTGTAACAGTGCAGCTCCCCCTCAGTCCTGACCCTGTAACAGTGCAGCACTCACTCAGTCCTGATCCTGTAACAGTGCAGCACTCCCTCAGTCCTGATCCTGTAACAGTGCAGCAAAACCCTCAGTACAAACCCTCTGACAGTGCAGCTCTCCCTCAGTACTGACCCTCTGACAGTGCAGCACTCCCTCAGTCCTGACCCTGTAACAGTGCAGCACTCCCTCAGTCCGGATCCTGTAACATTGCAGCTCTCCCTCAGTCCTGACCCTGTAACAGTGCAGCTCTCCCTCAGTCCTGACCCTGTAACAGTGCAGCTCTCCCTCAGTCCTGATCCTGTAACAGTGCAGCTCTCCCTCATTCCTGATCCTGTAACAGTGCAGCACTCCCTCAGTCCTGACCCTGTAACAGTGCAGCACTCCCTCAGTACTGACCCTGTAACAGTGCAGCACTCACTCAGTCCTGACCCTGTAACAGTGCAGCACTGCCTCAGTCCTGATCCTGTAACAGTGCAGCACTCCTTCAGTCCTGACCCTGTAACAGTGCAGCGCTCTCTAAGTCCTGACCCTCCATCAATGCAGCTCTCCCTTAGTCCTGACCCTGTAACAGTGCAGCACTCCCTCAGTCCTGACCTTGTAATAGTGCAGCTCTCCCTCAGTCCTGACCCTGTAACAGTGCAGCTCTCCCTTATTCCTGACCCTGTAACAGTGCAGCACTCCCTCAGTCCTGACCCTGTAACAGTGCAGCTCCCCCTCAGTCCTTATCCTGTAACAGTGCAGCACTCCCTCAGTCCTGACCCTGTAACAGTGCAGCTCTCCCTCAGTCCTGACCCTGTAACAGTGCAGTTCTCCCTCAGTCCTGATCCTGTAACAGTGCAGCACTCCCTCAGTCCTGATCCTGTAACAGTGCAGCACTCCCTCAGTCCTGACCCTGTAACAGTGCAGCTCTCCCTCAGTCCTGACCCTGTAACAGTGCAGTTCTCCCTCAGTCCTGATCCAGTAACAGTGCAGCACTCCCTCAGTCCTGACCCTGTAACAATGCAGCTCTCCCTCAGTCCGGATCCTGTAACATTGCAGCACTCCCTCAGTCCTGATCCTGTAACAGTGCAGCTCTCCCTCAGTCCTGACCCAGTAACAGTGCAGCTCTCCCTCAGTCCGGATCCTGTAACATTGCAGCACTACCTCAGTCGTGATCCTGTAACAGTGCAGCTCTGCCTCAGTCCTGACCCAGTAATAGTGCAGCTCTCCCTCTGTCCTGATCCTGTAACAGTGCAGCACTCCCTCAGTCCTGACCCTGTAACAGTGCAGCACTCTCTCAGTCCTGACCCTGTAACAGTGCAGCTCTCCCTCAGTCCTGACCTTGTAACAGGGCAGCTCTCCCTCAGTCCTGATCCTGTAACAGTGCAGCACTCCCTCAGTCCTGACCCTGTAACAGTGCAGCTCTCCCTCATTCATAATCCAGTAACAGTGCAGCACTCCCTCATTCCTGATCCTGTAACAGTGCAGCACTCCCTCAGTCCTGACCCTGTAACAGTGCAGCACTCCCTCAGTCCTGACCTTGTAACAGTGCAGCTCTCCCTAGTTCCTGACCCTGTAACAGTGCAGCACTCCCTCAGTCCTGACCCTGTAACAGTGCAGCGCTCCCTCAGTCCTGATCCTGTAACAGTGCAGCACTCCCTCAGTCCTGACACTATAACAGTGCAGATCTCCCTCAGTCCTGACCATGTAACAGTGCAGCTCTCCCTCAGTCCTGACCCTCTGACAGTGCAGCACTCCCTCAGTCCTGATCCTGTAACAGTGCAGCACTCCTTCAGTCCTGACCTGTAACAATGCAGCACTCCCTCAGTCCTGACCCTGTAACAGTGCAGCGCCGCCTCTTTCCGGATCCTCTAACATTGCAGCTCTCCCTCAGTCCTGACCCTGTAACAGTGCAGCTCCCCCTCAGTCCTGATCCTGTAACAGTGCAGCACTCCCTCAGTCCTGACCCTGTAACAGTGCAGCTCTCCCTCAGTCCTGACCCTGTAACAGTGCAGTTCTCCCTCAGTCCTGATCCTGTAACAGTGCAGCACTCCCTCAGTCCTGACCCTGTAACAGTGCAGCTCTCCCTCAGTCCTGACCCTGTAACAGTGCAGCTCTCCCTCAGTCCTGATCCTGTAACAGTGCAGCTCTCCCTCAGTCCGGATCCTGTAACAGTGCAGCACTCCCTCAGTCCTGACCCTGAACATTGCAGCGCTCCCTCAGTCCTGATCCTGTAACAGTGCAGCTCTCCCTCAGTCCTGACGTTGTAACAGTGCAGCTCTCCCTCAGTCCCGACCCTGTAACAGTGCAGCACTCCTTCAGTCCAGACCTGTAACAGTGCAGCTCCCCCTCAGTCCTGATCCTGTAACAGTGCAGAACTCCCTCAGTCCTGACCGTGTAACAGTGCAGCTCCCCCTCAGTCCTGACCTTGTAACAGTGCAGCACTCACTCAGTCCTGATCCTGTAACAGTGCAGCACTCCCTCAGTCCTGATCCTGTAACAGTGCAGCAAAACCCTCAGTACAAACCCTCTGACAGTGCAGCTCTCCCTCAGTACTGACCCTCTGACAGTGCAGCACTCCCTCAGTCCTGACCCTGTAACAGCGCAGCACTCCCTCAGTCCGGATCCTGTAACATTGCAGCTCTCCCTCAGTCCTGACCCTGTAACAGTGCAGCTCTCCCTCAGTCCTGACCCTGTAACAGTGCAGCTCTCCCTCAGTCCTGATCCTGTAACAGTGCAGCTCTCCCTCATTCCTGATCCTGTAACAGTGCAGCACTCCCTCAGTCCTGACCCTGTAACAGTGCAGCACTCCCTCAGTACTGACCCTGTAACAGTGCAGCACTCACTCAGTCCTGACCCTGTAACAGTGCAGCACTGCCTCAGTCCTGATCCTGTAACAGTGCAGCACTCCTTCAGTCCTGACCCTGTAACAGTGCAGCGCTCTCTAAGTCCTGACCCTCCATCAATGCAGCTCTCCCTTAGTCCTGACCCTGTAACAGTGCAGCACTCCCTCAGTCCTGACCTTGTAATAGTGCAGCTCTCCCTCAGTCCTGACCCTGTAACAGTGCAGCTCTCCCTTATTCCTGACCCTGTAACAGTGCAGCACTCCCTCAGTCCTGACCCTGTAACAGTGCAGCTCCCCCTCAGTCCTTATCCTGTAACAGTGCAGCACTCCCTCAGTCCTGACCCTGTAACAGTGCAGCTCTCCCTCAGTCCTGACCCTGTAACAGTGCAGTTCTCCCTCAGTCCTGATCCTGTAACAGTGCAGCACTCCCTCAGTCCTGATCCTGTAACAGTGCAGCACTCCCTCAGTCCTGACCCTGTAACAGTGCAGCTCTCCCTCAGTCCTGACCCTGTAACAGTGCAGTTCTCCCTCAGTCCTGATCCAGTAACAGTGCAGCACTCCCTCAGTCCTGACCCTGTAACAATGCAGCTCTCCCTCAGTCCGGATCCTGTAACATTGCAGCACTCCCTCAGTCCTGACCCAGTAACAGTGCAGCTCTCCCTCAGTCCGGATCCTGTAACATTGCAGCACTACCTCAGTCCTGATCCTGTAACAGTGCAGCTCTGCCTCAGTCCTGACCCAGTAATAGTGCAGCTCTCCCTCTGTCCTGATCCTGTAACAGTGCAGCACTCCCTCAGTCCTGACCCTGTAACAGTGCAGCACTCTCTCAGTCCTGACCCTGTAACAGTGCAGCTCTCCCTCAGTCCTGACCTTGTAACAGGGCAGCTCTCCCTCAGTCCTGATCCTGTAACAGTGCAGCACTCACTCAGTCATGATCCTGTAACAGTGCAGCACTCCCTCAGTCCTGATCCTGTAACAGTGCAGCAAAACCCTCAGTACAAACCCTCTGACAGTGCAGCTCTCCCTCAGTACTGACCCTCTGACAGTGCAGCACTCCCTCAGTCCTGACCCTGTAACAGTGCAGCACTCCCTCAGTCCGGATCCTGTAACATTGCAGCTCTCCCTCAGTCCTGACCCTGTAACAGTGCAGCTCTCCCTCAGTCCTGACCCTGTAACAGTGCAGCTCTCCCTCAGTCCTGATCCTGTAACAGTGCAGCTCTCCCTCATTCCTGATCCTGTAACAGTGCAGCACTCCCTCAGTCCTGACCCTGTAACAGTGCAGCACTCCCTCAGTACTGACCCTGTAACAGTGCAGCACTCACTCAGTCCTGACCCTGTAACAGTGCAGCACTGCCTCAGTCCTGATCCTGTAACAGTGCAGCACTCCTTCAGTCCTGACCCTGTAACAGTGCAGCGCTCTCTAAGTCCTGACCCTCCATCAATGCAGCTCTCCCTTAGTCCTGACCCTGTAACAGTGCAGCACTCCCTCAGTCCTGACCTTGTAATAGTGCAGCTCTCCCTCAGTCCTGACCCTGTAACAGTGCAGCTCTCCCTTATTCCTGACCCTGTAACAGTGCAGCACTCCCTCAGTCCTGACCCTGTAACAGTGCAGCTCCCCCTCAGTCCTTATCCTGTAACAGTGCAGCACTCCCTCAGTCCTGACCCTGTAACAGTGCAGCTCTCCCTCAGTCCTGACCCTGTAACAGTGCAGTTCTCCCTCAGTCCTGATCCTGTAACAGTGCAGCACTCCCTCAGTCCTGATCCTGTAACAGTGCAGCACTCCCTCAGTCCTGACCCTGTAACAGTGCAGCTCTCCCTCAGTCCTGACCCTGTAACAGTGCAGTTCTCCCTCAGTCCTGATCCAGTAACAGTGCAGCACTCCCTCAGTCCTGACCCTGTAACAATGCAGCTCTCCCTCAGTCCGGATCCTGTAACATTGCAGCACTCCCTCAGTCCTGATCCTGTAACAGTGCAGCTCTCCCTCAGTCCTGACCCAGTAACAGTGCAGCTCTCCCTCAGTCCGGATCCTGTAACATTGCAGCACTACCTCAGTCGTGATCCTGTAACAGTGCAGCTCTGCCTCAGTCCTGACCCAGTAATAGTGCAGCTCTCCCTCTGTCCTGATCCTGTAACAGTGCAGCACTCCCTCAGTCCTGACCCTGTAACAGTGCAGCACTCTCTCAGTCCTGACCCTGTAACAGTGCAGCTCTCCCTCAGTCCTGACCTTGTAACAGGGCAGCTCTCCCTCAGTCCTGATCCTGTAACAGTGCAGCACTCCCTCAGTCCTGACCCTGTAACAGTGCAGCTCTCCCTCATTCATAATCCAGTAACAGTGCAGCACTCCCTCATTCCTGATCCTGTAACAGTGCAGCACTCCCTCAGTCCTGACCCTGTAACAGTGCAGCACTCCCTCAGTCCTGACCTTGTAACAGTGCAGCTCTCCCTAGTTCCTGACCCTGTAACAGTGCAGCACTCCCTCAGTCCTGACCCTGTAACAGTGCAGCGCTCCCTCAGTCCTGATCCTGTAACAGTGCAGCACTCCCTCAGTCCTGACACTATAACAGTGCAGATCTCCCTCAGTCCTGACCATGTAACAGTGCAGCTCTCCCTCAGTCCTGACCCTCTGACAGTGCAGCACTCCCTCAGTCCTGATCCTGTAACAGTGCAGCACTCCTTCAGTCCTGACCTGTAACAATGCAGCACTCCCTCAGTCCTGACCCTGTAACAGTGCAGCGCCGCCTCTTTCCGGATCCTCTAACATTGCAGCTCTCCCTCAGTCCTGACCCTGTAACAGTGCAGCTCCCCCTCAGTCCTGATCCTGTAACAGTGCAGCACTCCCTCAGTCCTGACCCTGTAACAGTGCAGCTCTCCCTCAGTCCTGACCCTGTAACAGTGCAGTTCTCCCTCAGTCCTGATCCTGTAACAGTGCAGCACTCCCTCAGTCCTGACCCTGTAACAGTGCAGCTCTCCCTCAGTCCTGACCCTGTAACAGTGCAGCTCTCCCTCAGTCCTGATCCTGTAACAGTGCAGCTCTCCCTCAGTCCGGATCCTGTAACAGTGCAGCACTCCCTCAGTCCTGACCCTGAACATTGCAGCGCTCCCTCAGTCCTGATCCTGTAACAGTGCAGCTCTCCCTCAGTCCTGACGTTGTAACAGTGCAGCTCTCCCTCAGTCCCGACCCTGTAACAGTGCAGCACTCCTTCAGTCCAGACCTGTAACAGTGCAGCTCCCCCTCAGTCCTGATCCTGTAACAGTGCAGAACTCCCTCAGTCCTGACCGTGTAACAGTGCAGCTCCCCCTCAGTCCTGACCTTGTAACAGTGCAGCACTCACTCAGTCCTGATCCTGTAACAGTGCAGCACTCCCTCAGTCCTGATCCTGTAACAGTGCAGCAAAACCCTCAGTACAAACCCTCTGACAGTGCAGCTCTCCCTCAGTACTGACCCTCTGACAGTGCAGCACTCCCTCAGTCCTGACCCTGTAACAGCGCAGCACTCCCTCAGTCCGGATCCTGTAACATTGCAGCTCTCCCTCAGTCCTGACCCTGTAACAGTGCAGCTCTCCCTCAGTCCTGACCCTGTAACAGTGCAGCTCTCCCTCAGTCCTGATCCTGTAACAGTGCAGCTCTCCCTCATTCCTGATCCTGTAACAGTGCAGCACTCCCTCAGTCCTGACCCTGTAACAGTGCAGCACTCCCTCAGTACTGACCCTGTAACAGTGCAGCACTCACTCAGTCCTGACCCTGTAACAGTGCAGCACTGCCTCAGTCCTGATCCTGTAACAGTGCAGCACTCCTTCAGTCCTGACCCTGTAACAGTGCAGCGCTCTCTAAGTCCTGACCCTCCATCAATGCAGCTCTCCCTTAGTCCTGACCCTGTAACAGTGCAGCACTCCCTCAGTCCTGACCTTGTAATAGTGCAGCTCTCCCTCAGTCCTGACCCTGTAACAGTGCAGCTCTCCCTTATTCCTGACCCTGTAACAGTGCAGCACTCCCTCAGTCCTGACCCTGTAACAGTGCAGCTCCCCCTCAGTCCTTATCCTGTAACAGTGCAGCACTCCCTCAGTCCTGACCCTGTAACAGTGCAGCTCTCCCTCAGTCCTGACCCTGTAACAGTGCAGTTCTCCCTCAGTCCTGATCCTGTAACAGTGCAGCACTCCCTCAGTCCTGATCCTGTAACAGTGCAGCACTCCCTCAGTCCTGACCCTGTAACAGTGCAGCTCTCCCTCAGTCCTGACCCTGTAACAGTGCAGTTCTCCCTCAGTCCTGATCCAGTAACAGTGCAGCACTCCCTCAGTCCTGACCCTGTAACAATGCAGCTCTCCCTCAGTCCGGATCCTGTAACATTGCAGCACTCCCTCAGTCCTGACCCAGTAACAGTGCAGCTCTCCCTCAGTCCGGATCCTGTAACATTGCAGCACTACCTCAGTCCTGATCCTGTAACAGTGCAGCTCTGCCTCAGTCCTGACCCAGTAATAGTGCAGCTCTCCCTCTGTCCTGATCCTGTAACAGTGCAGCACTCCCTCAGTCCTGACCCTGTAACAGTGCAGCACTCTCTCAGTCCTGACCCTGTAACAGTGCAGCTCTCCCTCAGTCCTGACCTTGTAACAGGGCAGCTCTCCCTCAGTCCTGATCCTGTAACAGTGCAGCACTCCCTCAGTCCTGACCCTGTAACAGTGCAGCTCTCCCTCATTCCTAATCCAGTAACAGTGCAGCACTCCCTCATTCCTGATCCTGTAACAGTGCAGCACTCCCTCAGTCCTGACCCTGTAACAGTGCAGCACTCCCTCAGTCCTGACCTTGTAACAGTGCAGCTCTCCCTAGTTCCTGACCCTGTAACAGTGCAGCACTCCCTCAGTCCTGACCCTGTAACAGTGCAGCGCTCCCTCAGTCCTGATCCTGTAACAGTGCAGCACTCCCTCAGTCCTGACACTATAACAGTGCAGATCTCCCTCAGTCCTGACCATGTAACAGTGCAGCTCTCCCTCAGTCCTGACCCTCTGACAGTGCAGCACTCCCTCAGTCCTGATCCTGTAACAGTGCAGCACTCCTTCAGTCCTGACCTGTAACAATGCAGCACTCCCTCAGTCCTGACCCTGTAACAGTGCAGCGCCGCCTCTTTCCGGATCCTCTAACATTGCAGCTCTCCCTCAGTCCTGACCCTGTAACAGTGCAGCTCCCCCTCAGTCCTGATCCTGTAACAGTGCAGCACTCCCTCAGTCCTGACCCTGTAACAGTGCAGCTCTCCCTCAGTCCTGACCCTGTAACAGTGCAGTTCTCCCTCAGTCCTGATCCTGTAACAGTGCAGCACTCCCTCAGTCCTGACCATGTAACAGTGCAGCTCTCCCTCAGTCCTGACCCTGTAACAGTGCAGCTCTCCCTCAGTCCTGATCCTGTAACAGTGCAGCTCCCCCTCAGTCCGGATCCTGTAACAGTGCAGCAATAACTCAGTCCTGACCCTGTAACAGTGCAGCTCTCCCTCAGTCCGGATCCTGTAACAGTGCAGCACTAACTCAGTCCTGACCCTGTAACAGTGCAGCACTCTCTCAGTCCTGACCCTATAACAGTGCAGCTCTCCCTCAGTCCTGACCTTGTAACAGTGCAGCTCTCCCTCAGTACTGACCCTCTGACAGTGCAGCACTCCCTCAGTCCTGACCCTGTAACAGTGCAGCACTCCCTCAGTCCGGATCCTGTAACATTGCAGCTCTCTCTCAGTCCTGACCCTGTAACAGTGCAGCTCTCCCTCAGTCCTGACCCTGTAACAGTGCAGCTCTCCCTCAGTCCTGATCCTGTAACAGTGCAGCTCTCCCTCATTTCTGATCCTGTAACAGTGCAGCACTCCCTCAGTCCTGACCCAGTAACAGTGCAGCACTCCCTCAGTCCTGATCCTGTAACATTGCAGCTCTCCCTCATTCCTGATCCTGTAACAGTGCAGCACTCCCTCAGTCCTGATCCTGTAACAGTGCAGCACTCCCTCAGTCCTGACCCTGTAACAGTGCAGCGCTCTCTCAGTCCTGACCCTGTAACAGTGCAGCGCTTCCTCAGTTCTGATCCTGTAACAGTGCAGCTCTCCCTCATTCCTGATCCTGTAACAGTGCAGCACTCCCTCAGTCCTGATCCTGTAACAGTGCAGCACTCCCTCAGTCCTGACCCTGTAACAGTGCAGCTCTCCCTCATTGCTGACCCTCTGACAGTGCAGCACTCCTTCAGTCCTGACCTGTAACAGTGCAGCACTCCCTCAGTCCTGACCCTGTAACAGTGCAGCTCTCCCTCAGTCCTGACCATATAACAGTGCAGCACTCCCTCAGTCCTGATCCTGTAACAGTGCAGCTCTCCCTCATTCCTGATCCTGTAACAGTGCAGCACTCCCTCAGTCCTGATCCTGTAACAGTGCAGCACTCCCTCAGTCCTGACCCTCTAACAGTGCAGCTCTCCCTCATTGCTGACCCTCTGACAGTGCATCACTCCTTCAGTCCTGACCTGTAACAGTGCAGCACTCCCTCAGTCCTGACCCTGTAACAGTGCAGCTCTCCCTCAGTCCTGACCATATAACAGTGCAGCACTCCCTCATTCCTGATCCTGTAACAGTGCAGCTCTCCCTCAGTCCTGACCCTGTAACAGTGCAGCTCCCCCTCAGTCCTGATCCTGTAACAGTGCAGCACTCCCTCAGTCCTGACCCTGTAACAGTGCAGCTCCCCCTCAGTCCTGACCCTGTAACAGTGCAGCACTCAATCAGTCCTGATCCTGTAACAGTGCAGCACTCCCTCAGTCCTGATCCTGTAACAGTGCAGCAAAACCCTCAGTACAAACCCTCTGACAGTGCAGCTCTCCCTCAGTACTGACCCTCTGACAGTGCAGCACTCCCTCAGTCCTGACCCTGTAACAGTGCAGCACTCCCTCAGTCCGGATCCTGTAACATTGCAGCTCTCCCTCAGTCCTGACCCTGTAACAGTGCAGCTCTCCCTCAGTCCTGACCCTGTAACAGTGCAGCTCTCCCTCAGTCCTGATCCTGTAACAGTGCAGCTCTCCCTCAGTCCTGATCCTGTAACAGTGCAGCTCTCCCTCATTTCTGATCCTGTAACAGTGCAGCACTCCCTCAGTCCTGACCCAGTAACAGTGCAGCACTCCCTCAGTCCTGATCCTGTAACATTGCAGCTCTCCCTCATTCCTGATCCTGTAACAGTGCAGCACTCCCTCAGTCCTGATCCTGTAACAGTGCAGCACTCCCTCAGTCCTGACCCTGTAACAGTGCAGCGCTCTCTCAGTCCTGACCCTGTAACAGTGCAGCGCTTCCTCAGTTCTGATCCTGTAACAGTGCAGCTCTCTCTCATTCCTGATCCTGTAACAGTGCAGCACTCCCTCAGTCCTGATCCTGTAACAGTGCAGCACTCCCTCAGTCCTGACCCTGTAACAGTGCAGCTCTCCCTCATTGCTGACCCTCTGACAGTGCAGCACTCCTTCAGTCCTGACCTGTAACAGTGCAGCACTCCCTCAGTCCTGACCCTGTAACAGTGCAGCTCTCCCTCAGTCCTGACCATATAACAGTGCAGCACTCCCTCAGTCCTGATCCTGTAACAGTGCAGCTCTCCCTCATTCCTGATCCTGTAACAGTGCAGCACTCCCTCAGTCCTGATCCTGTAACAGTGCAGCACTCCCTCAGTCCTGACCCTGTAACAGTGCAGCTCTCCCTCATTGCTGACCCTCTGACAGTGCATCACTCCTTCAGTCCTGACCTGTAACAGTGCAGCACTCCCTCAGTCCTGACCCTGTAACAGTGCAGCTCTCCCTCAGTCCTGACCATATAACAGTGCAGCACTCCCTCAGTCCTGATCCTGTAACAGTGCAGCTCTCCCTCAGTCCTGACGCTGTAACAGTGGAGCTCCCCCTCAGTCCTGATCCTGTAACAGTGCAGCACTCCCTCAGTCCTGACCCTGTAACAGTGCAGCTCCCCCTCAGTCCTGACCCTGTAACAGTGCAGCACTCAATCAGTCCTGATCCTGTAACAGTGCAGCACTCCCTCAGTCCTGATCCTGTAACAGTGCAGCAAAACCCTCAGTACAAACCCTCTGACAGTGCAGCTCTCCCTCAGTACTGACCCTCTGACAGTGCAGCACTCCCTCAGTCCTGACCATGTAACAGTGCAGCACTCCCTCAGTCCGGATCCTGTAACATTGCAGCTCTCCCTCAGTCCTGACCCTGTAACAGTGCAGCTCTCCCTCAGTCCTGACCCTGTAACAGTGCAGCTCTCCCTCAGTCCTGATCCTGTAACAGTGCAGCTCTCCCTCATTCCTGATCCTGTAACAGTGCAGCACTCCCTCAGTCCTGACCCTGTAACAGTGCAGCACTCCCTCAGTCCTGATCCTGTAACAGTGCAGCTCTCCCTCATTCCTGATGCTGTAACAGTGCAGCACTCCCTCAGTCCTGATCCTGTAACAGTGCAGCACTCCCTCAGTCCTGACCCTGTAACAGTGCAGCTCTCCCTCAGTCCTGACCCTCTGACAGTGCAGCACTCCCTCAGTCCTGATCCTGTAACAGTGCAGCACTCCTTCAGTCCTGACCTGTAACAATGCAGCACTCCCTCAGTCCTGACCCTGTAACAGTGCAGCGCCGCCTCTGTCCGGATCCTCTGACATTGCAGCTCTCCCTCAGTCCTGACCCTGTAACAGTGCAGCTCCCCCTCAGTCCTGAACCTGTAACAGTGCAGCACTCCCTCAGTCCTGACCCTGTAACAGTGCAGCTCTCCCTCAGTCCTGACCCTGTAACAGTGCAGCTCTCCCTCAGTCCAGATCCTGTAACATTGCAGCACTCCCTCAGTCCTGATCCTGTAACAGTGCAGCTCTCCCTCAGTCCTGACCCAGTAACAGTGCAGCTCTCCCTCAGTCCGGATCCTGTAACATTGCAGCACTCCCTCAGTCCTGATCCTGTAACAGTGCATCGCTCCCTCAGTCCTGATCCTGTAACAGTGCAGCTCTCCCTCAGTCCTGACGCTGTAACAGTGCAGCTCTCCCTCATTCCTAATCCAGTAACAGTGCAGCACTCCCTCATTCCTGATCCTGTAACAGTGCAGCACTCCCTCAGTCCTGACCCTGTTACAGTGCAGCACTCCCTCAGTCCTGACCTTGTAACAGTGCAGCTCTCCCTAGTTCCTGACCCTGTAACAGTGCAGCACTCCCTCAGTCCTGACCCTGTAACAGTGCAGCGCTCCCTCAGTCCTGATCCTGTAACAGTGCAGCACTCCCTCAGTCCTGACACTATAACAGTGCAGATCTCCCTCAGTCCTGACCATGTAACAGTGCAGCACTCCCTCAGTCCTGATCCTGTAACAGTGCAGCTCTCCCTCATTCCTGATGCTGTAACAGTGCAGCAATCCCTCAGTCCTGATCCTGTAACAGTGCAGCACTCCCTCAGTCCTGACCCTGTAACAGTGCAGCTCTCCCTCAGTCCTGACCCTCTGACAGTGCAGCACTCCCTCAGTCCTGATCCTGTAACAGTGCAGCACTCCTTCATTCCTGACCTGTAACAATGCAGCACTCCCTCAGTCCTGACCCTGTAACAGTGCAGCGCCGCCTCTGTCCGGATCCTCTAACATTGCAGCTCTCCCTCAGTCCTGATCCTGTAACAGTGCAGCTCCCCCTCAGTCCTGATCCTGTAACAGTGCAGCACTCCCTCAGTCCTGACCCTGTAACAGTGCAGCTCTCCCTCAGTCCTGACCATATAACAGTGCAGTTCTCCCTCAGTCCTGATCCGGTAACAGTGCAGCTCTCCCTCAGTCCTGACGCTGTAACAGTGCAGCACCCCCTCAGTCCTGATCCTGTAACAGTGCAGCACTCCCTCAGTCCTGACCCTGTAACAGTGCAGCTCCCCCTCAGTCCTGACCCTGTAACAGTGCAGCACTCACTCAGTCCTGATCCTGTAACAGTGCAGCACTCCCTCAGTCCTGATCCTGTAACAGTGCAGCAAAACCCTCAGTACTAACCCTCTGACAGTGCAGCTCTCGCTCAGTACTGACCCTCTGACAGTGCAGCACTCCCTCAGTCCTGACCCTGTAACAGTGCAGCACTCCCTCAGTCCGGATCCTGTAACATTGCAGCTCTCCCTCAGTCCTGACCCTATAACAGTGCAGCTCTCCCTCAGTCCTGACCCTGTAAAAGTGCAGCTCTCCCTCAGTCCTGATCCTGTAACAGTGCAGCTCTCCCTCAGTCCGGATCCTGTAACAGTGCAGCACTAACTCAGTCCTGACCCTGTAACAGTGCAGCTCTCCCTCAGTCCGGATCCTGTAACAGTGCAGCACTAACTCAGTCCTGACCCTGTAACAGTGCAGCACTCTCTCAGTCCTGACCCTGTAACAGTGCAGCTCTCCCTCAGTCCTGACCTTGTAACAGTGCAGCTCTCCCTCAGTCCTGATCCTGTAACAGTGCAGCACTCCCTCAGTCCTGACCCTGTAACAGTGCAGCTCTCCCTCAGTCCTGATCCTGTAACAGTGCAGCTCTCCCTCAGTCCTGACCCTGTAACAGTGCAGCACTCCCTCATTCCTGATCCTGTAACAGTGCAGCACTCCCTCAGTCCTGATCCTGTAACAGTGCAGCACTCCCTCAGTCCTGACCCTGTAACAGTGCAGCGCTCCCTCAGTCCTGACCCAGTAACAGTGCAGCTCTCCCTCAGTCCTGACCCTGTAACATTGCAGCTCTCCCTCATTCCTGATCCTGTAACAGTGCAGCACTCCCTCAGTCCTGATCCTGTAACAGTGCAGCACTCCCTCAGTCCTGACCCTGTAACAGTGCAGCGCTCTCTCAGTCCTGACCCTGTAACAGTGCAGCGCTTCCTCAGTTCTGATCCTGTAACAGTGCAGCTCTCCCTCATTCCTGATCCTGTAACAGTGCAGCACTCCCTCAGTCCTGATCCTGTAACAGTGCAGCACTCCCTCAGTCCTGACCCTGTAACAGTGCAGCTCTCCCTCATTGCTGACCCTCTGACAGTGCAGCACTCCTTCAGTCCTGACCTGTAACAGTGCAGCACTCCCTCAGTCCTGACCCTGTAACAGTGCAGCTCTCCCTCAGTCCTGACCATATAACAGTGCAGCACTCCCTCAGTCCTGATCCTGTAACAGTGCAGCTCTCCCTCATTCCTGATCCTGTAACAGTGCAGCACTCCCTCAGTCCTGATCCTGTAACAGTGCAGCACTCCCTCAGTCCTGACCCTGTAACAGTGCAGCTCTCCCTCATTGCTGACCCTCTGACAGTGCAGCACTCCTTCAGTCCTGACCTGTAACAGTGCAGCACTCCCTCAGTCCTGACCCTGTAACAGTGCAGCTCTCCCTCAGTCCTGACCATATAACAGTTCAGCACTCCCTCAGTCCTGATCCTGTAACAGTGCAGCTCTCCCTCAGTCCTGACGCTGTAACAGTGCAGCTCCCCCTCAGTCCTGATCCTGTAACAGTGCAGCACTCCCTCATTCCTGACCCTGTAACAGTGCAGCTCCCCCTCAGTCCTGACCCTGTAACAGTGCAGCACTCACTCAGTCCTGATCCTGTAACAGTGCAGCACTCCCTCAGTCCTGATCCTGTAACAGTGCAGCAAAACCCTCAGTACTAACCCTCTGACTGTGCAGCTCTCCCTCAGTACTGACCCTCTGACAGTGCAGCACTCCCTCAGTCCTGACCCTGTAACAGTGCAGCACTCCCTCAGTCCGGATCCTGTAACATTGCAGCTCTCCCTCACTCCTGGCCCTGTAACAGTGCAGCTCTCCCTCAGTCCTGCCCCTGTAACAGTGCAGCTCTCCCTCATTCCTGATCCTGTAACAGTGCAGCACTCCCTCAGTCCTGACCCAGTAACAGTGCAGCACTCCCTCAGTCCTGATCCTGTAACATTGCAGCTCTCCCTCATTCCTGATCCTGTAACAGTGCAGCACTCCCTCAGTCCTGATCCTGTAACAGTGCAGCACTCCCTCAGTCCTGACCCTGTAACAGTGCAGCGCTCTCTCAGTCCTGACCCTGTAACAGTGCAGCGCTTCCTCAGTTCTGATCCTGTAACAGTGCAGCTCTCCCTCATTCCTGATCCTGTAACAGTGCAGCACTCCCTCAGTCCTGATCCTGTAACAGTGCAGCACTCCCTCTTTCCTGACCCTGTAACAGTGCAGCTCTCCCTCATTGCTGACCCTCTGAAAGTGCAGCACTCCTTCAGTCCTGACCTGTAACAGTGCAGCACTCCCTCAGTCCTGACCCTGTAACAGTGCAGCTCTCCCTCAGTCCTGACCATATAACAGTGCAGCACTCCCTCAGTCCTGATCCTGTAACAGTGCAGCTCTCCCTCATTCCTGATCCTGTAACGGTGCAGCACTCCCTCAGTCCTGATCCTGTAACAGTGCAGCACTCCCTCAGTCCTGACCCTGTAACAGTGCAGCTCTCCCTCATTGCTGACCCTCTGACAGTGCAGCACTCCTTCAGTCCTGACCTGTAACAGTGCAGCACACCCTCAGTCCTCACCCTGTAACAGTGCAGCTCTCCCTCAGTCCTGACCATATAACAGTGCAGCACTCCCTCAGTCATGATCCTGTAACAGTGCAGCTCTCCCTCAGTCCTGACGCTGTAACAGTGCAGCACCCCCTCAGTCCTGATCCTGTAACAGTGCAGCACTCCCTCAGTCCTGACCCTGTAACAGTGCAGCTCCCCCTCAGTCCTGACCCTGTAACAGTGCAGCACTCACTCAGTCCTGATCCTGTAACAGTGCAGCACTCCCTCAGTCCTGATCCTGTAACAGTGCAGCAAAACCCTCAGTACTAACCCTCTGACAGTGCAGCTCTCGCTCAGTACTGACCCTCTGACAGTGCAGCACTCCCTCAGTCCTGACCCTGTAACAGTGCAGCACTCCCTCAGTCCGGATCCTGTAACATTGCAGCTCTCCCTCAGTCCTGACCCTATAACAGTGCAGCTCTCCCTCAGTCCTGACCCTGTAAAAGTGCAGCTCTCCCTCAGTCCTGATCCTGTAACAGTGCAGCTCTCCCTCATTCCTGATCCTGTAACAGTGCAGCACTCCCTCAGTCCTGACCCTGTAACAGTGCAGCACTCCCTCAGTCCTGATCCTGTAACAGTGCAGCTCTCCCTCATTCCTGATGCTGTAACAGTGCAGCACTCCCTCAGTCCTGATCCTGTAACAGTGCAGCACTCCCTCAGTCCTGACCCTGTAACAGTGCAGCTCTCCCTCAGTCCTGACCCTCTGACAGTGCAGCACTCCCTCAGTCCTGATCCTGTAACAGTGCAGCACTCCTTCAGTCCTGACCTGTAACAATGCAGCACTCCCTCAGTCCTGACCTGTAACAATGCAGCGCTCCCTCAGTCCTGACCCTGTAACAGTGCAGCGCCGCCTCTGTCCGGATCCTCTAACATTGCAGCTCTCCCTCAGTCCTGACCCTGTAACAGTGCAGCTCCCCCTCAGTCCTGATCCTGTAACAGTGCAGCACTCCCTCAGTCCTGACCCTGTAACACTGCAGCTCTCCCTCAGTCCTGACCCTGTAACAGTGCAGCTCTCCCTCAGTCCGGATCCTGTAACAGTGCAGCACTAACTCAGTCCTGACCCTGTAACAGTGCAGCACTCTCTCAGTCCTGACCCTGTAACAGTGCAGCTCTCCCTCAGTCCTGATCCTGTAACAGTGCAGCACTCCCTCATTCCTGACCCTGTAACACTGCAGCTCTCCCTCAGTCCTGACCCTGTAACCGTGCAGCTCTCCCTCAGTCCTGATCCTGTAACAGTGCAGCTCTCCCTCAGTCCGGATCCTGTAACAGTGCAGCACTAACTCAGTCCTGACCCTGTAACAGTGCAGCTCTCCCTCAGTCCGGATCCTGTAACAGTGCAGCACTAACTCAGTCCTGACCCTGTAACAGTGCAGCACTCTCTCAGTCCTGACCCTGTAACAGTGCAGCTCTCCCTCAGTCCTGACCTTGTAACAGTGCAGCTCTCCCTCAGTCCTGATCCTGTAACAGTGCAGCACTCCCTCAGTCCTGACCCTGTAACAGTGCAGCTCTCCCTCAGTCCTGATCCTGTAACAGTGCAGCTCTCCCTCAATCCTGACCCTGTAACAGTGCAGCACTCCCTCATTCCTGATCCTGTAACAGTGCAGCACTCCCTCAGTCCTGATCCTGTAACAGTGCAGCACTCCCTCAGTCCTGACCCTGTAACAGTGCAGCGCTCCCTCAGTCCTGACCCAGTAACAGTGCAGCTCTCCCTCAGTCCTGACCCTGTAACATTGCAGCTCTCCCTCATTCCTGATCCTGTAACAGTGCAGCACTCCCTCAGTCCTGATCCTGTAACAGTGCAGCACTCCCTCAGTCCTGACCCTGTAACAGTGCAGCGCTCTCTCAGTCCTGACCCTGTAACAGTGCAGCGCTTCCTCAGTTCTGATCCTGTAACAGTGCAGCTCTCCCTCATTCCTGATCCTGTAACAGTGCAGCACTCCCTCAGTCCTGATCCTCTAACAGTGCAGCACTCCCTCAGTCCTGACCCTGTAACAGTGCAGCTCTCCCTCATTGCTGACCCTCTGACAGTGCAGCACTCCTTCAGTCCTGACCTGTAACAGTGCAGCACTCCCTCAGTCCTGACCCTGTAACAGTGCAGCTCTCCCTCAGTCCTGACCATATAACAGTGCAGCACTCCCTCAGTCCTGATCCTGTAACAGTGCAGCTCTCCCTCATTCCTGATCCTGTAACAGTGCAGCACTCCCTCAGTCCTGATCCTGTAACAGTGCAGCACTCCCTCAGTCCTGACCCTGTAACAGTGCAGCTCTCCCTCATTGCTGACCCTCTGACAGTGCAGCACTCCTTCAGTCCTGACCTGTAACAGTGCAGCACTCCCTCAGTCCTGACCCTGTAACAGTGCAGCTCTCCCTCAGTCCTGACCATATAACAGTTCAGCACTCCCTCAGTCCTGATCCTGTAACAGTGCAGCTCTCCCTCAGTCCTGACGCTGTAACAGTGCAGCTCCCCCTCAGTCCTGATCCTGTAACAGTGCAGCACTCCCTCAGTCCTGACCCTGTAACAGTGCAGCTCCCCCTCAGTCCTGACCCTGTAACAGTGCAGCACTCACTCAGTCCTGATCCTGTAACAGTGCAGCACTCCCTCAGTCCTGATCCTGTAACAGTGCAGCAAAACCCTCAGTACTAACCCTCTGACTGTGCAGCTCTCCCTCAGTCCTGACCCTGTAACAGTGCAGCTCTCCCTCAGTCCTGACCCTGTAACAGTGCAGCTCTCCCTCAGTCCTGATCCTGTAACAGTGCAGCTCTCCCTCATTCCTGATCCTGTAACAGTGCAGCACTCCCTCAGTCCTGACCCTGTAACAGTGCAGCACTCCCTCAGTCCTGACCCTGTAACATGGCAGCTCTCCCTCAGTCCTGATCCTGTAACAGTGCAGCACTCACTCAGTCCTGACCCTGTAACAGTGCAGCACTCCCTCAGTCTTGATCCTGTAACAGTGCAGCACTCCTTCAGTCCTGACCCTGTAACAGTGCAGCGCTCTCTAAGTCCTGACCCTCCATCAATGCAGCTCTCCCTTAGTCCTGACCCTGTAACAGTGCAGCACTCCCTCAGTCCTGACCTTGTAATAGTGCAGCTCTCCCTCAGTCCTGACCCTGTAACAGTGCAGCTCTCCCTAATTCCTGACCCTGTAACAGTGCAGCACTCCCTCAGTCCTGACCCTGTAACAGTGCAGCTCCCCCTCAGTCCTTATCCTGTAACAGTGCAGCACTCCCTCAGTCCTGACCCTGTAACAGTGCAGCACTCTCTCAGTCCTGACCCTGTAACAGTGCAGTTCTCCCTCAGTCCTGATCCTGTAACAGTGCAGCACTCCCTCAGTCCTGACCCTGTAACAGTGCAGCTCTCCCTCATTCCTGATCCTGTAACAGTGCAGCACTCCCTCAGTCCTGACCCTGTAACAGTGCAGCTCTCCCTCAGTCCTGACCCTGTAACAGTGCAGCACTCCCTCAGTCCTGATCCTGTAACAGTGCAGCACTCCTTCAGTCCTGATCTGTAACAGTGCAGCTCACCCTCTCTCCTGATCCTGTAACAGTGCAGCAATTCCTCAGTCCTGACCCTGTAACAGTGCAGCTCCCCCTCAGTCCTGACCCTGTAACAGTGCAGCACTCACTCAGTCCTGATCCTGTAACAGTGGAGCACTCCCTCAGTCCTGACCCTGTTACAGTGCAGCACTCCCTCAGTACTGACCCTCTGACAGTTCAGCACTCCCTCAGTACTGATCCTCTGACAGTGCAGCACTCCCTCAGTACTGACCCACCGACAGTGCAGCACTACCTCAGTACTGTCCCTCTGACAGTGCAGCACTCCCTCAGTACTGACCCTCCGACAGTGCAGCACTCCCTCAGTACCGACCCTCTGACAGTGCAGCACTCGCTCAGTACAGACCCTCTGACAGTGCAGCACTCCCTCAGTACTTACCCTCCCATAGTGCAGCACTCCCTCAGTACTGACCCTCCGACAGTGCAGCTCTCCCGCAGTACTGACTCTCTGACAGTGCAGCACTCCCTCAGTACTGACCCTCTGACAGTGAAGCACTCCCTCAGTACTGACCATCCAACAGTGCAGCACTCCCTCAGTACAGACCGTCCGACAGTGAAGCTCTCCCTCAGTACTGACCCTCTGACAGTGCAGCACTCCCTCAGTACTGACCTACCGACAGTGCAGCACTCCCTCAGTACAGTCCCTCTGACAGTGCAGCACTCCCTCAGCACTGATCCTCTGACAGTGCAACTGTCCCTCAGTACTGACCCTCCGACAGAGCGGCACTCCCTCAGTACTGATCCTCTGACAGTGCAGCACTCCCTCAGTACTGTCCCTCTGACAGTGCAGCACTCCCTCAGCACTGATCCTCTGACAGTGCAACTGTCCCTCAGTACTGACCCTCCGACAGTGCAGCACTCCCTCAGTACTGACCCTCCGACAGAGCGGCATTCCCTCAGTCCTGACCTTGTGACAGTGCAGCGCTTCCAAAGTACTGACCCCATGACAGTGCAGCACCCCCTCAGTACCGACATACACACTATGCAACAATCCCTCAGTACCGACCCTCAGACAGTGCAGCACTCCCTCAGTACTGACCCTCTGACAGTGAAGCACTCCCTCAGTACTGACCCTCCGACAGTGCAGCACTCCCTCAGTACTGACGCTCCGACAGTGTAGCACACCCTCAGCACTGACCCTGCGACAGTGTGGTGCTCCCTCAGTACTGACCCTCCAACAGTGCAGCACTCCCTCAGTACTTACCCTCTGACAGTGCAGCACTTCCTCAGTACTGACCCTCCGACAGTGCAGCACTCCCTCAGTACTGACCCCTCTGACAGTGCAGCACTTCCTCAGTACTGACCCTCCGACAGTGCAGCAGTCCCTCAGTACTTACCCTCTGACAGTGCAGCACTTCCTCAGTACTGACCCTCTGACAGTGCAGCACTCCCTCAGTACTGACCCTCTGACAGTGCAGCACTTCCTCAGTACTGACCCTCCGACAGTGCAGCACTCCCTCAGTACTGACCATCCGACAGTGAAGCACTCCCTCAGTACTGACCCTCCGACACTGCAGCTCTCCCTCAGTAATGACCCTCCGACAGTGCAGCACCCCCGCCCAGTACTGACCCACGGACAGTGCAGCTCTCCCTCAGTACTGACCCTCCGACAGTGCAGCACTCGCTCAGTACTGACTCTCCAACAGTGCAGTACTCCCTCAGTACTGACCCTCTGACAGTGCAGCACTCCCTCAGTACTGAGCCTCTGACAGTGCAGCACTTCCTCAGTAATGACCCTCCGACAGTGCAGCACCCCCGCCCAGTACTGACCCACGGACAGTGCAGCACTTCCTCAGTACTGACCCTCCGACACTGCAGCACTCCCTCAGTACTGAACCTCCGACAGTGCAGCACTCCCTCAGTACAAAACCTCTGACAGTGCAGAACTCCATCAGTAATCGTCCAGTGACAGTGCAGCACACCCTCAGTACTGACCCTCTGACAGTACAGCACTCCCTCAGTACTGACCCTCTGACAGTGCAGCACTCCCTCAGTACTGACCCTCCGACAGTGCGGCACTCCCTCAGTAATAGTCCAGTGACAGTGCAGCACTTCCTCAGTAATAGTCCAGTGACAGTGCAGAGCTCCCTCATTACTGACCTCATGACAGTCAATCACTCCTTCAGTGCGCACCCCATGACAGTGAAGCACTGCCTTAGTGCTAACACCACATCAATGCACCGCTCCCTCAGTCCTGTAACTGTGACAGTGCAGCACTCCCTCAGTCCTGTAACTGTGACAGTGCAGCACTCCCTCAGTACAGGCCCCATGACAGTGCTGCACTCCCTCAGTACTGACCCAATGACATTGTAGCACTCCCTCAGTACTGACCCAATGACATTGTAGCACTCCCTCAGTACTGACCCCATGACAGTGCAGCACTCCCTCAGTACTGACCCTCCGACAGTGCAGCACTCCCTCAGTACTGACCCTCCGACAGTGCAGCACTCCCTCAGTACTGACCCTCCGACATTGCAGCACTCCCTCAGTACTGACCCTCCGACAGTGCAGCACTCCCTCAGTACTGACCCAATGACATTGCAGCACTCCCTCAGTCCTGACCCTGTAACAGTGCAGCTCTCCCTCAGTCCTGACCCTGTAACAGTGCAGCTCTCCCTCAGTCCTGATCCTGTAACAGTGCAGCTCTCCCTCATTCCTGATCCTGTAACAGTGCAGCACTCCCTCAGTCCTGACCCTGTAACAGTGCAGCACTCCCTCAGTCCTGATCCTGTAACAGTGCAGCTCTCCCTCATTCCTGATGCTGTAACAGTGCAGCACTCCCTCAGTCCTGATCCTGTAACAGTGCAGCACTCCCTCAGTCCTGACCCTGTAACAGTGCAGCTCTCCCTCAGTCCTGACCCTCTGACAGTGCAGCACTCCCTCAGTCCTGATCCTGTAACAGTGCAGCACTCCTTCAGTCCTGACCTGTAACAATGCAGCACTCCCTCAGTCCTGACCCTGTAACAGTGCAGCGCCGCCTCTGTCCGGATCCTCTGACATTGCAGCTCTCCCTCAGTCCTGACCCTGTAACAGTGCAGCTCCCCCTCAGTCCTGAACCTGTAACAGTGCAGCACTCCCTCAGTCCTGACCCTGTAACAGTGCAGCTCTCCCTCAGTCCTGACCCTGTAACAGTGCAGCTCTCCCTCAGTCCAGATCCTGTAACATTGCAGCACTCCCTCAGTCCTGATCCTGTAACAGTGCAGCTCTCCCTCAGTCCTGACCCAGTAACAGTGCAGCTCTCCCTCAGTCCGGATCCTGTAACATTGCAGCACTCCCTCAGTCCTGATCCTGTAACAGTGCATCGCTCCCTCAGTCCTGATCCTGTAAAAGTGCAGCTCTCCCTCAGTCCTGACGCTGTAACAGTGCAGCTCTCCCTCATTCCTAATCCAGTAACAGTGCAGCACTCCCTCATTCCTGATCCTGTAACAGTGCAGCACTCCCTCAGTCCTGACCCTGTTACAGTGCAGCACTCCCTCAGTCCTGACCTTGTAACAGTGCAGCTCTCCCTAGTTCCTGACCCTGTAACAGTGCAGCACTCCCTCAGTCCTGACCCTGTAACAGTGCAGCGCTCCCTCAGTCCTGATCCTGTAACAGTGCAGCACTCCCTCAGTCCTGACACTATAACAGTGCAGATCTCCCTCAGTCCTGACCATGTAACAGTGCAGCACTCCCTCAGTCCTGATCCTGTAACAGTGCAGCTCTCCCTCATTCCTGATGCTGTAACAGTGCAGCAATCCCTCAGTCCTGATCCTGTAACAGTGCAGCACTCCCTCAGTCCTGACCCTGTAACAGTGCAGCTCTCCCTCAGTCCTGACCCTCTGACAGTGCAGCACTCCCTCAGTCCTGATCCTGTAACAGTGCAGCACTCCTTCAGTCCTGACCTGTAACAATGCAGCACTCCCTCAGTCCTGACCCTGTAACAGTGCAGCGCCGCCTCTGTCCGGATCCTCTAACATTGCAGCTCTCCCTCAGTCCTGATCCTGTAACAGTGCAGCTCCCCCTCAGTCCTGATCCTGTAACAGTGCAGCACTCCCTCAGTCCTGACCCTGTAACAGAGCAGCTCTCCCTCAGTCCTGACCATATAACAGTGCAGTTCTCCCTCAGTCCTGATCCGGTAACAGTGCAGCTCTCCCTCAGTCCTGACGCTGTAACAGTGCAGCACCCCCTCAGTCCTGATCCTGTAACAGTGCAGCACTCCCTCAGTCCTGACCCTGTAACAGTGCAGCTCCCCCTCAGTCCTGACCCTGTAACAGTGCAGCACTCACTCAGTCCTGATCCTGTAACAGTGCAGCACTCCCTCAGTCCTGATCCTGTAACAGTGCAGCAAAACCCTCAGTACTAACCCTCTGACAGTGCAGCTCTCGCTCAGTACTGACCCTCTGACAGTGCAGCACTCCCTCAGTCCTGACCCTGTAACAGTGCAGCACTCCCTCAGTCCGGATCCTGTAACATTGCAGCTCTCCCTCAGTCCTGACTCTATAACAGTGCAGCTCTCCCTCAGTCCTGACCCTGTAAAAGTGCAGCTCTCCCTCAGTCCTGATCCTGTAACAGTGCAGCTCTCCCTCATTCCTGATCCTGTAAAAGTGCAGCACTCCCTCAGTCCTGACCCTGTAACAGTGCAGCACTCCCTCAGTCCTGATCCTGTAACAGTGCAGCTCTCCCTCATTCCTGATGCTGTAACAGTGCAGCACTCCCTCAGTCCTGATCCTGTAACAGTGCAGCACTCCCTCAGTCCTGACCCTGTAACAGTGCAGCTCTCCCTCAGTCCTGACCCTCTGACAGTGCAGCACTCCCTCAGTCCTGATCCTGTAACAGTGCAGCACTCCTTCAGTCCTGACCTGTAACAATGCAGCACTCCCTCAGTCCTGACCTGTAACAATGCAGCGCTCCCTCAGTCCTGACCCTGTAACAGTGCAGCGCCGCCTCTGTCCGGATCCTCTAACATTGCAGCTCTCCCTCAGTCCTGACCCTGTAACAGTGCAGCTCCCCCTCAGTCCTGATCCTGTAACAGTGCAGCACTCCCTCAGTCCTGACCCTGTAACAGTGCAGCTCTCCCTCAGTCCTGACCCTGTAACAGTGCAGCTCTCCCTCAGTCCGGATCCTGTAACAGTGCAGCACTAACTCAGTCCTGACCCTGTAACAGTGCAGCACTCTCTCAGTCCTGACCCTGTAACAGTGCAGCTCTCCCTCAGTCCTGATCCTGTAACAGTGCAGCACTCCCTCATTCCTGACCCTGTAACACTGCAGCTCTCCCTCAGTCCTGACCCTGTAACAGTGCAGCTCTCCCTCAGTCCTGATCCTGTAACAGTGCAGCTCTCCCTCAGTCCGGATCCTGTAACAGTGCAGCACTAACTCAGTCCTGACCCTGTAACAGTGCAGCTCTCCCTCAGTCCGGATCCTGTAACAGTGCAGCACTAACTCAGTCCTGACCCTGTAACAGTGCAGCACTCTCTCAGTCCTGACCCTGTAACAGTGCAGCTCTCCCTCAGTCCTGACCTTGTAACAGTGCAGCTCTCCCTCAGTCCTGATCCTGTAACAGTGCAGCACTCCCTCAGTCCTGACCCTGTAACAGTGCAGCTCTCCCTCAGTCCTGATCCTGTAACAGTGCAGCTCTCCCTCAGTCCTGACCCTGTAACAGTGCAGCACTCCCTCATTCCTGATCCTGTAACAGTGCAGCACTCCCTCAGTCCTGATCCTGTAACAGTGCAGCACTCCCTCAGTCCTGACCCTGTAACAGTGCAGCGCTCCCTCAGTCCTGACCCAGTAACAGTGCAGCTCTCCCTCAGTCCTGACCCTGTAACATTGCAGCTCTCCCTCATTCCTGATCCTGTAACAGTGCAGCACTCCCTCAGTCCTGATCCTGTAACAGTGCAGCACTCCCTCAGTCCTGACCCTGTAACAGTGCAGCGCTCTCTCAGTCCTGACCCTGTAACAGTGCAGCGCTTCCTCAGTTCTGATCCTGTAACAGTGCAGCTCTCCCTCATTCCTGATCCTGTAACAGTGCAGCACTCCCTCAGTCCTGATCCTGTAACAGTGCAGCACTCCCTCAGTCCTGACCCTGTAACAGTGCAGCTCTCCCTCATTGCTGACCCTCTGACAGTGCAGCACTCCTTCAGTCCTGACCTGTAACAGTGCAGCACTCCCTCAGTCCTGACCCTGTAACAGTGCAGCTCTCCCTCAGTCCTGACCATATAACAGTGCAGCACTCCCTCAGTCCTGATCCTGTAACAGTGCAGCTCTCCCTCATTCCTGATCCTGTAACAGTGCAGCACTCCCTCAGTCCTGATCCTGTAACAGTGCAGCACTCCCTCAGTCCTGACCCTGTAACAGTGCAGCTCTCCCTCATTGCTGACCCTCTGACAGTGCAGCACTCCTTCAGTCCTGACCTGTAACAGTGCAGCACTCCCTCAGTCCTGACCCTGTAACAGTGCAGCTCTCCCTCAGTCCTGACCATATAACAGTTCAGCACTCCCTCAGTCCTGATCCTGTAACAGTGCAGCTCTCCCTCAGTCCTGACGCTGTAACAGTGCAGCTCCCCCTCAGTCCTGATCCTGTAACAGTGCAGCACTCCCTCATTCCTGACCCTGTAACAGTGCAGCTCCCCCTCAGTCCTGACCCTGTAACAGTGCAGCACTCACTCAGTCCTGATCCTGTAACAGTGCAGCACTCCCTCAGTCCTGATCCTGTAACAGTGCAGCAAAACCCTCAGTACTAACTCTCTGACTGTGCAGCTCTCCCTCAGTACTGACCCTCTGACAGTGCAGCACTCCCTCAGTCCTGACCCTGTAACAGTGCAGCACTCCCTCAGTCCGGATCCTGTAACATTGCAGCTCTCCCTCACTCCTGGCCCTGTAACAGTGCAGCTCTCCCTCAGTCCTGCCCCTGTAACAGTGCAGCTCTCCCTCATTCCTGATCCTGTAACAGTGCAGCACTCCCTCAGTCCTGACCCAGTAACAGTGCAGCACTCCCTCAGTCCTGATCCTGTAACATTGCAGCTCTCCCTCATTCCTGATCCTGTAACAGTGCAGCACTCCCTCAGTCCTGATCCTGTAACAGTGCAGCACTCCCTCAGTCCTGACCCTGTAACAGTGCAGCGCTCTCTCAGTCCTGACCCTGTAACAGTGCAGCGCTTCCTCAGTTCTGATCCTGTAACAGTGCAGCTCTCCCTCATTCCTGATCCTGTAACAGTGCAGCACTCCCTCAGTCCTGATCCTGTAACAGTGCAGCACTCCCTCTTTCCTGACCCTGTAACAGTGCAGCTCTCCCTCATTGCTGACCCTCTGAAAGTGCAGCACTCCTTCAGTCCTGACCTGTAACAGTGCAGCACTCCCTCAGTCCTGACCCTGTAACAGTGCAGCTCTCCCTCAGTCCTGACCATATAACAGTGCAGCACTCCCTCAGTCCTGATCCTGTAACAGTGCAGCTCTCCCTCATTCCTGATCCTGTAACGGTGCAGCACTCCCTCAGTCCTGATCCTGTAACAGTGCAGCACTCCCTCAGTCCTGACCCTGTAACAGTGCAGCTCTCCCTCATTGCTGACCCTCTGACAGTGCAGCACTCCTTCAGTCCTGACCTGTAACAGTGCAGCACACCCTCAGTCCTCACCCTGTAACAGTGCAGCTCTCCCTCAGTCCTGACCATATAACAGTGCAGCACTCCCTCAGTCATGATCCTGTAACAGTGCAGCTCTCCCTCAGTCCTGACGCTGTAACAGTGCAGCACCCCCTCAGTCCTGATCCTGTAACAGTGCAGCACTCCCTCAGTCCTGACCCTGTAACAGTGCAGCTCCCCCTCAGTCCTGAACCTGTAACAGTGCAGCACTCACTCAGTCCTGATCCTGTAACAGTGCAGCACTCCCTCAGTCCTGATCCTGTAACAGTGCAGCAAAACCCTCAGTACTAACCCTCTGACAGTGCAGCTCTCGCTCAGTACTGACCCTCTGACAGTGCAGCACTCCCTCAGTCCTGACCCTGTAACAGTGCAGCACTCCCTCAGTCCGGATCCTGTAACATTGCAGCTCTCCCTCAGTCCTGACCCTATAACAGTGCAGCTCTCCCTCAGTCCTGACCCTGTAAAAGTGCAGCTCTCCCTCAGTCCTGATCCTGTAACAGTGCAGCTCTCCCTCATTCCTGATCCTGTAACAGTGCAGCACTCCCTCAGTCCTGACCCTGTAACAGTGCAGCACTCCCTCAGTCCTGATCCTGTAACAGTGCAGCTCTCCCTCATTCCTGATGCTGTAACAGTGCAGCACTCCCTCAGTCCTGATCCTGTAACAGTGC
Organism: Isurus oxyrinchus; assembly: GCA_026770705.1. Classification (NCBI taxonomy): domain Eukaryota; kingdom Metazoa; phylum Chordata; class Chondrichthyes; order Lamniformes; family Lamnidae; genus Isurus; species Isurus oxyrinchus. The sequence goes on from JANJGN010001111.1 coordinate 158,449, forward strand.
AGCACTCCCTCAGTCCTGACCCTGTAACAGTGCAGCTCTCCCTCAGTCCTGACCCTCTGACAGTGCAGCACTCCCTCAGTCCTGATCCTGTAACAGTGCAGCACTCCTTCAGTCCTGACCTGTAACAATGCAGCACTCCCTCAGTCCTGACCTGTAACAATGCAGCGCTCCCTCATTCCTGACCCTGTAACAGTGCAGCGCCGCCTCTGTCCGGATCCTCTAACATTGCAGCTCTCCCTCAGTCCTGACCCTGTAACAGTGCAGCTCCCCCTCAGTCCTGATCCTGTAACAGTGCAGCACTCCCTCAGTCCTGACCCTGTAACACTGCAGCTCTCCCTCAGTCCTGACCCTGTAACAGTGCAGCTCTCCCTCAGTCCGGATCCTGTAACAGTGCAGCACTAACTCAGTCCTGACCCTGTAACAGTGCAGCACTCTCTCAGTCCTGACCCTGTAACAGTGCAGCTCTCCCTCAGTCCTGATCCTGTAACAGTGCAGCACTCCCTCATTCCTGACCCTGTAACACTGCAGCTCTCCCTCAGTCCTGACCCTGTAACAGTGCAGCTCTCCCTCAGTCCTGATCCTGTAACAGTGCAGCTCTCCCTCAGTCCGGATCCTGTAACAGTGCAGCACTAACTCAGTCCTGACCCTGTAACAGTGCAGCTCTCCCTCAGTCCGGATCCTGTAACAGTGCAGCACTAACTCAGTCCTGACCCTGTAACAGTGCAGCACTCTCTCAGTCCTGACCCTGTAACAGTGCAGCTCTCCCTCAGTCCTGACCTTGTAACAGTGCAGCTCTCCCTCAGTCCTGATCCTGTAACAGTGCAGCACTCCCTCAGTCCTGACCCTGTAACAGTGCAGCTCTCCCTCAGTCCTGATCCTGTAACAGTGCAGCTCTCCCTCAATCCTGACCCTGTAACAGTGCAGCACTCCCTCATTCCTGATCCTGTAACAGTGCAGCACTCCCTCAGTCCTGATCCTGTAACAGTGCAGCACTCCCTCAGTCCTGACCCTGTAACAGTGCAGCGCTCCCTCAGTCCTGACCCAGTAACAGTGCAGCTCTCCCTCAGTCCTGACCCTGTAACATTGCAGCTCTCCCTCATTCCTGATCCTGTAACAGTGCAGCACTCCCTCAGTCCTGATCCTGTAACAGTGCAGCACTCCCTCAGTCCTGACCCTGTAACAGTGCAGTTCTCCCTCAGTCCTGATCCTGTAACAGTGCAGCACTCCCTCAGTCCTGACCCTGTAACAGTGCAGCTCTCCCTCATTCCTGATCCTGTAACAGTGCAGCACTCCCTCAGTCCTGACCCTGTAACAGTGCAGCTCTCCCTCAGTCCTGACCCTGTAACAGTGCAGCACTCCCTCAGTCCTGATCCTGTAACAGTGCAGCACTCCTTCAGTCCTGATCTGTAACAGTGCAGCTCACCCTCTCTCCTGATCCTGTAACAGTGCAGCAATTCCTCAGTCCTGACCCTGTAACAGTGCAGCTCCCCCTCAGTCCTGACCCTGTAACAGTGCAGCACTCACTCAGTCCTGATCCTGTAACAGTGGAGCACTCCCTCAGTCCTGACCCTGTTACAGTGCAGCACTCCCTCAGTACTGACCCTCTGACAGTTCAGCACTCCCTCAGTACTGATCCTCTGACAGTGCAGCACTCCCTCAGTACTGACCCACCGACAGTGCAGCACTACCTCAGTACTGTCCCTCTGACAGTGCAGCACTCCCTCAGTACTGACCCTCCGACAGTGCAGCACTCCCTCAGTACCGACCCTCTGACAGTGCAGCACTCGCTCAGTACAGACCCTCTGACAGTGCAGCACTCCCTCAGTACTTACCCTCCCATAGTGCAGCACTCCCTCAGTACTGACCCTCCGACAGTGCAGCTCTCCCGCAGTACTGACTCTCTGACAGTGCAGCACTCCCTCAGTACTGACCCTCTGACAGTGAAGCACTCCCTCAGTACTGACCATCCAACAGTGCAGCACTCCCTCAGTACAGACCGTCCGACAGTGAAGCTCTCCCTCAGTACTGACCCTCTGACAGTGCAGCACTCCCTCAGTACTGACCTACCGACAGTGCAGCACTCCCTCAGTACAGTCCCTCTGACAGTGCAGCACTCCCTCAGCACTGATCCTCTGACAGTGCAACTGTCCCTCAGTACTGACCCTCCGACAGAGCGGCACTCCCTCAGTACTGATCCTCTGACAGTGCAGCACTCCCTCAGTACTGTCCCTCTGACAGTGCAGCACTCCCTCAGCACTGATCCTCTGACAGTGCAACTGTCCCTCAGTACTGACCCTCCGACAGTGCAGCACTCCCTCAGTACTGACCCTCCGACAGAGCGGCATTCCCTCAGTCCTGACCTTGTGACAGTGCAGCGCTTCCAAAGTACTGACCCCATGACAGTGCAGCACCCCCTCAGTACCGACATACACACTATGCAACAATCCCTCAGTACCGACCCTCAGACAGTGCAGCACTCCCTCAGTACTGACCCTCTGACAGTGAAGCACTCCCTCAGTACTGACCCTCCGACAGTGCAGCACTCCCTCAGTACTGACGCTCCGACAGTGTAGCACACCCTCAGCACTGACCCTGCGACAGTGTGGTGCTCCCTCAGTACTGACCCTCCAACAGTGCAGCACTCCCTCAGTACTTACCCTCTGACAGTGCAGCACTTCCTCAGTACTGACCCTCCGACAGTGCAGCACTCCCTCAGTACTGACCCCTCTGACAGTGCAGCACTTCCTCAGTACTGACCCTCCGACAGTGCAGCAGTCCCTCAGTACTTACCCTCTGACAGTGCAGCACTTCCTCAGTACTGACCCTCTGACAGTGCAGCACTCCCTCAGTACTGACCCTCTGACAGTGCAGCACTTCCTCAGTACTGACCCTCCGACAGTGCAGCACTCCCTCAGTACTGACCATCCGACAGTGAAGCACTCCCTCAGTACTGACCCTCCGACACTGCAGCTCTCCCTCAGTAATGACCCTCCGACAGTGCAGCACCCCCGCCCAGTACTGACCCACGGACAGTGCAGCTCTCCCTCAGTACTGACCCTCCGACAGTGCAGCACTCGCTCAGTACTGACTCTCCAACAGTGCAGTACTCCCTCAGTACTGACCCTCTGACAGTGCAGCACTCCCTCAGTACTGAGCCTCTGACAGTGCAGCACTTCCTCAGTAATGACCCTCCGACAGTGCAGCACCCCCGCCCAGTACTGACCCACGGACAGTGCAGCACTTCCTCAGTACTGACCCTCCGACACTGCAGCACTCCCTCAGTACTGAACCTCCGACAGTGCAGCACTCCCTCAGTACAAAACCTCTGACAGTGCAGAACTCCATCAGTAATCGTCCAGTGACAGTGCAGCACACCCTCAGTACTGACCCTCTGACAGTACAGCACTCCCTCAGTACTGACCCTCTGACAGTGCAGCACTCCCTCAGTACTGACCCTCCGACAGTGCGGCACTCCCTCAGTAATAGTCCAGTGACAGTGCAGCACTTCCTCAGTAATAGTCCAGTGACAGTGCAGAGCTCCCTCATTACTGACCTCATGACAGTCAATCACTCCTTCAGTGCGCACCCCATGACAGTGAAGCACTGCCTTAGTGCTAACACCACATCAATGCACCGCTCCCTCAGTCCTGTAACTGTGACAGTGCAGCACTCCCTCAGTCCTGTAACTGTGACAGTGCAGCACTCCCTCAGTACAGGCCCCATGACAGTGCTGCACTCCCTCAGTACTGACCCAATGACATTGTAGCACTCCCTCAGTACTGACCCAATGACATTGTAGCACTCCCTCAGTACTGACCCCATGACAGTGCAGCACTCCCTCAGTACTGACCCTCCGACAGTGCAGCACTCCCTCAGTACTGACCCTCCGACAGTGCAGCACTCCCTCAGTACTGACCCTCCGACATTGCAGCACTCCCTCAGTACTGACCCTCCGACAGTGCAGCACTCCCTCAGTACTGACCCAATGACATTGCAGCACTCCCTCAGTCCTGACCCTGTAACAGTGCAGCTCTCCCTCAGTCCTGACCCTGTAACAGTGCAGCTCTCCCTCAGTCCTGATCCTGTAACAGTGCAGCTCTCCCTCATTCCTGATCCTGTAACAGTGCAGCACTCCCTCAGTCCTGACCCTGTAACAGTGCAGCACTCCCTCAGTCCTGATCCTGTAACAGTGCAGCTCTCCCTCATTCCTGATGCTGTAACAGTGCAGCACTCCCTCAGTCCTGATGCTGTAACAGTGCAGCACTCCCTCAGTCCTGACCCTGTAACAGTGCAGCTCTCCCTCAGTCCTGACCCTCTGACAGTGCAGCACTCCCTCAGTCCTGATCCTGTAACAGTGCAGCACTCCCTCAGTCCTGACCTGTAACAATGCAGCACTCCCTCAGTCCTGACCCTGTAACAGTGCAGCGCCGCCTCTGTCCGGATCCTCTGACATTGCAGCTCTCCCTCAGTCCTGACCCTGTAACAGTGCAGCTCCCCCTCAGTCCTGAACCTGTAACAGTGCAGCACTCCCTCAGTCCTGACCCTGTAACAGTGCAGCTCTCCCTCAGTCCTGACCCTGTAACAGTGCAGCTCTCCCTCAGTCCAGATCCTGTAACATTGCAGCACTCCCTCAGTCCTGATCCTGTAACAGTGCAGCTCTCCCTCAGTCCTGACCCAGTAACAGTGCAGCTCTCCCTCAGTCCGGATCCTGTAACATTGCAGCACTCCCTCAGTCCTGATCCTGTAACAGTGCATCGCTCCCTCAGTCCTGATCCTGTAACAGTGCAGCTCTCCCTCAGTCCTGACGCTGTAACAGTGCAGCTCTCCCTCATTCCTAATCCAGTAACAGTGCAGCACTCCCTCATTCCTGATCCTGTAACAGTGCAGCACTCCCTCAGTCCTGACCCTGTTACAGTGCAGCACTCCCTCAGTCCTGACCTTGTAACAGTGCAGCTCTCCCTAGTTCCTGACCCTGTAACAGTGCAGCACTCCCTCAGTCCTGACCCTGTAACAGTGCAGCGCTCCCTCAGTCCTGATCCTGTAACAGTGCAGCACTCCCTCAGTCCTGACACTATAACAGTGCAGATCTCCCTCAGTCCTGACCATGTAACAGTGCAGCACTCCCTCAGTCCTGATCCTGTAACAGTGCAGCTCTCCCTCATTCCTGATGCTGTAACAGTGCAGCAATCCCTCAGTCCTGATCCTGTAACAGTGCAGCACTCCCTCAGTCCTGACCCTGTAACAGTGCAGCTCTCCCTCAGTCCTGACCCTCTGACAGTGCAGCACTCCCTCAGTCCTGATCCTGTAACAGTGCAGCACTCCTTCAGTCCTGACCTGTAACAATGCAGCACTCCCTCAGTCCTGACCCTGTAACAGTGCAGCGCCGCCTCTGTCCGGATCCTCTAACATTGCAGCTCTCCCTCAGTCCTGATCCTGTAACAGTGCAGCTCCCCCTCAGTCCTGATCCTGTAACAGTGCAGCACTCCCTCAGTCCTGACCCTGTAACAGAGCAGCTCTCCCTCAGTCCTGACCATATAACAGTGCAGTTCTCCCTCAGTCCTGATCCGGTAACAGTGCAGCTCTCCCTCAGTCCTGACGCTGTAACAGTGCAGCACCCCCTCAGTCCTGATCCTGTAACAGTGCAGCACTCCCTCAGTCCTGACCCTGTAACAGTGCAGCTCCCCCTCAGTCCTGACCCTGTAACAGTGCAGCACTCACTCAGTCCTGATCCTGTAACAGTGCAGCACTCCCTCAGTCCTGATCCTGTAACAGTGCAGCAAAACCCTCAGTACTAACCCTCTGACAGTGCAGCTCTCGCTCAGTACTGACCCTCTGACAGTGCAGCACTCCCTCAGTCCTGACCCTGTAACAGTGCAGCACTCCCTCAGTCCGGATCCTGTAACATTGCAGCTCTCCCTCAGTCCTGACCCTATAACAGTGCAGCTCTCCCTCAGTCCTGACCCTGTAAAAGTGCAGCTCTCCCTCAGTCCTGATCCTGTAACAGTGCAGCTCTCCCTCATTCCTGATCCTGTAAAAGTGCAGCACTCCCTCAGTCCTGACCCTGTAACAGTGCAGCACTCCCTCAGTCCTGATCCTGTAACAGTGCAGCTCTCCCTCATTCCTGATGCTGTAACAGTGCAGCACTCCCTCAGTCCTGATCCTGTAACAGTGCAGCACTCCCTCAGTCCTGACCCTGTAACAGTGCAGCTCTCCCTCAGTCCTGACCCTCTGACAGTGCAGCACTCCCTCAGTCCTGATCCTGTAACAGTGCAGCACTCCTTCAGTCCTGACCTGTAACAATGCAGCACTCCCTCAGTCCTGACCTGTAACAATGCAGCGCTCCCTCAGTCCTGACCCTGTAACAGTGCAGCGCCGCCTCTGTCCGGATCCTCTAACATTGCAGCTCTCCCTCAGTCCTGACCCTGTAACAGTGCAGCTCCCCCTCAGTCCTGATCCTGTAACAGTGCAGCACTCCCTCAGTCCTGACCCTGTAACAGTGCAGCTCTCCCTCAGTCCTGACCCTGTAACAGTGCAGCTCTCCCTCAGTCCGGATCCTGTAACAGTGCAGCACTAACTCAGTCCTGACCCTGTAACAGTGCAGCACTCTCTCAGTCCTGACCCTGTAACAGTGCAGCTCTCCCTCAGTCCTGATCCTGTAACAGTGCAGCACTCCCTCATTCCTGACCCTGTAACACTGCAGCTCTCCCTCAGTCCTGACCCTGTAACAGTGCAGCTCTCCCTCAGTCCTGATCCTGTAACAGTGCAGCTCTCCCTCAGTCCGGATCCTGTAACAGTGCAGCACTAACTCAGTCCTGACCCTGTAACAGTGCAGCTCTCCCTCAGTCCGGATCCTGTAACAGTGCAGCACTAACTCAGTCCTGACCCTGTAACAGTGCAGCACTCTCTCAGTCCTGACCCTGTAACAGTGCAGCTCTCCCTCAGTCCTGACCTTGTAACAGTGCAGCTCTCCCTCAGTCCTGATCCTGTAACAGTGCAGCACTCCCTCAGTCCTGACCCTGTAACAGTGCAGCTCTCCCTCAGTCCTGATCCTGTAACAGTGCAGCTCTCCCTCAGTCCTGACCCTGTAACAGTGCAGCACTCCCTCATTCCTGATCCTGTAACAGTGCAGCACTCCCTCAGTCCTGATCCTGTAACAGTGCAGCACTCCCTCAGTCCTGACCCTGTAACAGTGCAGCGCTCCCTCAGTCCTGACCCAGTAACAGTGCAGCTCTCCCTCAGTCCTGACCCTGTAACATTGCAGCTCTCCCTCATTCCTGATCCTGTAACAGTGCAGCACTCCCTCAGTCCTGATCCTGTAACAGTGCAGCACTCCCTCAGTCCTGACCCTGTAACAGTGCAGCGCTCTCTCAGTCCTGACCCTGTAACAGTGCAGCGCTTCCTCAGTTCTGATCCTGTAACAGTGCAGCTCTCCCTCATTCCTGATCCTGTAACAGTGCAGCACTCCCTCAGTCCTGATCCTGTAACAGTGCAGCACTCCCTCAGTCCTGACCCTGTAACAGTGCAGCTCTCCCTCATTGCTGACCCTCTGACAGTGCAGCACTCCTTCAGTCCTGACCTGTAACAGTGCAGCACTCCCTCAGTCCTGACCCTGTAACAGTGCAGCTCTCCCTCAGTCCTGACCATATAACAGTGCAGCACTCCCTCAGTCCTGATCCTGTAACAGTGCAGCTCTCCCTCATTCCTGATCCTGTAACAGTGCAGCACTCCCTCAGTCCTGATCCTGTAACAGTGCAGCACTCCCTCAGTCCTGACCCTGTAACAGTGCAGCTCTCCCTCATTGCTGACCCTCTGACAGTGCAGCACTCCTTCAGTCCTGACCTGTAACAGTGCAGCACTCCCTCAGTCCTGACCCTGTAACAGTGCAGCTCTCCCTCAGTCCTGACCATATAACAGTTCAGCACTCCCTCAGTCCTGATCCTGTAACAGTGCAGCTCTCCCTCAGTCCTGACGCTGTAACAGTGCAGCTCCCCCTCAGTCCTGATCCTGTAACAGTGCAGCACTCCCTCATTCCTGACCCTGTAACAGTGCAGCTCCCCCTCAGTCCTGACCCTGTAACAGTGCAGCACTCACTCAGTCCTGATCCTGTAACAGTGCAGCACTCCCTCAGTCCTGATCCTGTAACAGTGCAGCAAAACCCTCAGTACTAACCCTCTGACTGTGCAGCTCTCCCTCAGTACTGACCCTCTGACAGTGCAGCACTCCCTCAGTCCTGACCCTGTAACAGTGCAGCACTCCCTCAGTCCGGATCCTGTAACATTGCAGCTCTCCCTCACTCCTGGCCCTGTAACAGTGCAGCTCTCCCTCAGTCCTGCCCCTGTAACAGTGCAGCTCTCCCTCATTCCTGATCCTGTAACAGTGCAGCACTCCCTCAGTCCTGACCCAGTAACAGTGCAGCACTCCCTCAGTCCTGATCCTGTAACATTGCAGCTCTCCCTCATTCCTGATCCTGTAACAGTGCAGCACTCCCTCAGTCCTGATCCTGTAACAGTGCAGCACTCCCTCAGTCCTGACCCTGTAACAGTGCAGCGCTCTCTCAGTCCTGACCCTGTAACAGTGCAGCGCTTCCTCAGTTCTGATCCTGTAACAGTGCAGCTCTCCCTCATTCCTGATCCTGTAACAGTGCAGCACTCCCTCAGTCCTGATCCTGTAACAGTGCAGCACTCCCTCTTTCCTGACCCTGTAACAGTGCAGCTCTCCCTCATTGCTGACCCTCTGAAAGTGCAGCACTCCTTCAGTCCTGACCTGTAACAGTGCAGCACTCCCTCAGTCCTGACCCTGTAACAGTGCAGCTCTCCCTCAGTCCTGACCATATAACAGTGCAGCACTCCCTCAGTCCTGATCCTGTAACAGTGCAGCTCTCCCTCATTCCTGATCCTGTAACGGTGCAGCACTCCCTCAGTCCTGATCCTGTAACAGTGCAGCACTCCCTCAGTCCTGACCCTGTAACAGTGCAGCTCTCCCTCATTGCTGACCCTCTGACAGTGCAGCACTCCTTCAGTCCTGACCTGTAACAGTGCAGCACACCCTCAGTCCTCACCCTGTAACAGTGCAGCTCTCCCTCAGTCCTGACCATATAACAGTGCAGCACTCCCTCAGTCATGATCCTGTAACAGTGCAGCTCTCCCTCAGTCCTGACGCTGTAACAGTGCAGCACCCCCTCAGTCCTGATCCTGTAACAGTGCAGCACTCCCTCAGTCCTGACCCTGTAACAGTGCAGCTCCCCCTCAGTCCTGACCCTGTAACAGTGCAGCACTCACTCAGTCCTGATCCTGTAACAGTGCAGCACTCCCTCAGTCCTGATCCTGTAACAGTGCAGCAAAACCCTCAGTACTAACCCTCTGACAGTGCAGCTCTCGCTCAGTACTGACCCTCTGACAGTGCAGCACTCCCTCAGTCCTGACCCTGTAACAGTGCAGCACTCCCTCAGTCCGGATCCTGTAACATTGCAGCTCTCCCTCAGTCCTGACCCTATAACAGTGCAGCTCTCCCTCAGTCCTGACCCTGTAAAAGTGCAGCTCTCCCTCAGTCCTGATCCTGTAACAGTGCAGCTCTCCCTCATTCCTGATCCTGTAACAGTGCAGCACTCCCTCAGTCCTGACCCTGTAACAGTGCAGCACTCCCTCAGTCCTGATCCTGTAACAGTGCAGCTCTCCCTCATTCCTGATGCTGTAACAGTGCAGCACTCCCTCAGTCCTGATCCTGTAACAGTGCAGCACTCCCTCAGTCCTGACCCTGTAACAGTGCAGCTCTCCCTCAGTCCTGACCCTCTGACAGTGCAGCACTCCCTCAGTCCTGATCCTGTAACAGTGCAGCACTCCTTCAGTCCTGACCTGTAACAATGCAGCACTCCCTCAGTCCTGACCTGTAACAATGCAGCGCTCCCTCAGTCCTGACCCTGTAACAGTGCAGCGCCGCCTCTGTCCGGATCCTCTAACATTGCAGCTCTCCCTCAGTCCTGACCCTGTAACAGTGCAGCTCCCCCTCAGTCCTGATCCTGTAACAGTGCAGCACTCCCTCAGTCCTGACCCTGTAACACTGCAGCTCTCCCTCAGTCCTGACCCTGTAACAGTGCAGCTCTCCCTCAGTCCGGATCCTGTAACAGTGCAGCACTAACTCAGTCCTGACCCTGTAACAGTGCAGCACTCTCTCAGTCCTGACCCTGTAACAGTGCAGCTCTCCCTCAGTCCTGATCCTGTAACAGTGCAGCACTCCCTCATTCCTGACCCTGTAACACTGCAGCTCTCCCTCAGTCCTGACCCTGTAACCGTGCAGCTCTCCCTCAGTCCTGATCCTGTAACAGTGCAGCTCTCCCTCAGTCCGGATCCTGTAACAGTGCAGCACTAACTCAGTCCTGACCCTGTAACAGTGCAGCTCTCCCTCAGTCCGGATCCTGTAACAGTGCAGCACTAACTCAGTCCTGACCCTGTAACAGTGCAGCACTCTCTCAGTCCTGACCCTGTAACAGTGCAGCTCTCCCTCAGTCCTGACCTTGTAACAGTGCAGCTCTCCCTCAGTCCTGATCCTGTAACAGTGCAGCACTCCCTCAGTCCTGACCCTGTAACAGTGCAGCTCTCCCTCAGTCCTGATCCTGTAACAGTGCAGCTCTCCCTCAATCCTGACCCTGTAACAGTGCAGCACTCCCTCATTCCTGATCCTGTAACAGTGCAGCACTCCCTCAGTCCTGATCCTGTAACAGTGCAGCACTCCCTCAGTCCTGACCCTGTAACAGTGCAGCGCTCCCTCAGTCCTGACCCAGTAACAGTGCAGCTCTCCCTCAGTCCTGACCCTGTAACATTGCAGCTCTCCCTCATTCCTGATCCTGTAACAGTGCAGCACTCCCTCAGTCCTGATCCTGTAACAGTGCAGCACTCCCTCAGTCCTGACCCTGTAACAGTGCAGCGCTCTCTCAGTCCTGACCCTGTAACAGTGCAGCGCTTCCTCAGTTCTGATCCTGTAACAGTGCAGCTCTCCCTCATTCCTGATCCTGTAACAGTGCAGCACTCCCTCAGTCCTGATCCTGTAACAGTGCAGCACTCCCTCAGTCCTGACCCTGTAACAGTGCAGCTCTCCCTCATTGCTGACCCTCTGACAGTGCAGCACTCCTTCAGTCCTGACCTGTAACAGTGCAGCACTCCCTCAGTCCTGACCCTGTAACAGTGCAGCTCTCCCTCAGTCCTGACCATATAACAGTGCAGCACTCCCTCAGTCCTGATCCTGTAACAGTGCAGCTCTCCCTCATTCCTGATCCTGTAACAGTGCAGCACTCCCTCAGTCCTGATCCTGTAACAGTGCAGCACTCCCTCAGTCCTGACCCTGTAACAGTGCAGCTCTCCCTCATTGCTGACCCTCTGACAGTGCAGCACTCCTTCAGTCCTGACCTGTAACAGTGCAGCACTCCCTCAGTCCTGACCCTGTAACAGTGCAGCTCTCCCTCAGTCCTGACCATATAACAGTTCAGCACTCCCTCAGTCCTGATCCTGTAACAGTGCAGCTCTCCCTCAGTCCTGACGCTGTAACAGTGCAGCTCCCCCTCAGTCCTGATCCTGTAACAGTGCAGCACTCCCTCAGTCCTGACCCTGTAACAGTGCAGCTCCCCCTCAGTCCTGACCCTGTAACAGTGCAGCACTCACTCAGTCCTGATCCTGTAACAGTGCAGCACTCCCTCAGTCCTGATCCTGTAACAGTGCAGCAAAACCCTCAGTACTAACCCTCTGACTGTGCAGCTCTCCCTCAGTCCTGACCCTGTAACAGTGCAGCTCTCCCTCAGTCCTGACCCTGTAACAGTGCAGCTCTCCCTCAGTCCTGATCCTGTAACAGTGCAGCTCTCCCTCATTCCTGATCCTGTAACAGTGCAGCACTCCCTCAGTCCTGACCCTGTAACAGTGCAGCACTCCCTCAGTCCTGACCCTGTAACATGGCAGCTCTCCCTCAGTCCTGATCCTGTAACAGTGCAGCACTCACTCAGTCCTGACCCTGTAACAGTGCAGCACTCCCTCAGTCCTGATCCTGTAACAGTGCAGCACTCCTTCAGTCCTGACCCTGTAACAGTGCAGCGCTCTCTAAGTCCTGACCCTCCATCAATGCAGCTCTCCCTTAGTCCTGACCCTGTAACAGTGCAGCACTCCCTCAGTCCTGACCTTGTAATAGTGCAGCTCTCCCTCAGTCCTGACCCTGTAACAGTGCAGCTCTCCCTAATTCCTGACCCTGTAACAGTGCAGCACTCCCTCAGTCCTGACCCTGTAACAGTGCAGCTCCCCCTCAGTCCTTATCCTGTAACAGTGCAGCACTCCCTCAGTCCTGACCCTGTAACAGTGCAGCACTCTCTCAGTCCTGACCCTGTAACAGTGCAGTTCTCCCTCAGTCCTGATCCTGTAACAGTGCAGCACTCCCTCAGTCCTGACCCTGTAACAGTGCAGCTCTCCCTCATTCCTGATCCTGTAACAGTGCAGCACTCCCTCAGTCCTGACCCTGTAACAGTGCAGCTCTCCCTCAGTCCTGACCCTGTAACAGTGCAGCACTCCCTCAGTCCTGATCCTGTAACAGTGCAGCACTCCTTCAGTCCTGATCTGTAACAGTGCAGCTCACCCTCTCTCCTGATCCTGTAACAGTGCAGCAATTCCTCAGTCCTGACCCTGTAACAGTGCAGCTCCCCCTCAGTCCTGACCCTGTAACAGTGCAGCACTCACTCAGTCCTGATCCTGTAACAGTGGAGCACTCCCTCAGTCCTGACCCTGTTACAGTGCAGCACTCCCTCAGTACTGACCCTCTGACAGTTCAGCACTCCCTCAGTACTGATCCTCTGACAGTGCAGCACTCCCTCAGTACTGACCCACCGACAGTGCAGCACTACCTCAGTACTGTCCCTCTGACAGTGCAGCACTCCCTCAGTACTGACCCTCCGACAGTGCAGCACTCCCTCAGTACCGACCCTCTGACAGTGCAGCACTCGCTCAGTACAGACCCTCTGACAGTGCAGCACTCCCTCAGTACTTACCCTCCCATAGTGCAGCACTCCCTCAGTACTGACCCTCCGACAGTGCAGCTCTCCCGCAGTACTGACTCTCTGACAGTGCAGCACTCCCTCAGTACTGACCCTCTGACAGTGAAGCACTCCCTCAGTACTGACCATCCAACAGTGCAGCACTCCCTCAGTACAGACCGTCCGACAGTGAAGCTCTCCCTCAGTACTGACCCTCTGACAGTGCAGCACTCCCTCAGTACTGACCTACCGACAGTGCAGCACTCCCTCAGTACAGTCCCTCTGACAGTGCAGCACTCCCTCAGCACTGATCCTCTGACAGTGCAACTGTCCCTCAGTACTGACCCTCCGACAGAGCGGCACTCCCTCAGTACTGATCCTCTGACAGTGCAGCACTCCCTCAGTACTGTCCCTCTGACAGTGCAGCACTCCCTCAGCACTGATCCTCTGACAGTGCAACTGTCCCTCAGTACTGACCCTCCGACAGTGCAGCACTCCCTCAGTACTGACCCTCCGACAGAGCGGCATTCCCTCAGTCCTGACCTTGTGACAGTGCAGCGCTTCCAAAGTACTGACCCCATGACAGTGCAGCACCCCCTCAGTACCGACATACACACTATGCAACAATCCCTCAGTACCGACCCTCAGACAGTGCAGCACTCCCTCAGTACTGACCCTCTGACAGTGAAGCACTCCCTCAGTACTGACCCTCCGACAGTGCAGCACTCCCTCAGTACTGACGCTCCGACAGTGTAGCACACCCTCAGCACTGACCCTGCGACAGTGTGGTGCTCCCTCAGTACTGACCCTCCAACAGTGCAGCACTCCCTCAGTACTTACCCTCTGACAGTGCAGCACTTCCTCAGTACTGACCCTCCGACAGTGCAGCACTCCCTCAGTACTGACCCCTCTGACAGTGCAGCACTTCCTCAGTACTGACCCTCCGACAGTGCAGCAGTCCCTCAGTACTTACCCTCTGACAGTGCAGCACTTCCTCAGTACTGACCCTCTGACAGTGCAGCACTCCCTCAGTACTGACCCTCTGACAGTGCAGCACTTCCTCAGTACTGACCCTCCGACAGTGCAGCACTCCCTCAGTACTGACCATCCGACAGTGAAGCACTCCCTCAGTACTGACCCTCCGACACTGCAGCTCTCCCTCAGTAATGACCCTCCGACAGTGCAGCACCCCCGCCCAGTACTGACCCACGGACAGTGCAGCTCTCCCTCAGTACTGACCCTCCGACAGTGCAGCACTCGCTCAGTACTGACTCTCCAACAGTGCAGTACTCCCTCAGTACTGACCCTCTGACAGTGCAGCACTCCCTCAGTACTGAGCCTCTGACAGTGCAGCACTTCCTCAGTAATGACCCTCCGACAGTGCAGCACCCCCGCCCAGTACTGACCCACGGACAGTGCAGCACTTCCTCAGTACTGACCCTCCGACACTGCAGCACTCCCTCAGTACTGAACCTCCGACAGTGCAGCACTCCCTCAGTACAAAACCTCTGACAGTGCAGAACTCCATCAGTAATCGTCCAGTGACAGTGCAGCACACCCTCAGTACTGACCCTCTGACAGTACAGCACTCCCTCAGTACTGACCCTCTGACAGTGCAGCACTCCCTCAGTACTGACCCTCCGACAGTGCGGCACTCCCTCAGTAATAGTCCAGTGACAGTGCAGCACTTCCTCAGTAATAGTCCAGTGACAGTGCAGAGCTCCCTCATTACTGACCTCATGACAGTCAATCACTCCTTCAGTGCGCACCCCATGACAGTGAAGCACTGCCTTAGTGCTAACACCACATCAATGCACCGCTCCCTCAGTCCTGTAACTGTGACAGTGCAGCACTCCCTCAGTCCTGTAACTGTGACAGTGCAGCACTCCCTCAGTACAGGCCCCATGACAGTGCTGCACTCCCTCAGTACTGACCCAATGACATTGTAGCACTCCCTCAGTACTGACCCAATGACATTGTAGCACTCCCTCAGTACTGACCCCATGACAGTGCAGCACTCCCTCAGTACTGACCCTCCGACAGTGCAGCACTCCCTCAGTACTGACCCTCCGACAGTGCAGCACTCCCTCAGTACTGACCCTCCGACATTGCAGCACTCCCTCAGTACTGACCCTCCGACAGTGCAGCACTCCCTCAGTACTGACCCAATGACATTGCAGCACTCCCTCAGTACTGACCCTCTGACAGTGCAGCACTCCCTCAGTACTGACCCCATGACATTGCAGCTCTCCCTCAATACTGACCCCATGACATTGCAGCTCTCCCTCAATACTGACCCCATGACAGTGCAGCACTCCCTCAGTACTGACCCTCTTACAGTGCGGGCGTCCCTCAGGACTGATCCTCTGACAGTGCAGCACTCCCTCAGTACCAAACCTCCAATAGCGCAGCACTCCTTCAGTACTGACACGCCGACAGTGCAGCACTCCCTCAGTACTGACCCTCTAACAGTGCAGCACTCCCTCAGTACTGACCCTACGACAGTGCAGCACTCCCTCTGTACTGACCCTCCAACAGTGCAGCACTCCCTCTGTACTGACGCTACGACAGCGCAGCACTCCTTCAGTAGTGACCCTCTGACAGTGCAGCATTCCCTCAGTACTGACCCTCTGACAGTACAGCACTCCCTCCATATTGACCACATGACAGTGCAGCACTCCCTCAGTACAGACCCTCCAACAGTGCAGCACTCCCTCAGTACTGACCCCCGACAGTGCAGCACTCCCTCACTATTGTCCATGTGATAGTGCAGCACTCCTTCAATACTGAACCAGTGACAGTGCAGCACTCCCTCAGTACCTAAACTCAGACAGTGCAGCACTCCCTCAGTATTGACCCAATGACATTGCAGCTCTCTCTCAGTACTGACCCTCTGCCAGAGCAGCACTCCCTCAGTACTGACCCCGTGACAGTGCCGCACTCCCTCAGTACTGACCCCGTGACAGTGCAACACTCCCTCAGTACTGACCCCGTGACAGTGCAGCACTCCCTCAGTACTGACCCCGTGACAGTGCAGCACTCCCTCAGTGCTAAACCCGTGACAGTGCAGCACTCCCTCAGTACTGACCCCGTGACAGTGCAGCATTCCCTCAGTACTAAAACCGTGACAGTGCAGCACTCCCTCAGTACTGACGCCGTGACAGTGCAGCACTCCCTCAGTACTGACCCTGACAGTGCAGCGCTCCCTCAGTACTGACCTCCAACAGTGCAGCACTCCCTCAGTACTGACGCCATGACAGTGCAGCACTCCCTCAGTACTGACCCTCTGACAGTGCAGCGCTCCCTCAGTACTGACCTCCAACAGTGCAGCACTCCCTCAGTAGAGACTCCTTGACAGTGCAGCACTCCCTCTGTACTGACTCTCTGACAGTGCAGCACTCCCCCAGTACTGACCCTCCTATAGTGCAGCACTCCCTCAGTACTGACTCTCCGACAGTGCAGCACACCATCAGCACTGACCCTCTGACAGTGCAGCACTCCCTCAGTACTGACCCTCTGACAGTGCAGCACTCCCTCAGTACTGACCCTCTGACAGTGCAGCACTCCCTCAGTACTGACACTCCGACTGTGCAGCACACCCTCAGTACTGACCCTGCAAAAGTGCAGTACTGTCTCAGTACTGACCCTCTGACAGTGCAGCTCTCCCTCAGTACTGACAGTCCGACAGTGCAGCACTCCCTCAGTACTGACCCTCCGACAGTACAGCACTCCCTCACTACTGACCTTCTGAAAATGCGGCACTCCCTCATTACTGAACTACCGACAGAACAGCACTCTGTCAGTACTGGCCCCAAGACAGTGCAGCTCTTCCTCAGTAATCATCCAGTGACAGTGCAGCACTCCCTCACTACTGACCCCATGACAGTGCAGCACTCCCTCAGTAATGACCCTCTGACAGTGCAGCACTCCCTCAGTAATCGTCCAGTGACAGTGCAGCACTCCCTCAGTAATAGTCCAGTGACAGTGCAGAGCTCCCTCATTACTGACCTCATGACAGTCAATCACTCCTTCAGTGCGCACCCCATGACAGTGAAGCACTGCCTTAGTGCTAACACCACATCAATGCACCGCTCCCTCAGTCCTGTAACTGTGACAGTGCAGCACTCCCTCAGAACTGACCCAATGACATTGTAGCACTCCCTCAGTACTGACCCCATGACAGTGCAGCACTCCCTCAGTACTGACCCTCCGACAGTGCAGCACTCCCTGAGTACTGACCTCCGACTGTGCAGCACTCCCTCAGTACTGACCTCCGACAGTTCAGCTATCCCTCAGTACTCACCCTCCAGCAGTGTAGCACTCCCTCAGTACTGACCCTCTGACAGTGCAGCACTCCCTCAGTACTGACCCAATTACAGTGCAGCACTCCCTCAGGACTGACCCTCCAACAGTGCAGCACTCCCTCAGTACTGACCCACCGATAGTGCAGCACTCCCTCAGTACTGACCCTCCGACAGTGCAGCAATCCCTCAGTACTGACCCACCGACAGTGCAGCACTCCCTCAGGACTGACCCGCCAACAGTGCAGCACTCCCTCAGTACTGTCTCCATGACAGTGCAGCACTCTCTCAGTACTGACCTACGACAGTTCAGCTCTCCCTCGGTACCGAGCCTCTGACAATGCAGCACTCACTCAGTACTGACCCCATGACAGTGCAGCACTCCCTCAGTACTGACCCTCCGACAGTGCAGCAATCTCTCAATACTGACCCCATGACAGTACAGCACTCCCTCAGTACTGACCCTCCGACAGTGCGGCACTCCCTCAGTAATAGTCCAGTGACAGTGCAGAGCTCCCTCATTACTGACCTCATGACAGTCAATCACTCCTTCAGTGCGCACCCCATGACAGTGAAGCACTGCCTTAATGCTAACACCACATCAATGCACCGCTCCCTCAGTCCTGTTACTGTGACAGTGCAGCACTCCCTCAGTACAGGCCCCATGACAGTGCTGCACTCCCTCAGTACTGACCCAATGACATTGTAGCACTCCCTCAGTACTGACCCAATGACATTGTAGCACTCCCTCAGTACTGACCCCATGACAGTGCAGCACTCCCTCAGTACTGACCCTCCGACAGTGTCGCACTCCCTCAGTACTGACCCTCTGACAGTGCAGCACTCCCTCAGTACTGACCCTCCAGCAGTGCAGCACTCCCTCAGTACTGACCCTCTGACAGTGCAGCACTCCCTCAGTACTGATCCTCTGACAGTGCAGCACTCCCTCAGTACTGACCCTCCGACAGTGCAGCACTCCCTCAGTACTGACCGTCTGACAGTGCAGCACTCCCTCAGTACTGACCCCATGACATTGCATCACTCCCTCAGTACTGACCCTCCGACAGTGCAGCACTCCCTCAGTACTGACCCTCCGACAGTGCAGCACTCCCTCAGTACTGACCCCATGACAGTGCAGCACTCCCTCAGTACTGACCCTCCGACAGTGCAGCACTCCCTCAGTACTGACCCCATGACATTGCAGCTCTCCCTCAATACTGACCCCATGACATTGCAGCTCTCCCTCAATACTGACCCCATGACAGTGCAGCACTCCCTCAGTAATGACCCTCTTACAGTGCGGGCGTCCCTCAGGACTGATCCTCTGACAGTGCAGCACTCCCTCAGTACCAAACCACCAATAGCGCAGCACTCCTTCAGTACTCACCCGCCGACAGTGCAGCACTCCCTCAGTACTGACACTCTGACAGTGCAGCTCTCCCTCAGGACTGACCCTGTGACAGTTCAGCAATCCCTCAGTACTGACTCTCCGACAATGCAGCACTCCCTCAGTACTGACCCTCCGACAGTGCAGCACTCCCTCAGTACTGACCCAATGACAGTGCAGCACTCCCTCAGTACTGACCGTCCGACAGTTCAGCTCTCCCTCAGTACTGACCCTCCGAAAGTGCAGCTCTCCCTCAGTAATGACCCTCCGACAGTTCAGCTCTCCCTCAGTACTGACCCTCCGACAGTGCGGCACTGTCTTAGAAATGACCCTCCGAAAGTTTGGCGCACCCTCAAAACTGACCCTCCAACAGTGCAGCACTCCCTCAGTACTGACCCTACGACAGTGCAGCACTGCCTCTGTACTGACCCTCCAACAGTGCAGCACTCCCTCTGTACTGACGCTACGACAGCGCAGCACTCCTTCAGTAGTGACCCTCTGACAGTGCAGCATTCCCTCAGTACTGACCCTCTGACAGTACAGCACTCCCTCACTATTGACCACATGACAGTGCAACACTCCCTCAGTACAGACCCTCCAACAGTGCAGCACTCCCTCAGTACTGACCCCCGACAGTGCAGCACTCCCTCACTATTGTCCATGTGATAGTGCAGCACTCCTTCAATACTGATCCAGTGACAGTGCAGCACTCCCTCAGTACCTAACCTCAGACAGTGCAGCACTCCCTCAGTATTGACCCAATGACATTGCAGCTCTCTCTCAGTACTGACCCTCTGCCAGAGCAGCACTCCCTCAGTACTGACCCCGTGACAGTGCCGCACTCCCTCAGTACTGACCCCGTGACAGTGCAGCACTCCCTCAGTACTGACCCCGTGACAGTGCATCACTCCCTCAGTGCTAAACCCGTGACAGTGCAGCACTCCCTCAGTACTGACCCCGTGACAGTGCAGCACTCCCTCAGTACTGACCCCGTGACAGTGCAGCATTCCCTCAGTACTAAAACCGTGACAGTGCAGCACTCCCTCAGTACTGACCCTCTGACAGTGCAGCGCTCCCTCAGTACTGACCTCCAACAGTGCAGCACTCCCTCAGTACTGACCCTCTGACAGTGCAGCACTCCCTCTCTACTGACTCTCTGACAGTGCAGCACTCCCCCAGTACTGACCCTCCTATAGTGCAGCACTCCCTCAGTACTGACTCTCCGACAGTGCAGCACACCCTCAGCACTGACCCTCTGACAGTGCAGCACTCCCTCAGTACTGACCCTCTGACAGTGCAGCACTCCCTCAGTACTGACCCTCTGACAGTGCAGCACTCCCTCAGTACTGACACTCCGACTGTGCGGCCCTACCTCAATACTGACCCTGCAAAAGTGCAGCACTGTCTCAGTACTGACCCTCTGACAGTGCAGCTCTCCCTCAGTACTGACAGTCCGACAGTGCAGCACTCCCTCAGTACTGACCCTCCGACAGTACAGCACTCCCTCACTACTGACCTTCTGAAAATGCGGCACTCCCTCATTACTGAACTACCGACAGAACAGCACTCTGTCAGTACTGGCCCCAAGACAGTGCAGCTCTTCCTCAGTAATCGTCCAGTGACAGTGCAGCACTCCCTCACTACTGACCCCATGACAGTGCAGCACTCCCTCAGTAATGACCCTCTGACAGTGCAGCACTCCCTCAGTAATCGTCCAGTGACAATGCAGCAATCCGTCAGTAATGAGCCTCTGACAGTGCAGCACTCCCTCAGTAATAGTCCAGTGACAGTGCAGCACTCCCTCAGTACTGACCCTCTGACAGTGCAGCACTCCCTCAGTACTGACACTCCGACTGTGCAGCACACCCTCAGTACTGACCCTGCAAAAGTGCAGTACTGTCTCAGTACTGACCCTCTGACAGTGCAGCTCTCCCTCAGTACTGACAGTCCGACAGTGCAGCACTCCCTCAGTACTGACCCTCCGACAGTACAGCACTCCCTCACTACTGACCTTCTGAAAATGCGGCACTCCCTCATTACTGAACTACCGACAGAACAGCACTCTGTCAGTACTGGCCCCAAGACAGTGCAGCTCTTCCTCAGTAATCATCCAGTGACAGTGCAGCACTCCCTCACTACTGACCCCATGACAGTGCAGCACTCCCTCAGTAATGACCCTCTGACAGTGCAGCACTCCCTCAGTAATCGTCCAGTGACAGTGCAGCACTCCCTCAGTAATAGTCCAGTGACAGTGCAGAGCTCCCTCATTACTGACCTCATGACAGTCAATCACTCCTTCAGTGCGCACCCCATGACAGTGAAGCACTGCCTTAGTGCTAACACCACATCAATGCACCGCTCCCTCAGTCCTGTAACTGTGACAGTGCAGCACTCCCTCAGAACTGACCCAATGACATTGTAGCACTCCCTCAGTACTGACCCCATGACAGTGCAGCACTCCCTCAATACTGACCCTCCGACAGTGCAGCACTCCCTGAGTACTGACCTCCGACTGTGCAGCACTCCCTCAGTACTGACCTCCGACAGTTCAGCTATCCCTCAGTACTCACCCTCCAGCAGTGTAGCACTCCCTCAGTACTGACCCTCTGACAGTGCAGCACTCCCTCAGTACTGACCCAATTACAGTGCAGCACTCCCTCAGGACTGACCCTCCAACAGTGCAGCACTCCCTCAGTACTGACCCCCCGATAGTGCAGCACTCCCTCAGTACTGACCCTCCGACAGTGCAGCAATCCCTCAGTACTGACCCACCGACAGTGCAGCACTCCCTCAGGACTGACCCGCCAACAGTGCAGCACTCCCTCAGTACTGTCTCCATGACAGTGCAGCACTCTCTCAGTACTGACCTACGACAGTTCAGCTCTCCCTCGGTACCGAGCCTCTGACAATGCAGCACTCACTCAGTACTGACCCCATGACAGTGCAGCACTCCCTCAGTACCTAACCTCAGACAGTGCAGCACTCCCTCAGTATTGACCCAATGACATTGCAGCTCTCTCTCAGTACTGACCCTCTGCCAGAGCAGCACTCCCTCAGTACTGACCCCGTGACAGTGCCGCACTCCCTCAGTACTGACCCTCTGACAGTGCAGCACTCCCTCAGTACTGACCCCGTGACAGTGCTGCACTCCCTCTGTACTGACCCCGTGACAGTGCTGCACTCCCACAGTACTGACCCTCTGACAGTGCAGTATTCCCTCAGTACTGACCCTCCGACAGTGCAGCACTCCCTCAGTACTGACCCTCCAAAACTGCAACGGTCTCTCATTACTGACCCTCTGACAGTCCTGCAGATCCTCAATCCTGATCTTGTGACAGTGCAGCACTCCCTCAGCACTGACCCTCCGACAGTTCGGCTCTCCCTCAGTACTGACCCGCTGACAGTTCTGCACTCCCTCAGTACAGGCCCCGTGACAGTGCAGCCCTCCCTCAGTACTGACCCCGTGACAGTGCGGGCATCCGTCAGGACTGACCCTCTGACAGTGCAGCACTCCCTCAGTATCAACCCTCCAACAGTGCACCTATCCCACAGTACTGACCCTCCGACACTGCAGCACTCCCTCAGTAGTGACCCTCCAAATGTGCCACAGTCTCTCATTACTGACCCTTTGAAAGTGCAGCACACCCTCAGTCCTGATCACGACACTGCAGCGCTCCCTCAGCACTGACCATCTGACAGTGCTGCACTCCCTCAGTACTGACCCTCCGACAGTGCAGCACTCCCTCAGTACTGACCCTCCGACAGTGCAGCACTCCCTCAGTACTGACCCTCCGACAGCGCAGCACTCTCTCAGTACTGACCTCCGACAGTGCAGCACTCCCTCAGTACTGACCATCTGACAGTGCAACGGTCTCTCATTACTGACCCTCCGAAGTGCAGCACTCCCTCAGTCCTGACCCTCGGACAGTGCAGCACTCCCTCAGTACAGACCCTCTGACAGTGCAGCACTCCCTCAGTACTGACCCTCCGACAGTGCAGCACTCCCTCAGCACTGACCCTCCGACAGTGCAACGGTCTCTCATTACTGACCCTCCGACAGTGCGGCACTCCCTCAGCACTGACCCTCCGACAGTGCAGCACTCCCTCTGTCCTGACCCCTTGACAGTGCAGCACTCCCTCAGTACTGACCCTCCGACAGTGCAACGGTCTCTCACTACTGACCCTCTGACAGTGCAGCAGACCCTCAGTCCTGATCTTGTGACAGTGCGGCGCTCTCTCAGCACTGACTCCCACGACAGTGCAGCACTCCCTCAGCACTGACCATCCGACAGTGCGGCTCTCCCTCAGTACTGACCCTCTGACAGTGCAGCACTCCCTCAGTACTGACCCTCCGACAGTGCAGCACTCCCTCAGTACTGACCCTCCGACAGTGCAGCACTCCCTCAGCACTGACCCTTCGACAGTGCAACGGTCTCTCATTACTGACCCTCCGACAGTGCTGCACTCCCTCAGCACTGACCCTCCGACAGTGCAACTGTCTCTCATTACTGACCCTCCGACAGTGCAGCACTCCCTCAGCACTGACCCTCCGACAGTGCAGCACTCCCTCAGCACTGACCCTCCGACAGTGCAGCACTCCCTCAGCACCGACCCTCCGACAGTGCAGCACTCCCTCTGTACTGACCCCTTGACAGTGCAGCACCCCCTCAGTACTGACCCTCCGACAGTGCAGCACTCCCTCTGTACTGACCCCTTGACAGTGTATCACCCCCTCAGTACTGACCCTCCGACAGTGCAACGGTCTCTCATTACTGACCCTCTGACAGTGCAGCAGACCCTCAGTCCTGATCTTGTGACAGTGCGGCACTCCCTCAGCACTGACCATCCGACAGTGCGGCTCTCCCTCAGTACTGACCCTCTGACATGGCAGCACTCCCTCAGTACTGACAAGCCGACAGTCCGGCTCTCCGTCATTACTGACTCTCTGACAGTGCAGCACTCCCTCAGCACAGGCCCCGTGTCAGTGCAGCACCTCCTCAGTACTGACCCTCTGACAGTGCAGCACTCCCTCATTACCAACCCTCCAACAGTGCACCTATCCCACAGTACTGACACTCTGACAGTGCAGCACTTCCTCAGTACTGACCCAGTGACAGTGCAGCACTCCCTCTGTACTGACCCCGTGACAGTGCAGCACTCAGTCAGTACCTACCCTCCGACAGTGCGGCACTCTGTACTGTCACCGTGACAATGCAGCACTCCCTCAGTACTGACCCACCTGGCAGTGCAGCGCTCCTTAGGTACTGATCCTCGGACAAAGCGGCGCTCCCTCACTACTGACCCTCTGACAGTGCAGCACGCCCTCAGTACTAACCCTCCGACAGTGCGGCACTACCTCAGTACTGACCCTCCAACAGTGCGGCACTCCCTCAGTACTGACCCTCCGACAGTGCAGCATTCCCTCAGTACTGACCCAATGACATTGCAGCACTCCCTCAGTACTGACCCAATGACATTGCAGCTCTCCCTCAGTACTGACCCCATGACATTGCAGCACTCCCTCAGTACTGACCCAATGACATTGCAGCTCTCCCTCAGTACTGACCCCATGACAGTGCAGCACTTCCTCAGTACTGACATTCCGACAGTGCAGCACTCCCTCAGTACTGACCCCATGACAGTGCAGCCCTCCCTCAATACTGACCCCATGACAGTGCAGCACTCCCTCAGGACTGACCCTGCGACAGTGCAGCACTCCCTCAGTACTGACCCTGCGACAGTGCAGCACGCACTCAGTACTGACTCTCCGACAGTGCTGCACTCCCTCAGTACTGAACCACCGACAGTGCAGCATTCAGTCAGTACTGACCCCGTGACAGTGCAGCACTCCCTCAGTACTGAACACATGACAGTGCAGCAGACCCTCAGGACTGACCCTCTGACAGTGCAGCACTCCCTCAGTACTGATCCTTCCGGCCGTGCAGCACTCCCTCAGTACTGACGCTCTGACAGTGCGGCGTTCCCTGACTACTGACCCTCCGACAGTGCAGCACTCCCTCAGTACTGACGCTCTGACGGTGCAGCACTCCCTGAATACTGACCCTCTGACAGTGCGGCACATCCTCAGTACTGACCCTCCGACAGTGCAGCACTCCCTCAGCACTGACCCTCTGACAGTGCGGCGCTCCCTCACTACTGACCCTCCGACAATGCAGCACTCCCTCAGTATGACCCTCCAACAGTGCAGTGCTTCCTCAGTACTGACCCCGTTACAGTGCAGCATTCCCTCAGTAGTGATCACGTGACAGTGCAGCACTCCCTCAGACATGAACTTGTGACAGTGCCATGCTCTCTCAGCACTGACTCTCCAACAGTGCAGCACTCCCTCAGTACTGACCCTCTGACAGTGCAGCACTCCCTCAGTACTCACCCTCTGACAGTGCAGCACTCCCTCAGTACTGACCCCGTGACAGTGCAGCACTCCCTCAGTACTGACCCCGTGACAGTGCAGCACTCCCTCAGTACTGACCCTCTGACAGTGCAGCACTCCCTCAGTACTGACCCTCTGACAGTGCAGCACTCCCTCAGTACTAACCCTCTGACAGTGCAGCACTCCCTCAGTACTGACGCAGTGACTGTGCAGCACTCCCTCAGTACTGACCCCGTGACAGTGCAGCACTCCCTCAGTACTGACCCTCTGACAGTGCAGCACTCCCTCAGTACTGACCCTCTGACAGTGCAGCACTCCCTCAGTACTAACCCTCTGACAGTGCAGCACTCCCTCAGTACTGACCCCGTGACAGTGCAGCACTCCCTCAGTACTGACCCCGTGACAGTGCAGCACTCCCTCAGTACTGACCCTCTGACAGTGCAGCACTCCCTCAGTACTGACCCTCTGCCAGTGCAGCACGCCCTCAGTACTGACCCTCCGACAGTGCAGCACTCCCTCAGTACTGACCCTCCGACAGGGCAGCACTCCCTCAGTACTGACCCTCCGACAGTGCAGCACTCCCCCGGCGCTGCGCAGTGGGAGGAACGCCCGGCTCGATTCTGCTGCGCCGCAACACACGGTAAACACCCCCCTCTCCCGGCCGGCCTCTCTCACCGGAGTGATGCCAGGGAGGAGTCTCACACACAGGATCAGGTACAGGTTATCTTTATTCAGGGCTGTATTTGAACGGGGACGATGAGCAGACAATGGCCACGAGTGCCAGACAAGACACCCGATTCAACATGGCAAGCCTGATGGGGGAGCCCGAGGTTGGGGGCTGCAGTCGAGGGCAGGAGCAAGCTGAAAACCAGGAGCGGATCAAGTGAGGCGGAAGGTGGAGGGGGGGAGGGAGGTAGGAGCTAAGGACCGGAATCATTCGTCAGGGGGCACTGGAATTCAATTTCAAAATCGGTCACTCCCAAAGAGAGAGAGAGAGAGAGAGAGAGACACACAAACAACGAGATTCGCGACCACAGGAGGCTGGAGTGATCCGGGATCCGGGATACTGCACGCGGGAGCGTTAGCGGAATTGCAAGAGGCTGATCCGAAGGCCGATGACATCCTTTCCAATCTCAGTGACCTGGAAACAGAGTCAGAAACACGGCATCAAACACAGGAGCACCGAGCGTCTGGAAGACTGGTGTCTCTCCATCCCTCGCTCTCTCAGGGAGATATCTGCACACTGACTGGTGTCTCTCAGTCCCTCTCTCTCTCTCAGGGAGATATCTGTACACTGACTGGTGTCTCTCAGTCCCTCTCTCTCTCTCAGGGAGATATCTGTACACTGACTGGTGTCTCTCAGTCCCTCTCTCTCTCTCAGGGAGATATCTGTACACTGACTGGTGTCTCTCAGGCCCTCTCTCTCAGTGAGATATCTGTACACTGACTGGTGTCTCTCAGACCCTCTCTCTCAGGGAGATATCTGTACACTGACAGGTGTCTCTCAGTCCCTCTCTCTCAGGGAGATATCTGTACACTGACTGGTGTCTCTCAGTCCCTCTCTCTCAGGGAGATATCTGTACACTGACTGGTGTCACTCAGTCCCCCTCTCTCTCAGGGAGATATCTGTACACTGACTGGTGTCTCTCAGTCCCTCTCTCTCAGGGAGATATCTGTACACGGACTGGTGTCTCTCAGTCCCTCTCTCTCAGGGAGATATCTGTACACTGACTGGTGTCTCTCAGTCCCTCTCTCTCTCTCAGGGTTATATCTGTACACTGACTGGTGTCTCTCAGTCTCTCTCTCTCAGGGAGATATCTGTACACTGACTGGTGTCTCTCAGTCCCTCTCTCTCTCTCAGGGAGATATCTGTACACTGACTGGTGTCTCTCAGTCCCTCTCTCTCTCAGGGAGATATCTGTACACTGACTGGTGTCTCTCAGTCCCTCTCTCTCAGGGAGATATCTGTACACTGACTGGTGTCTCTCAGTCCCTCGCTCTCTCAGGGAGATATCTGTACACTGACCGGTGTCTCTCAGTCCCTCTCTCTCTCAGGGAGATATCTGTACACGGACTGGTGTCTCTCAGTCCCTCTCTCTCTCAGGGAGATATCTGTACACGGACTGGTGTCTCTCAGTCCCTCTCTCTCTCTCAGGGAGATATCCGTACACTGACTGGTGTCTCTCAGTCCCTCTCTCTCAGGGAGATATCTGTACACTGACTGGTGTCTCTCAGTCCCTCTCTCTCTCAGGGAGATATCTGTACACTGACTGGTGTCTCTCAGTCCCTCTCTCTCTCTCAGGGAGATATCTGTACACTGACTGGTGTCTCTCAGTCCCTCTCTCTCTCTCAGGGAGATATCTGTACACTGACTGGTGTCTCTCAGTCCCTCTCCCTCTCTCAGGCATATATCTGTACACTGACTGGTGTCTCTCAGTCCCTCTCTCTCTCTCAGGGAGATATCTGTACACTGACTGGTGTCTCTCAGTCCCTCTCTCTCTCTCAGGGAGATATCTGTACACTGACTGGTGTCTCTCAGTCCCTCTCTCTCAGGGAGATATCTGTACACTGACTGGTGTCTCTCAGTCCCTGTCCCTATCAGGGAGATATCTGTACACTGACTGGTGTCTCTCAGTCCCTCTCTCTCAGGGAGATATCTGTACACTGACTGGTGTCTCTCAGTCCCTCTCGCTCAGGGAGATATCTGTACACTGACTGGTGTCTCTCAGTCCCTCTCTCTCTCTCAGGGAGATATCTGTACACTGACTGGTGTCTCTCAGTCCCTCTCCCTCTCTCAGGGAGATATCTGTACACTGACTGGTGTCTCTCAGTCCCTCTCTCTCAGGGAGATATCTGTACACTGACTGGTGTCTCTCAGTCCCTCTCTCTCTCAGCGAGATATCTGTACACTGACTGGTGTCTCTCAGTCCCTCTCTCTCTCGGGGAGATATCTGTACACTGACTGGTGTCTCTCAGTCCCTCTCTCTCTCTCAGGGAGATATCTGTACACTGGTGTCTCTCAGTCCCTCTCTCTCTCAGGGAGATATCCGTACACTGACTGGTGTCTCTCAGTCCCTCTCTCTCTCTCAGGGAGATATCCGTACACCGACTGGTGTCACTCAGTCCCTCTCTCTCACTCTCTCAGGGAGATATCTGTACACCGACTGGTGTCTCTCAGTCCCTCTCTCTCTCAGGGAGATATCCGTACACTGACTGGTGTCTCTCAGTCCCTCTCTCTCTCTCAGGGAGATATCCGTACACCGACTGGTGTCACTCAGTCCCTCTCTCTCACTCTCTCAGGGAGATATCTGTACACTGGTGTCTCTCAGTCCCTCTCTCTCAGGGAGATATCTGTACACTGACTGGTGTCTCTCATTCCCTCTCTCTCTCTCGGGGAGATATCTGTACACTGACTGGTGCCTCTCAGTCCCTCTCTCTCTCAGGGAGATATCTGTACACTGACTGGTGTCTCTCAGTCCCTCTCTCTCAGGGAGATATCCGTACACCGACTGGTGTCACTCAGTCCCTCTCTCTCACTCTCTCAGGGAGATATCTGTACACTGACTGGTGTCTCTCAGTCTCTCTCTCTCAGGGAGATATCTGCACACTGACTGGTGTCTCTCAGTCCCTCTCTCTCTCTCAGGGAGATATCTGTACACTGACTGGTGTCTCTCAGTCCCTCTCTCTCTCAGGGAGATATCTGTACACTGACTGGTGCCTCTCAGTCCCTCTCTCTCAGGGAGATATCTGTACACTGACTGGAGTCTCTCAGTCCCTCTCTCTCAGGGAGATATCAGTACACTGACTGGTGTCTCTCAGTCCCTCTCTCTCTCTCAGGGAGATATCTGTACACTGACTGGTGTCTCTCAGTCCCTCTCTCTCTCAGGGAGATATCTGTACACTGACTGGTGTCTCTCAGTCCCTCTCTCTCTCAGGGAGATATCTGTACACTGACAGGTGTCTCTCCATACCTCCCTCTCTCTCTCAGGGAGATATCTGTACACTGACTGGTGTCTCTCAGTCTCTCTCTCTCAGGGAGATATCTGTACACTGACTGGTGTCTCTCAGTCCCTCTCTCTCTCTCAGGGAGATATCTGTACACTGACTGGTGTCTCTCAGTCCCTCTCTCTCTCAGGGAGATATCTGTACACTGACTGGTGTCTCTCAGTCCCTCTCTCTCAGGGAGATATCTGTACACTGACTGGTGTCTCTCAGTCCCTCTCTCCCAGGGAGATATCTGTACACTGACTGGTGCCGCTCAGTCCCTCTCTCTCTCTCGGGGAGATATCTGTACACTGACTGGTGTCTCTCAGTCCTCTCTCTCTCAGGGAGATTTCTGTAAACTGACTGGTGTCTCTCAGTCCCTCTCTCTCAGGGAGATATCTGTACACTGACTGGTGTCTCTCAGTCCCTCTCTCTCAGGGAGATATCTGTACACTGACTGGTGTCTCTCAGTCCCTCTCTCTCAGGGAGATATCTGTACACTGACTGGTGCCGCTCAGTCCCTCTCTCTCAGGGAGATATCTGTACACTGACTGGTGTCTCTCAGTCCCTCTCTCTCTCTCTCAGGGAGATATCTGTACACTGACTGGTGTCTCTCAGCTCCCTCTCTCTCTCAGGGAGATATCCGTACACTGACTGGTGTCTCTCAGTCCCTCTCTCTCTCAGGGAGATATCTGTACACTGACTGGTGTCTCTCAGTCCCTCTCTCTCAGGGAGATATCTGCACACTGACTGGTGTCTCTCAGTCCCTCTCTCTCAGGGAGATATCTGTACACTGACTGGTGCCGCTCAGTCCCTCTCTCTCAGGGAGATATCTGTACACTGACTGGTGTCTCTCTGTCCCTCTCTCTCTCTCAGGGAGATATCTGTACACTGACTGGTGTCTCTCAGTCCCTCTCTCTCAGGGAAATATCTGTACACTGACTGGTGTCTCTCAGTCCC
Organism: Isurus oxyrinchus; assembly: GCA_026770705.1. NCBI lineage: Eukaryota > Metazoa > Chordata > Chondrichthyes > Lamniformes > Lamnidae > Isurus > Isurus oxyrinchus. The sequence goes on from JANJGN010001111.1 coordinate 188,472, forward strand.
TCTCTCTCAGGGAGATATCTGGACACTGACTGGTGTCTCTCAGTCCCTCTCTCTCAGGGAGATATCTGTACACTGACTGGTGTCTCTCAGTCCCTCTCTCTCTTAGGGAGATATCTGTACACTGACTGGTGTCTCTCAGTCCCCTCTCTCAGGGAGATATCTGTACACTGACTGGTGTCTCTCAGTCTCTCTCTCTCAGGAGATATCTGTACACTGACTGATGTCTCTCAGTCCCCTCTCTCAGGGTGATATCTGTACACTGACTGGTGTCTCTCAGTCTCTCTCTCTCAGGGAGATATCTGTACACTGACTGGTGTCTCTCAGTCCCTCTCTCTCAGGGAGATATCTGTACACTGACTGGTGTCTCTCAGTCCCTCTCTCTCAGTGAGATATCTGTACACTGACTGGTGTCTCTCAGTCCCTCTCTCTCAGTGAGATACTCTGTACACTGACTGATGTCACTCAGTCCCTCTCTCTCAGTGAGATTATCTGTACACTGACTGGTGTCTCTCAGTCCCTCTCTCTCTCTGTCAGGGAGATATCTGTACACTGACTGGTGTCTCTCAGTCCCTCTCTCTCAGGGAGATATCTGTACACTGACTGGTGTCTCTCAGTCCCTCTCTCTCAGGGAGATATCTGTACACTGACTGGTGTCTCTGTCATGGATGAAGTGATAACAATGACTTACTGTGGTGACATGGCAGGTTTGACCCTTGAACTCAGGGCAGTAGCAGGCTCCACTCAAGGGACATTTCTCGACAGGTTTCCCTCTGCGGGTGAAGATTTGGAAAAGAAAAGGTGTGAAATTGAGGTCTTGTCCCAATCAAAGGCAAACATGCATTTCCATCGGGCCTATCAGCATATGATGACATTCCAAAGCTCCCTCAGTACTGACCCCCCGACAGTGCAGCACTCCCTCAGTACTGACCCTCTGACAGTGCAGCACTCCCTCAGTACTGACCCTCTGACAGTGCAGCACTCCCTCAGTACTGACCCTCTGACAGTGCCGCACTCTCTCAGTACTGACCCTCCGACAGTGCAGCACTCCCTCAGTACTGACCCTCCGACAGTGCAGCACTCCCTCAGTACTGACCCTCCGACAGTGCAGGCTCTCCCTCAGTACTGACCCTCCGACAGGGCAGCACTCCCTCAGTACTGACCCACCGACAGTGCAGCTCTCCCTCAGTACTGACCCTACGACAGTGCAGCACTCCCCTCAGTACTGACCCTCTGACAGTGCAGCTCTCCCTCAGTACTGACCCTCCGACAGTGCAGCTCTCCCTCAGTGCTGACCCTCCGACAGTGCAGCACTCCCTCAGTGCTGACCCTCCGACAGTGCAGCTCTCCCTCAGTACTGACCCTCCGACAGTGCAGCACTCCCTCAGTACTGACCCTCTGACAGTGCAGCACTCCCTCAGTACTGACCCTACGGGTGGAGGGTGGGTGGGTAGCAGTCTATCACACAACGCACGTGTTTTGACGCAGCTGATGTTGCCTCCTACCTGTAAATTGGTTTATATGAAGCAGCG
>JANJGN010001112.1:0-192825 GCA_026770705.1 Isurus oxyrinchus
CATGAAATGACATGAATTTCTCGGGACATGACATGACATAAATTAATGGGTACATGAGATGAAATTGTTTTTTCTGGACAAGACATGACATGAGATGACTTTCTCAGGAGATGACATGACATGACATAAATTTCTCGGGACATGACATATGAATTTCTCGGGACATGACATGACATGAATTTCTCGGGACATGTCTTGAGATGACATGAATTTCTCGGGACATGACATGACATGACATGACATAAATTTCTGGGGACATGACATATGAATTTCTCGGGACATGACATGACATGAATTTCTCGGGACATGACATGACATGACATAATAAATGGGGACATGACATGACATGAATTTCTCGGGACAAGACATGACATGAATTTCTTGGCACATGACATGACATGACAAGAATCTCTCAGGACATGACATGACATGAATTTCTGAGCAATGACACGTCATGAATTCTCGGGATATGCCATGAATTTCACGCGACATGACATGACATGAATTTCACAGGACAAGAGGTGACATGAATATCTTGGGACATGACATGTCATAACTTCATGGGATATGACATGAATTTCTGGGGACATGACATGACATGAATTTCTCGGGATATGACATGATTTTCAGGGGACAATACATGACATGACATAACATGACATGAAATCAACCCGACACGACTTATGAATTTCTCGGGAATGACCCGTCATGAATTCACAGGACATGGCATGAATTTAACGCGACGTGACATGACATGAATTTCTCACGACATGACATGACATGACTTTCTTTGGACATGACACGTCATGAATTCTCGGGATATGACATGAATTTCAGGGGGACAACACATGACATGACATAACATGACATGAATTTCACGCGACATGACATGAATTTCTCGGGACATGACATGACATGAATTTCTGGGGAAATGACATGACATGACATGAATTTCTCGGGACATGACAAGACATGACATGACATAAATTTCTGGGGATATGACATATGAATTTCTCGGGACATGACATGACATGAATTTCTCGGGACATGACAAGACATGACATGACATAAATTTCTGGGGACATGACATATTAATTTCTCGGGACATGACATGACATGAATTTCTCGGGGCATGACAAGACATGTCATAATAAAATGGGGACATGAAATGACATGAATTTCTCGGGACAAGAATTGACATGAACTTCTTTGCACATGACATGACATGACAAGAATCTCTCAGGACATGACATGACATGAATTTCTGAGCAATGACAAGTCATGAATTATCGGGATATGCCATGAATTTCACGCGACATGACATGACATGAATTTCACAGGACAAGAGGTGACATGAATATCTTGGGACATGACATGTCATAACTTCATGGGATATGACATGAATTTCTGGGGATATGACATGACATGAATTTCTCGGGATATGACATGACATGAATTTCTCGGGACATGATATTTCATTGAATCTCGGGATATGACATGGATTCCTTGGGACATGACATAACAGGAGTTTCTCAGAACATGACATGTCATGAATTCACGGGATATGACATGAATTTCTCGCAACATGACATGACATGATTTTCTCGGGGCATGACATGACACCATCTGAATTTCCCGGGGCATGAATTGATATGACATGAATATCTGTGGAAATGATATGACATAAATTTCTTGGGACATGACATGAAATGACATGAATTTCTCGGGACATGACATGACATAAATTAATGGGTACATGAGATGAAATGACTTTTTCTGGACAAGACATGACATGAGATGACTTTCTCAGGACATGACATGACATGACATAAATTTCACGGGACATGACATATGAATTTCTCGGGACATGACATGACATGAATTTCTCGGGACATGTCTTGAGATGACATGAATTTCTCGGGACATGACAAGACATGAGATGACATAAATTTCTGGGGACATGACATATGAATTTGTCGGGACATGACATGACATCAATTTCTCGGGACATGACATGACATGACATAGTAAATGGGGACATGACATGACATGAATTTCTCGGGACAAGACATGACATGAATTTCTTGGCACATGACATGACATGACAAGAATCTCTCAGGACATGACATGACATGAATTTCTGAGCAATGACAAGTCATGAATTTTCGGGATATGCCATGAATTTCACGCGACTTGACATGACATGAATTTCACAGGACAAGAGGTGACATGAATATCTTGGGACATGACATGTCATAACTTCATGGGATATGACATGAATTTCTGGGGACATGACATGACATGGATTTCTCGGGATATGACATGATTTTCAGGGGACAATACATGACATGACATAACATGACATGAAATCAACCCGACACGACTTATGAATTTCTCGGGAATGACCCGTCATGAATTCACGGGACATGACATGAATTTCACGCGACGTGACATGACATGAATTTCTCAGGACATGACATGACATGACTTTCTTTGGACATGACACGTCATGAATTCTCGGGATGTGACATGAATTTCAGGGGACAACACATGACATGTCATAACATGACATGAATTTCACGGGACATGACATGACATGAATTTCTCGGGAAATGACATGACATGACATGAATTTCTCGGGACATGACAAGACATGACATGACATAAATTTCTGGGGATATGACATATGAATTTCTCGGGACATGACATGACATGAATTTCTCGGGACATGACAAGATATGACATGACATAAATTTCTGGGGACATGACACATTAATTTCTCGGGACATGACATGACATGAAATTCTCGGGGCATGACATGACATGTCATAATAAAATGGGGACATGAAATGACATGAATTTCTCGGGACAAGAATTGACATGAACTTCTTTGCACATGACATGACATGACAAGAATCTCTCAGGACATGACATGACATGAATTTCTGAGCAATGACAAGTCATGAATTCTCGGGATATGCCATGAATTTCACGCGACATGACATGACATGAATTTCACAGGACACGAGGTGACATGAATATCTTGGGACATGACATGTCATAACTTCATGGGATATGACATGAATTTCTGGGGATATGACATGACATGAATTTCTCGGGATATGACATGACATGAATTTCTCGGGACATGATATTTCATTGAATCTCGGGATATGACATGGATTCCTTGGGACATGACATAACAGGAGTTTCTCAGAACATGACATGTCATGAATTCACGGGATATGACATGAATCTCTCGCAACATGACATGACATGATTTTCTCGGGACATGACATGACACCATCTGAATTTCCCGGAGCATGAATTGACATGGCATGAATATCTGTGGCAATGACATGACATAAATTTCTCTTGACATGACATGACATGAGAAGAATTCCTTGGGAGATGACATGACATAACATAGTTTTCAGGGGACATGACATGAATTTCTCGGGACATGACATGACATGAATTCCTTGGGACATGACATGACATGACATAGATTTCTGGGGACATGACATAGATTTCAGGGGACATGACATGACATGAATTTCTGTGGACATGATATTTCATGAATTCTCGGGATATGACATGAACGTCTGGGGACATGACATGACATGAACTATTCAGAAGATGACATGTTATGAATTCACGGTATATGACGTGAGTTTCTCGCTACATGACATGACATGATTTTCTCGGGACATGACATGACACCATCTGAATTTCCCGGGGCATGAATTGATATGACATGAATATCTGTGGAAATGATATGACATAAATTTCTTGGGACATGACATGAAATGACATGAATTTCTCGGGACATGACATGACATAAATTAATGGGTACATGAGATGAAATGACTTTTTCTGGACAAGACATGACATGAGATGACTTTCTCAGGACATGACATGACATGACATATGAATTTCTCGGGACATGACATATGAATTTCTCGGGACATGACATGACATGAATTTCTCGGGACATGTCTTGAGATGACATGAATTTCTCGGGACATGACAAGACATGACATGACATAAATTTCTGGGGACATGACATATGAATTTCTCGGGACATGACATGACATGATTTTCTCGGGACATGACATGACATGACATAATAAATGGGGACATGACATGACATGAATTTCTCGGGACAAGACATGACATGAATTTCTTGGCACATGACATGACATGACAAGAATCTCTCAGGACATGACATGACATGAATTTCTGAGCAATGACAAGTCATGAATTCTCGGGATATGCCATGAATTTCACGCGACATGACATGACATGAATTTCACAGGACAAGAGGTGACATGAATATCTTGGGACATGACATGTCATAACTTCATGGGATATGACATGAATTTCTGGGGACATGACATGACATGGATTTCTCGGGATATGACATGATTTTCAGGGGACAATACATGACATGACATGACATGACATGAAATCAACCCGACACGACTTATGAATTTCTCGGGAATGACCCGTCATGAATTCACGGGACATGACATGAATTTCACGCGACGTGACATGACATGAATTTCTCAGGACATGACATGACTTTCTTTGGACATGACACGTCATGAATTCTCGGGATATGACATGAATTTCAGGGGACAACACATGACATGACATAACATGACATGAATTTCACGCGACATGACATGAATTTCTCGGGACATGACATGACATGAATTTCTCGGGAAATGACATGACATGACATGAATTTCTCGGGACATGACAAGACATGACATGACATAAATTTCAGGGGATATGACATATGAATTTCTCGGGACATGACATGACATGAATTTCTCGGGACATGACAAGACATGACATGACATAAATTTCTGGGGACATGACATATTAATTTCTCGGGACATGACATGACATGAATTTCTCGGGGCATGATATGACATGTCATAATAAAATGGGGACATGAAATGACATGAATTTCTCGGGACAAGAATTGACATGAACTTCTTTGCACATGACATGACATGACAAGAATCTCTCAGGACATGACATGACATGAATTTCTGAGCAATGACAAGTCATGAATTCTCGGGATATGCCATGAATTTCACGCGACATGACATGACATGAATTTCACAGGACAAGAGGTTACATGAATATCTTGGGACATGACATGTCATAACTTCATGGGATATGACATGAATTTCTGGGGATATGACATGACATGAATTTCTCGGGATATGACATGACATGAATTTCTCGGGACATGATATTTCATTGAATCTCGGGATATGACATGGATTCCTTGGGACATGACATAACAGGAGTTTCTCAGAACATGACATGTCATGAATTCACGGGATATGACATGAATTTCTCGCAACATGACATGACATGATTTTCTCGGGTCATGACATGACACCATCTGAATTTCCCGGGCATGAATTGATATGACATGAATATCTGTGGAAATGATATGACATAAATTTCTTGGGACATGACATGAAATGACATGAATTTCTCGGGACATGACATGACATAAATTAATGGGTACATGAGATGAAATGACTTTTTCTGGACAAGACATGACATGAGATGACTTTCTCAGGACATGACATGACACGACATAAATTTCTCGGGACATGACATATGAATTTCTCGGGACATGACATGACATGAATTTCTCGGGACATGTCTTGAGATGACATGAATTTCTCGGGACATGACAAGACATGAGATGACATAAATTTCTGGGGACATGACATATGAATTTCTCGGGACATGACATGACATGAATTTCTCGGGACATGACATGACTTTCTTTGGACATGGCACGTCATGAATTCTCGGGATATGACATGAATTTCAGGGGACAACACATGACATGACATAACATGACATGAATTTCACGCGACATGACATGAATTTCTCGGGACATGACATGACATGAATTTCTCGGGAAATGACATGACATGACATGAATTTCTCGGGACATGACAAGACATGACATGACATAAATTTCTGGGGATATGACATATGAATTTCTCGGGACATGACATGACATGAATTTCTCGGGACATGACAAGACATGACATGACATAAATTTCTGGGGACATGACATATTAATTTCTCGGGACATGACATGACATGAATTTCTCGGGGCATGACATGACATGTCATAATAAAATGGGGACATGAAATGACATGAATTTCTCGGGACAAGAATTGACATGAACTTCTTTGCACATGACATGACATGACAAGAATCTCTCAGGACATGACATGACATGAATTTCTGAGCAATGACAAGTCATGAATTCTCGGGATATGCCATGAATTTCACGCGACATGACATGACATGAATTTCACAGGACAAGAGGTGACATGAATATCTTGGGACATGACATGTCATAACTTCATGGGATATGACATGAATTTCTGGGGATATGACATGACATGAATTTCTCGAGATATGACATGACATGAATTTCTCGGGACATGATATTTCATTGAATCTCGGGATATGACATGGATTCCTTGGGACATGACATAACAGGAGTTTCTCTGAACATGACATGTCATGAATTCACGGGATATGACATGAATTTCTCGCAACATGACATGACATGATTTTCTCGGGTCATGACATGACACCATCTGAATTTCCCGGGGCATGAATTGATATGACATGAATATCTGTGGAAATGATATGACATAAATTTCTTGGGACATGACATGAAATGACCTGAATTTCTCGGGACATGACATGACATAAATTAATGGGTACATGAGATGAAATGACTTTTTCTGGACAAGACATGACATGTGATGACTTTCTCAGGACATGACATGACATGACATAAATTTCTCGGGACATGACATATGAATTTCTCGGGACATGACATGACATGAATTTCTCGGGACATGTCTTGAGATGACATGAATTTCTCGGGACATGACTAGACATGACATGACATAAATTTCTGGGGACATGACATATGAATTTCTCGGGACATGACATGACATGAATTTCTCGGGACATGACATGACATGACATAATAAATGGGGACATGACATGACATGAATTTCTCGGGACAAGACATGACATGAATTTCTTGGCACATGACATGACATGACAAGAATCTCTCAGGACATGACATGTCATGAATTTCTGAGCAATGACACGTCATGAATTTTCGGGATATGCCATGAATTTCACGCGACATGACATGACATGAATTTCACAGGACAAGAGGTGACATGAATATCTTGGGACATGACATGTCATAACTTCATGGGATATGACATGAATTTCTGGGGACATGACATGACATAAATTTCTCGGGATATGACATGATTTTCAGGGGACAATACATGATATGACATAACATGACATGAAATCAACCCGACACGACTTATGAATTTCTCGGGAATGACCCGTCATGAATTCACGGGGGATGACATGAATTTCACGCGACGTGACATGACATGATTTTCTCAGGACATGACATGACATGACTTTCTTTGGACATGACACGTCATGAATTCTCGGGATATGACATGAATTTCAGGGGACAACACATGACATGACATAACATGACATGAATTTCACGCGACATGACATGAATTTCTCGGGACATGACATGACATGAATTTCTGGGGAAATGAGATGACATGACATGAATTTCTCGGGACATGACAAGACATGACATGACATAAATTTCTGGGGATATGACATATGAATTTCTCGGGACATGACAAGACATGACATGACATAAATTTCTGGGGACATGACATATTAATTTCTCGCGACATGACATGACATGAATTTCTCGGGGCATGACATGACATGTCATAATAAAATGGGGACATGAAATGACATGAATTTCTCGGGACAAGAATTGACATGAACTTCTTTGCACATGACATGACATGACAAGAATCTCTCAGGACATGACATGACATGAATTTCTGAGCAATGACAAGTCATGAATTCTCGGGATATACCATGAATTTCACGCGACATGACATGACATGAATTTCACAGGACAAGAGGTGACATGAATATCTTGGGACATGACATGTCATAACTTCATGGGATATGACATGAATTTCTGGGGATATGACATGACATGAATTTCTCGGGATATGACATGACATGAATTTCTCGGGACATGATATTTCATTGAATCTCGGGATATGACATGGATTCCTTGGGACATGACATAACAGGAGTTTCTCAGAACATGACATGTCATGAATTCACAGGATATGACATGAATTCCTCGCAACATGACATGACATGATTTTCTCGGGACATGACATGACACCATCTGAATTTCCCGGGGCATGAATTGATATGACATGAATATCTGTGGAAATGATATGACATAAATTTCTTGGGACATGACATGAAATGACCTGAATTTCTCGGGACATGACATGACATAAATTAATGGGTACATGAGATGAAATGACTTTTTCTGGACAAGACATGACATGAGATGACTTTCTCAGGACATGACATGACATGACATAAATTTCTCGGGACATGACATATGAATTTCTCCGGACATGACATGACATGAATTTCTCGGGACATGTCTTGAGATGACATGAATTTCTCGGGACATGATATTTCATTGATTCTCGGGATATGACATGGATTCCTGGTGGCATGACATAACAGGAGTTTCTCAGAACATGACATGTCATGAATTCACGGGATATGACATGAATTTCTCGCAACATGACATGACATGATTTTCTCGGGACATGACGTGACACCATCTGAATTTCCCAGAGCATGAATTGACATGGCATGAATCTCTGTGGCAATGACATGACATAAATTTCTCTGGACAAGACATGACATGAGATGAATTCCTTGGGAGATGACATGACATGACATAGATTTCTGGGGACATGACATGAATTTCTCGGGACATGACATGACATGAATTCCTTGGGACATGACATGACATGACATAGATTTCTGGGGACATGACATAGATTTCAGGAGGCATGACATGACATGAATTTCTGTGGACATGATATTTCATGAATTCTCGGGATATGACATGAACGTCTGGGGACATGACATGACATGAACTATTCAGAAGATGACATGTCATGAATTCACGGTATATGACGTGAGTTTCTCGCTACATGACATGACATGATTTTCTCGGGACATGACATGACACCATCTGAATTTCCTGGGGCATAAATTGATATGACATGAATATCTGTGGAAATGATATGACATAAATTTCTTGGGACATGACATGAAATGACATGAATTTCTCGGGACATGACATGACATAAATTAATGGGTACATGAGATGAAATTGTTTTTTCTGGACAAGACATGACATGAGATGACTTTCTCAGGACATGACATGACATGACATAAATTTCTCGGGACATGACATATGAATTTCTCGGGACATGACATGACATGAATTTCTCGGGACATGTCTTGAGATGACATGAATTTCTCGGGACATGACATGACATGACATGACATAAATTTCTGGGGACATGACATATGAATTTCTCGGGACATGACATGACATGAATTTCTCGGGACATGACATGACATGACATAATAAATGGGGACATGACATGACATGAATTTCTCGGGACAAGACATGACATGAATTTCTTGGCACATGACATGACATGACAAGAATCTCTCAGGACATGACATGACATGAATTTCTGAGCAATGACACGTCATGAATTCTCGGGATATGCCATGAATTTCACGCGACATGACATGACATGAATTTCACAGGACAAGAGGTGACATGAATATCTTGGGACATGACATGTCATAACTTCATGGGATATGACATGAATTTCTGGGGACATGACATGACATGAATTTCTCGGGATATGACATGATTTTCAGGGGACAATACATGACATGACATAACATGACATGAAATCAACCCGACACGACTTATGAATTTCTCGGGAATGACCCGTCATGAATTCACAGGACATGGCATGAATTTAACGCGACGTGACATGACATGAATTTCTCACGACATGACATGACATGACTTTCTTTGGACATGACACGTCATGAATTCTCGGGATATGACATGAATTTCAGGGGACAACACATGACATGACATAACATGACATGAATTTCACGCGACATGACATGAATTTCTCGGGACATGACATGACATGAATTTCTGGGGAAATGACATGACATGACATGAATTTCTCGGGACATGACAAGACATGACATGACATAAATTTCTGGGGATATGACATATGAATTTCTCGGGACATGACATGACATGAATTTCTCGGGACATGACAAGACATGACATGACATAAATTTCTGGGGACATGACATATTAATTTCTCGGGACATGACATGACATGAATTTCTCGGGGCATGACAAGACATGTCATAATAAAATGGGGACATGAAATGACATGAATTTCTCGGGACAAGAATTGACATGAACTTCTTTGCACATGACATGACATGACAAGAATCTCTCAGGACATGACATGACATGAATTTCTGAGCAATGACAAGTCATGAATTATCGGGATATGCCATGAATTTCACGCGACATGACATGACATGAATTTCACAGGACAAGAGGTGACATGAATATCTTGGGACATGACATGTCATAACTTCATGGGATATGACATGAATTTCTGGGGATATGACATGACATGAATTTCTCGGGATATGACATGACATGAATTTCTCGGGACATGATATTTCATTGAATCTCGGGATATGACATGGATTCCTTGGGACATGACATAACAGGAGTTTCTCAGAACATGACATGTCATGAATTCACGGGATATGACATGAATTTCTCGCAACATGACATGACATGATTTTCTCGGGGCATGACATGACACCATCTGAATTTCCCGGGGCATGAATTGATATGACATGAATATCTGTGGAAATGATATGACATAAATTTCTTGGGACATGACATGAAATGACATGAATTTCTCGGGACATGACATGACATAAATTAATGGGTACATGAGATGAAATGACTTTTTCTGGACAAGACATGACATGAGATGACTTTCTCAGGACATGACATGACATGACATAAATTTCACGGGACATGACATATGAATTTCTCGGGACATGACATGACATGAATTTCTCGGGACATGTCTTGAGATGACATGAATTTCTCGGGACATGACAAGACATGAGATGACATAAATTTCTGGGGACATGACATATGAATTTGTCGGGACATGACATGACATCAATTTCTCGGGACATGACATGACATGACATAGTAAATGGGGACATGACATGACATGAATTTCTCGGGACAAGACATGACATGAATTTCTTGGCACATGACATGACATGACAAGAATCTCTCAGGACATGACATGACATGAATTTCTGAGCAATGACAAGTCATGAATTTTCGGGATATGCCATGAATTTCACGCGACTTGACATGACATGAATTTCACAGGACAAGAGGTGACATGAATATCTTGGGACATGACATGTCATAACTTCATGGGATATGACATGAATTTCTGGGGACATGACATGACATGGATTTCTCGGGATATGACATGATTTTCAGGGGACAATACATGACATGACATAACATGACATGAAATCAACCCGACACGACTTATGAATTTCTCGGGAATGACCCGTCATGAATTCACGGGACATGACATGAATTTCACGCGACGTGACATGACATGAATTTCTCAGGACATGACATGACATGACTTTCTTTGGACATGACACGTCATGAATTCTCGGGATGTGACATGAATTTCAGGGGACAACACATGACATGTCATAACATGACATGAATTTCACGGGACATGACATGACATGAATTTCTCGGGAAATGACATGACATGACATGAATTTCTCGGGACATGACAAGACATGACATGACATAAATTTCTGGGGATATGACATATGAATTTCTCGGGACATGACATGACATGAATTTCTCGGGACATGACAAGATATGACATGACATAAATTTCTGGGGACATGACACATTAATTTCTCGGGACATGACATGACATGAAATTCTCGGGGCATGACATGACATGTCATAATAAAATGGGGACATGAAATGACATGAATTTCTCGGGACAAGAATTGACATGAACTTCTTTGCACATGACATGACATGACAAGAATCTCTCAGGACATGACATGACATGAATTTCTGAGCAATGACAAGTCATGAATTCTCGGGATATGCCATGAATTTCACGCGACATGACATGACATGAATTTCACAGGACACGAGGTGACATGAATATCTTGGGACATGACATGTCATAACTTCATGGGATATGACATGAATTTCTGGGGATATGACATGACATGAATTTCTCGGGATATGACATGACATGAATTTCTCGGGACATGATATTTCATTGAATCTCGGGATATGACATGGATTCCTTGGGACATGACATAACAGGAGTTTCTCAGAACATGACATGTCATGAATTCACGGGATATGACATGAATCTCTCGCAACATGACATGACATGATTTTCTCGGGACATGACATGACACCATCTGAATTTCCCGGAGCATGAATTGACATGGCATGAATATCTGTGGCAATGACATGACATAAATTTCTCTTGACATGACATGACATGAGAAGAATTCCTTGGGAGATGACATGACATAACATAGTTTTCAGGGGACATGACATGAATTTCTCGGGACATGACATGACATGAATTCCTTGGGACATGACATGACATGACATAGATTTCTGGGGACATGACATAGATTTCAGGGGACATGACATGACATGAATTTCTGTGGACATGATATTTCATGAATTCTCGGGATATGACATGAACGTCTGGGGACATGACATGACATGAACTATTCAGAAGATGACATGTTATGAATTCACGGTATATGACGTGAGTTTCTCGCTACATGACATGACATGATTTTCTCGGGACATGACATGACACCATCTGAATTTCCCGGGGCATGAATTGATATGACATGAATATCTGTGGAAATGATATGACATAAATTTCTTGGGACATGACATGAAATGACATGAATTTCTCGGGACATGACATGACATAAATTAATGGGTACATGAGATGAAATGACTTTTTCTGGACAAGACATGACATGAGATGACTTTCTCAGGACATGACATGACATGACATAAATTTCTCGGGACATGACATATGAATTTCTCGGGACATGACATGACATGAATTTCTCGGGACATGTCTTGAGATGACATGAATTTCTCGGGACATGACAAGACATGACATGACATAAATTTCTGGGGACATGACATATGAATTTCTCGGGACATGACATGACATGATTTTCTCGGGACATGACATGACATGACATAATAAATGGGGACATGACATGACATGAATTTCTCGGGACAAGACATGACATGAATTTCTTGGCACATGACATGACATGACAAGAATCTCTCAGGACATGACATGACATGAATTTCTGAGCAATGACAAGTCATGAATTCTCGGGATATGCCATGAATTTCACGCGACATGACATGACATGAATTTCACAGGACAAGAGGTGACATGAATATCTTGGGACATGACATGTCATAACTTCATGGGATATGACATGAATTTCTGGGGACATGACATGACATGGATTTCTCGGGATATGACATGATTTTCAGGGGACAATACATGACATGACATGACATGACATGAAATCAACCCGACACGACTTATGAATTTCTCGGGAATGACCCGTCATGAATTCACGGGACATGACATGAATTTCACGCGACGTGACATGACATGAATTTCTCAGGACATGACATGACTTTCTTTGGACATGACACGTCATGAATTCTCGGGATATGACATGAATTTCAGGGGACAACACATGACATGACATAACATGACATGAATTTCACGCGACATGACATGAATTTCTCGGGACATGACATGACATGAATTTCTCGGGAAATGACATGACATGACATGAATTTCTCGGGACATGACAAGACATGACATGACATAAATTTCAGGGGATATGACATATGAATTTCTCGGGACATGACATGACATGAATTTCTCGGGACATGACAAGACATGACATGACATAAATTTCTGGGGACATGACATATTAATTTCTCGGGACATGACATGACATGAATTTCTCGGGGCATGATATGACATGTCATAATAAAATGGGGACATGAAATGACATGAATTTCTCGGGACAAGAATTGACATGAACTTCTTTGCACATGACATGACATGACAAGAATCTCTCAGGACATGACATGACATGAATTTCTGAGCAATGACAAGTCATGAATTCTCGGGATATGCCATGAATTTCACGCGACATGACATGACATGAATTTCACAGGACAAGAGGTTACATGAATATCTTGGGACATGACATGTCATAACTTCATGGGATATGACATGAATTTCTGGGGATATGACATGACATGAATTTCTCGGGATATGACATGACATGAATTTCTCGGGACATGATATTTCATTGAATCTCGGGATATGACATGGATTCCTTGGGACATGACATAACAGGAGTTTCTCAGAACATGACATGTCATGAATTCACGGGATATGACATGAATTTCTCGCAACATGACATGACATGATTTTCTCGGGTCATGACATGACACCATCTGAATTTCCCGGGCATGAATTGATATGACATGAATATCTGTGGAAATGATATGACATAAATTTCTTGGGACATGACATGAAATGACATGAATTTCTCGGGACATGACATGACATAAATTAATGGGTACATGAGATGAAATGACTTTTTCTGGACAAGACATGACATGAGATGACTTTCTCAGGACATGACATGACACGACATAAATTTCTCGGGACATGACATATGAATTTCTCGGGACATGACATGACATGAATTTCTCGGGACATGTCTTGAGATGACATGAATTTCTCGGGACATGACAAGACATGAGATGACATAAATTTCTGGGGACATGACATATGAATTTCTCGGGACATGACATGACATGAATTTCTCGGGACATGACATGACTTTCTTTGGACATGGCACGTCATGAATTCTCGGGATATGACATGAATTTCAGGGGACAACACATGACATGACATAACATGACATGAATTTCACGCGACATGACATGAATTTCTCGGGACATGACATGACATGAATTTCTCGGGAAATGACATGACATGACATGAATTTCTCGGGACATGACAAGACATGACATGACATAAATTTCTGGGGATATGACATATGAATTTCTCGGGACATGACATGACATGAATTTCTCGGGACATGACAAGACATGACATGACATAAATTTCTGGGGACATGACATATTAATTTCTCGGGACATGACATGACATGAATTTCTCGGGGCATGACATGACATGTCATAATAAAATGGGGACATGAAATGACATGAATTTCTCGGGACAAGAATTGACATGAACTTCTT
Source organism: Isurus oxyrinchus (assembly GCA_026770705.1). NCBI lineage: Eukaryota > Metazoa > Chordata > Chondrichthyes > Lamniformes > Lamnidae > Isurus > Isurus oxyrinchus. Next base: position 15,525 of record JANJGN010001112.1, read on the forward strand.
TGCACATGACATGACATGACAAGAATCTCTCAGGACATGACATGACATGAATTTCTGAGCAATGACAAGTCATGAATTCTCGGGATATGCCATGAATTTCACGCGACATGACATGACATGAATTTCACAGGACAAGAGGTGACATGAATATCTTGGGACATGACATGTCATAACTTCATGGGATATGACATGAATTTCTGGGGATATGACATGACATGAATTTCTCGAGATATGACATGACATGAATTTCTCGGGACATGATATTTCATTGAATCTCGGGATATGACATGGATTCCTTGGGACATGACATAACAGGAGTTTCTCTGAACATGACATGTCATGAATTCACGGGATATGACATGAATTTCTCGCAACATGACATGACATGATTTTCTCGGGTCATGACATGACACCATCTGAATTTCCCGGGGCATGAATTGATATGACATGAATATCTGTGGAAATGATATGACATAAATTTCTTGGGACATGACATGAAATGACCTGAATTTCTCGGGACATGACATGACATAAATTAATGGGTACATGAGATGAAATGACTTTTTCTGGACAAGACATGACATGTGATGACTTTCTCAGGACATGACATGACATGACATAAATTTCTCGGGACATGACATATGAATTTCTCGGGACATGACATGACATGAATTTCTCGGGACATGTCTTGAGATGACATGAATTTCTCGGGACATGACTAGACATGACATGACATAAATTTCTGGGGACATGACATATGAATTTCTCGGGACATGACATGACATGAATTTCTCGGGACATGACATGACATGACATAATAAATGGGGACATGACATGACATGAATTTCTCGGGACAAGACATGACATGAATTTCTGAGCAATGACACGTCATGAATTTTCGGGATATGCCATGAATTTCACGCGACATGACATGACATGAATTTCACAGGACAAGAGGTGACATGAATATCTTGGGACATGACATGTCATAACTTCATGGGATATGACATGAATTTCTGGGGACATGACATGACATGGATTTCTCGGGATATGACATGATTTTCAGGGGACAATACATGACATGACATAACATGACATGAAATCAACCCGACACGACTTATGAATTTCTCGGGAATGACCCGTCATGAATTCACGGGACATGACATGAATTTCACGCGACGTGACATGACATGAATTTCTCAGGACATGACATGACATGACTTTCTTTGGACATGACACGTCATGAATTCTCGGGATGTGACATGAATTTCAGGGGACAACACATGACATGACATAACATGACATGAATTTCACGCGACATGACATGAATTTCTCGGGACATGACATGACATGAATTTCTCGGGAAATGACATGACATGACATGAATTTCTCGGGACATGACAAGACATGACATGACATAAATTTCTCGGGATATGACATATGAATTTCTCGGGACATGACATGACATGAATTTCTCGGGACATGACAAGATATGACATGACATAAATTTCTGGGGACATGACACATTAATTTCTCGGGACATGACATGACATGAAATTCTCGGGGCATGACATGACATGTCATAATAAAATGGGGACATGAAATGACATGAATTTCTAGGGACAAGAATTGACATGAACTTCTTTGCACATGACATGACATGACAAGAATCTCTCAGGACATGACATGACATGAATTTCTGAGCAATGACACGTCATGAATTTTCGGGATATGCCATGAATTTCACGCGACATGACATGACATGAATTTCACAGGACAAGAGGTGACATGAATATCTTGGGACATGACATGTCATAACTTCATGGGATATGACATGAATTTCTGGGGACATGACATGACATGGATTTCTCGGGATATGACATGATTTTCAGGGGACAATACATGACATGACATAACATGACATGAAATCAACCCGACACGACTTATGAATTTCTCGGGAATGACCCGTCATGAATTCACGGGACATGACATGAATTTCACGCGACGTGACATGACATGAATTTCTCAGGACATGACATGACATGACTTTCTTTGGACATGACACGTCATGAATTCTCGGGATGTGACATGAATTTCAGGGGACAACACATGACATGACATAACATGACATGAATTTCACGCGACATGACATGAATTTCTCGGGACATGACATGACATGAATTTCTCGGGAAATGACATGACATGACATGAATTTCTCGGGACATGACAAGACATGACATGACATAAATTTCTCGGGATATGACATATGAATTTCTCGGGACATGACATGACATGAATTTCTCGGGACATGACAAGATATGACATGACATAAATTTCTGGGGACATGACACATTAATTTCTCGGGACATGACATGACATGAAATTCTCGGGGCATGACATGACATGTCATAATAAAATGGGGACATGAAATGACATGAATTTCTAGGGACAAGAATTGACATGAACTTCTTTGCACATGACATGACATGACAAGAATCTCTCAGGACATGACATGACATGAATTTCTGAGCAATGACAAGTCATGAATTCTCGGGATATGCCATGAATTTCATGCGACATGACATAACATGAATTTCACAGGACAAGAGGTGACATGAATATCTTGGGACATGACATGTCATAACTTCATGGGATATGACATGAATTTCTGGGGATATGACATGACATGAATTTCTCGGGATATGACATGACATGAATTTCTCGGGACATGATATTTAATTGAATCTCGGGATATGACATGGATTCCTTGGGACATGACATAACAGGAGTTTCTCAGAACATGACATGTCATGAATTCACGGGATATGACATGAATCTCTCGCAACATGACATGACATGATTTTCTCGGGACATGACATGACACCATCTGAATTTCCCAGAGCATGAATTGACATGGCATGAATATCTGTGGCAATGACATGACATAAATTTCTCTGGACAAGACATGACATGAGAAGAATTCCTTGGGAGATGACATGACATGACATAGTTTTCAGGGGACATGACATGAATTACTCGGGACATGACATGACATGAATTCCTTGGGACATGACATGACATGACATAGATTTCTGGGGACATGACATAGATTTCAGGGGACATGACATGACATGAATTTCTGTGGACATGATATTTCATGAATTCTCGGGATATGACATGAACGTCTGGGGACATGACATGACATGAACTATTCAGAAGATGACATGTTTTGAATTCACGGTATATGACGTGAGTTTCTCGCTACATGACATGACATGATTTTCTCGGGACATGACATGACACCATCTGAATTTCCCGGGCACGAATTGATATGACATGAATATCTGTGGAAATGATGTGACATAAATTTCTTGGGACATGACATGAAATGACATGAATTTCTCGGGACATGACATGACATAAATTAATGGGTACATGAGATGAAATGACTTTTTCTGGACAAGACATGACATGAGATGACTTTCTCAGGACATGACATGACATGACATAAATTTCTCGGGACATGACATATGAATTTCTCGGGACATGACATGACATGAATTTCTCGGGACATGTCTTGAGATGACATGAATTTGTCGGGACATGACAAGACATGACATGACATAAATTTCTGGGGACATGACATATGAATTTGTCGGGACATGACATGACATCAATTTCTCGGGACATGACATGACATGACATAATAAATGGGGACATGACATGACATGAATTTCTCGGGACAAGACATGACATGAATTTCTTGGCACATGACATGACATGACAAGAATCTCTCAGGACATGACATGACATGAATTTCTGAGCAATGACACGTCATGAATTCTCGGGATATGCCATGAATTTCACGCGACATGACATGACATGAATTTCACAGGACAAGAGGTGACATGAATATCTTGGGACATGACATGTCATAACTTCATGGGATATGACATGAATTTCTGGGGATATGACATGACATGGATTTCTCGGGATATGACATGATTTTCAGGGGACAATACATGACATGACATAACATGACATGAAATCAACCCGACACGACTTATGAATTTCTCGGGAATGACCCGTCATGAATTCACGGGACATGACATGAATTTCACGCGACGTGACATGACATGAATTTCTCAGGACATGACATGACTTTCTTTGGACATGACACGTCATGAATTCTCGGGATATGACATGAATTTCAGGGGACAACACATGACATGACATAACATGACATGAATTTCACGCGACATGACATGAATTTCTCGGGACATGACATGACATGAATTTCTCGGGAAATGACATGACATGATATGAATTTCTCGGGACATGACAAGACATGACATGACATAAATTTCTGGGGATATGACATATGAATTTCTCGGGACATGACATGACATGAATTTCTCGGGACATGACAAGACATGACATGACATAAATTTCTGGGGACATGACATATTAATTTCTCGGGACATGACATGACATGAATTTCTCGGGGCATGACATGACATGTCATAATAAAATGGGGACATGAAATGACATGAATTTCTCGGGACAAGAATTGACATGAACTTCTTTGCACATGACATGACATGACAAGAATCTCTCAGGACATGACATGACATGAATTTCTGAGCAATGCCAAGTCATGAATTCTCGGGATATGCCATGAATTTCACGCGACATGACATGACATGAATTTCACAGGACAAGAGGTGACATGAATATCTTGGGACATGACATGTCATAACTTCATGGGATATGACATGAATTTCTGGGGATATGACATGACATGAATTTCTCGGGACATGATATTTCATTGAATCTCGGGATATGACATGGATTCCTTGGGACATGACATAACAGGAGTTTCTCTGAACATGACATGTCATGAATTCACGGGATATGACATGAATTTCTCGCAACATGACATGACATGATTTTCTCGGGTCATGACATGACACCATCTGAATTTCCCGGGGCATGAATTGATATGACATGAATATCTGTGGAAATGATATGACATAAATTTCTTGGGACATGACATGAAATGACATGAATTTCTCGGGACATGACATGACATAAATTAATGGGTACATGAGATGAAATGACTTTTTCTGGACAAGACATGACATGAGATGACTTTCTCAGGACATGACATGACATGACATAAATTTCTCGGGACATGACATATGAATTTCTCGGGACATGACATGACATGAATTTCTCGGGACATGTCTTGAGATGACATGAATTTCTCGGGACATGACAAGACATGACATGACATAAATTTCTGGGGACATGACATATGAATTTCTCGGGACATGACATGACATGAATTTCTCGGGAAATGACATGACATGACATAATAAATGGGGACATGACATGACATGAATTTCTCGGGACAAGACATGACATGAATTTCTTGGCACATGACATGACATGACAAGAATCTCTCAGGACATGACATGACATGAATTTCTGAGCAATGACACGTCATGAATTTTCGGGATATGCCATGAATTTCACGCAACATGACATGACATGAATTTCACAGGACAAGTGGTGACATGAATATCTTGGGACATGACATGTCATAACTTCATGGGATATGACATGAATTTCTGGGGACATGACATGACATGGATTTCTCGGGATATGACATGATTTTCAGGGGACAATACATGACATGACATAACATGACATGAAATCAACCCGACACGACTTATGAATTTCTCGGGAATGACCCGTCATGAATTCACGGGACATGACATGAATTTCACGCGACGTGACATGACATGAATTTCTCAGGACATGACATGACATGACTTTATTTGGACATGACACGTCATGAATTCTCGGGATATGACATGAATTTCAGGGGACAACACATGACATGACATAAGATGACATGAATTTCACGCGACATGACATGAATTTCTCGGGACATGACATGACATGAATTTCTCGGGAAATGACATGACATGACATGAATTTCTCGGGACATGACAAGATATGACATGACATAAATTTCTGGGGACATGACACATTAATTTCTCGGGACATGACATGACATGAAATTCTCGGGGCATGACATGACATGTCATAATAAAATGGGGACATGAAATGACATGAATTTCTCGGGACAAGAATTGACATGAACTTCTTAGCACATGACATGACATGACAAGAATCTCTCAGGACATGACATGACATGAATTTCTGAGCAATGACAAGTCATGAATTCTCGGGATATGCCATGAATTTCACGCGACATGACATGACATGAATGTCACAGGACAAGAGGTGACATGAATATCTTGGGACATGACATGTCATAACTTCATGGGATATGACATGAATTTCTGGGGATATCACATGACATGAATTTCTCGGGATATGACATGACATGAATTTCTCGGGACATGATATTTCATTGAATCTCGGGATATGACATGGATTCCTTGGGACATGACATAACAGGAGTTTCTCAGAACATGACATGTCATGAATTCACGGGATATGACATGAATTTCTCGCAACATGACATGACATGATTTTCTCGGGTCATGACATGACACCATCTGAATTTCCCGGGGCATGAATTGATATGACATGAATATCTGTGGAAATGATATGACATAAATTTCTTGGGACATGACATGAAATGACATGAATTTCTCGGGACATGACATGACATAAATTATTGGGTACATGAGATGAAATGACTTTTTCTGGACAAGACATGACATGAGATGACTTTCTCAGGACATGACATGACATGACATAAATTTCTCGCGACATGACATATGAATTTCTCGGGACATGACATGACATGAATTTCTCAGGACATGTCTTGAGATGACATGAATTTCTCGGGACATGACAAGACATGACATGACATAAATTTCTGGGGACATGACATATGAATTTCTTGGCACATGACATGACATGACAAGAATCTCTCAGGACATGACATGACATGAATTTCTGAGCAATGACACGTCATGAATTCTCGGGATATGCCATGAATTTCACGCGACATGACATGACATGAATTTCACAGGACAAGAGGTGACATGAATATCTTGGGACAGGACATGTCACAACTTCATGGGATATGACATGAATTTCTGCGGACATGACATGACATGGATTTCTCGGGATATGACATGATTTTCAGGGGACAATACATGACATGACATAACATGACATGAAATCAACCCGACACGACTTATGAATTTCTCGGGAATGACCCGTCATGAATTCACGGGACATGACATGAATTTCACGCAACGTGACATGACATGAATTTCTCAGGACATGACATGACTTTCTTTGGACTTGACACGTCATGAATTCTCGGGATATGACATGAATTTCAGGGGACAACACATGACATGACATAACATGACATGAATTTCACGCGACATGACATGAATTTCTCGGGACATGACATGACATGAATTTCTCGGGAAATGACATGACATGACATGAATTTCTCGGGACATGACAAGACATGACATGACATAAATTTCTGGGGATATGACATATGAATTTCTCGGGACATGACATGACATGAATTTCTCGGGACATGACAAGACATGACATGACATAAATTTCTGGGGACATGACATATTAATTTCTCGGGACATGACATGACATGAATTTCTCGGGGCATGACATGACATGTCATAATAAAATGGGGACATGAAATGACATGAATTTCTCGGGACAAGAATTGACATGAACTTCTTTGCACATGACATGACATGACAAGAATCTCTCAGGACATGACATGACATGAATTTCTGAGCAATGACAAGTCATGAATTCTCGGGATATGCCATGAATTTCACGCGACATGACATGACATGAATTTCACAGGACAAGAGGTGACATGAATATCTTGGGACATGACATGTCATAACTTCATGGGATATGACATGAATTTCTGGGGATATGACATGACATGAATTTCTCGGGATATGACATGACATGAATTTCTCGGGACATGATATTTCATTGAATCTCGGGATATGACATGGATTCCTTGGGACATGACATAACAGGAGTTTCTCAGAACATGACATGTCATGAATTCACGGGATATGACATGAATTTCTCGCAACATGACATGACATGATTTTCTCGGGTCATGACATGACACCATCTGAATTTCCCGGGGCATGAATTGATATGACATGAATATCTGTGGAAATGATATGACATAAATTTCTTGGGACATGACATGAAATGACATGAATTTCTCGGGACATGACATGACATAAATTAATGGGTACATGAGATGAAATGACTTTTTCTGGACAAGACATGACATGAGATGACTTTCTCAGGACATGACATGACATGACATAAATTTCTCGGGACATGACATATGAATTTCTCCGGACATGACATGACATGAATTTCTCGGGACATGTCTTGAGATGACATGAATTTCTCGGGACATGACTAGACATGACATGACATAAATTTCTGGGGACATGACATATGAATTTCTCGGGACATGACATGACATGAATTTCTCGGGACATGACATGACATGACATAATAAATGGGGACATGACATGACATGAATTTCTCGGGACAAGACATGACATGAATTTCTTGGCACATGACATGACATGACAAGAATCTCTCAGGACATGACATGACATGAATTTCTGAGCAATGACACGTCATGAATTCTCGGGACATGACATGACATGATTTCCTTGGAACATGACATGACAGTATATGAATTTCAGGGGACATGACATGACATGAATTTCTTGGCACATGAAATGACATGACATGACAAGAATCTCTCAGGACATGACATGACATGACTTTCTTTGGACATGACACGTCATGAATTCTCGGGATATGACATGAATTTCAGGGGACAATACATGACATGACATGACATGACATAGATTTCTATGGACATGACATATGAATTTCTCGGGACATGACATGACATGAAATTCTCGGAACATGACAAGACATGACATGACATAAATTTCTGGGGACATGACACATGAATTTCTCGGGACATGACATGACATGAATTTCTCGGGACATGACATGACATAAATAAATGGGGACATGACATGGCATGAATTTCTTGGCACATGACAAGAATCTCTCAGGACATGACATGACATGAATTTCTGAGCAATGACAAGTCATGAATTCTCGGGATATGCCATGAATTTCACGCGACATTAAATGGCATGAATTTCACAGGACAAGAGATGGCATGAATATCTTTGGACATGACATGTCATAACTTCATGGGATATGACATGAATTTCTGGGGACATGACATGACATGAATTTCTCGGGACATGATACTTCATTGATTCTCGGGATATGACATGGATTTCTGGGGACATGACATAACAGGAGTTTCTCAGAACATGACATGTCATGAATTCACGGGATATGACATGAATTTCTCGCAACTTGACATGACATGATTTTCTCGGGATATGACATGACACCATCTGAATTTCCCAGGGCACGAATTGACATGGCATGAATATCTGTGGCAATGACATGACATGAATTTCTGGGGACATGACATGACATAAATTAATTGGGGGATACATGAGATGACATGAATTTTTCTGGGCAAGACATGACATGAGATGAATTCCTTGGGACATGACATGACATGACATAGATTTCTGGGGACATGACATGAATTTCTCGGGACAGGACATGACATGAATTTCTTGGGACATGACATGACATGAACTTCTCGGGAAATGATATTTCATTGATTCTCGGGATATGACATGAATTTCTGGGGACATGACATGACATGAATTTCTCGGGACATGATATTTCATTGATTCTCGGGATATGACATGAACTTCTTGGGACATGACATGACATGAATTTCTCAGAAGATGACATGTCATGAATTCTCGGGATATGACATGACTTTCTCGCGAAATGACATGGCATGAATTTCTCAGGACATGACATGACATAAATTAATTGGGGGGAACATGAGATGACATGAATTTCTCTGGACAAGACATGACATGAGATCAATTCCTTGGGACATGACATGAGATGACATAGATTTCTGGGAACATGACATGAATTTCTCAGGACATGCCATGACATGAATCTCTCGGCAAATGACATGACATGACATGACAATACTATCCAGGGACATGACATGACATGACTTTCCCAGGACATGACATGACATAAATTAATGGGCACATGAGATGACATGAATTTCTCGGGACATGACATGATTTGAATTTCTTGGCACAAGACATGACATGACATGAAAAGTTTCTTTTGGGACGTGACATGACATGAATTTCTCTGGAATGTCACGTCATGAATTCTTGGGTTATGACTTGAATTTCAGGGGACATGACATGACATGAGATGACATGACATAAATTTCTCTGGACATGACATGACCTGATTTTCTCCGGACATGACATGACATGACATGAATTTCTCAGATGATGACATGTCATGAATTCTCGGGATATGACATGAATTTCTCGCGAAATGACATGACATGAATTTCTCGGGACATGACATGACATGAATTTCTCAGGACATGCCATGACATGAATCTCTCGGCAAATGACATGACATGACATGACAATACTATCCAGGGACATGACATGACATGAATTTCCCAGGACATGACATGAGATAAATTAATGGGCACATGACATGACATGAATTTCTCGGGACAAGACATGATTTGAATTTCTTGGCACATGACATGACATGACATGACAAGAATTTCTCTGGACATGACATGACATGATTTTCTTTGGAATGACATGTCATGAATTCTCGAGTTATGACGTGAATTTCAAAGGACATGACATGACATGAAATGACATGACATAAATTTCTATGGACATGACATGACATGAATTTCTTGGCACATGACATGACATGACAAGAATGTCTCTGGACATGACATGACATGATTTTCTCCGGACATGACATGACATGACTAGAATTTCTCGGGACATGACGTGACATGAATTTCATGGCACATAACCTGACATGACAAGAATCTCTTGGGACATGACATGATATGAATTTCTCGGGAATGACATGATATGAATTCTCGGGATATGGCATGAATTTCTCGCGACATGACATGACATGAATTTCTCAGGACATGACATGACATGAATTTCTTGGGACATGACATCATGAATTCTAGGGATATGACATGAATTTCAGGGGACATGACATGACATGGCATTACATAGATTTCTGGGGACATGACATGACATGAATTTCTCAGGACATGACATGACATGAGTTTGTTTGGGACATGACATGTTATGAATTCTGGGGATATGAAACGAATTTCTGGGGACATGACATAACATAGTTTACTCTGGACATGACATGACATGAATTTCTCGGGACAAGACATGACATGACATGAATTCCTCGGGACATGCCATGGCATGAATTTCTCGGGACATGACATGACATGATTTTCTTGGAACATGACATGACAGTATATGAATTTCAGGGGACATGACATGACATGAGTTTCTCTGGAATGACACGTCATGAATTCTCTGGATATGACATGAATTTCTCACGACATGACATGACATGAATTTCTCAGGACATGACATGACATGAATTTCTTGGGACATGCCAGGTCATGAATTCTCGGGATATGACATGAATTTCAGGATACATGACATGAAATGACATGACAAGACGTAAATGTCTGTGGACATGACATGACATGAATTTCTCGGGACATGACATGACATGAATTTGTCAGGACATGACATGATATGACATGAATTTCTTGGGACATGACATGACAAATTTCTTGGGACATGACATGGCATGAATTTCTCGGGACATGACATGAATTTCTCAGGACATGACATGACATAACTTAATGGGCACATGAGATGACATGAATTTCATGGGACACGACATAATATGAATTTCCTGGCACATGACATGACATAACATGACAAGAATCTCTCGGGACATGTCATGAAATGACATGAATTTCTCGGGAATGACACGTCATGAATTCTCGGGATATGACATGAATTTCACGCGACATGACATGACATGAATTTCTCAGGACATGACATGACATGAATTTCTCAGGACATGACATGACATGACTTTCTTTGGACATGACACGTCATGACTTCTCGGGATATGACATGAATTTCAGGGGACAATACATGACATGACATGACATGACATAGATTTCTGTGGACATGACATATGAATTTCTCGGGACATGACATGACATGAATTTCTCGGAACATGACAAGTCATGACATGACATAAATTTCTGGGGACATGACACATGAATTTCTCGGGAAATGACATGACATGAATTTCTCGGGACATGACATGACATAAATAAATGGGGACATGACATGGCATGAATTTCTTGGCACATGACAAGAATCTCTCAGGACATGACATGACATGAATTTCTGAGCAATGACAAGTCATGAATTCTCGGGATATGCCATGAATTTCACGCGACATTAAATGGCATGAATTCCACAGGACAAGAGATGGCATGAATATCTTTGGACATGACATGTCATAACTTCATGGGATATGACATGAATTTCTGGGGACATGACATGACATGAATTTCTCGGGACATGATACTTCATTGATTCTCGGGATATGACATGGATTTCTGGGGACATGATAAACAGGAGTTTCTCAGAACATGACATGTCATGAATTCACGGGATATGACATGAATTTCTCGCAACATGACATGACATGATTTTCTCGGGACATGACATGACACCATCTGAATTTCCCAGGGCACGAATTGACATGGCATGAATATCTGTGGCAATGACATGACATGAATTTCTGGGGACATGACATGACATAAATTAATTGGGAGATACATGAGATGACATGAATTTTTCTGGGCATGACATGACATGAGATGAATTCTTTGGGACATGACATGACATGACATAGATTTCTGGGGACATGACATGAATTTCTCGGGACAGGACATGACATGAATTTCTTGGGACATGACATGACATGAACTTCTCGGGACATGATATTTCATTGATTCTCGGGATATGACATGAATTTCTGGGGACATGACATGACATGAATTTCTCGGGACATGATATTTCATTGATTCTCGGGATATGACATGAACTTCTTGGGACATGACATGACATGAATTTCTCAGAAGATGACATGTCATGAATTCTCGGGATATGACATGAATTTCTCGCGAAATGACATGGCATGAATTTCTCAGGACATGACATGACATAAATTAATTGGGAGGAACATGAGATGACATGAATTTCTCTGGACAAGACATGACATGAGATGAATTCCTTGGGACATGACATGAGATGACATAGATTTCTGGGAACATGACATGAATTTCTCAGGAAATGCCATGACATGAATCTCTCGGCAAATGACATGACATGACATGACAATACTATCCAGGGACATGACATGACATGACTTTCCCAGGACATGACATGACATAAATTAATGGGCACATGAGATGACATGAATTTCTCGGGACATGACATGATTTGAATTTCTTGGCACATGACATGACATGACATGAAAAGTTTCTTTTGGGACGTGACATGACATGAATTTCTCTGGAATGTCACGTCATGAATTCTTGGGTTATGACTTGAATTTCAGGGGACATGACATGACATGAGATGACATGACATAAATTTCTCTGGACATGACATGACTTGATTTTCTCCGGACATGACATGACATGACATGAATTTCTCAGAAGATGACATCTCATGAATTCTCGGGATATGACATGAATTTCTCGCGAAATGACATGACATGAATTTCTCGGGACATGACATGACATGAATTTCTCAGGACATGCCATGACATGAATCTCTCGGCAAATGACATGACATGACATGGCAATACTATCCAGGGACATGACATGACATGAATTTCCCAGGACATGACATGAGATAAATTAATGGGCACATGACATGACATGAATTTCTCGGGACAAGACATGATTTGAATTTCTTGGCACATGACATGACATGACATGAATTTCTCGGGACATGACAGGACATGACATGACATAAATTTCTAGGGACATGACACATGAATTTCTCGGGACATGACATGACATGAATTTCTCGGGACATGACATGACGTGTCATAAATAAATGGGGACATGACATGACATGAATTTCTCGGGACAAGACATGACATGAATTTCTTGGCACATGACATGACATGACAAGAATCTCTCAGGACATGACATGACATGAATTTCTAAGCAATGACACGTCATGAATTCTCTGGATATGCCATGAATTTCACGCGACATGACATGACATGAATTTCACAGGACAATAGATGGCATGAATATCTTTGGACATGACATGTCATAACTTCATGGGATATGACATGAACTTCTGGGGACATGACATAACAGGAGTTTCTCAGAACATGACACGTCACGAATTCTCGGGATATGACATGAATTTCAGGGGACAATACATGACATGACATGACATGACATAGATTTCTGTGGACATGACATATGAATTTCTCGGGACATGACATGACATGAATTTCTCGGGACATGACATGACATGACAAGAATTTCTCGGGACATGACATGACATGAATTTCATGGCACATGACCTGACATGACAAGAAGCTCTTGGTACATGGCATGATATGAATTTCTCGGGAATGACATGTCATGAATTCTCGGCATATGACATGAATTTCTCGCGACATGACGTGACATGAATTTCTCAGGACATGCCTTGAGATGACATGAATTTCTCGGGACATGACTAGACATGACATGACATAAATTTCTGGGGACATGACATATGAATTTCTCGGGACATGACATGACATGAATTTCTCGGGACATGACATGACATGACATAATAAATGGGGACATGACATGACATGAATTTCTCGGGACAAGACATGACATGAATTTCTTGGCACATGACATGACATGACAAGAATCTCTCAGGACATGACATGACATGAATTTCTGAGCAATGACACGTCATGAATTCTCGGGACATGACATGACATGATTTCCTTGGAACATGACATGACAGTATATGAATTTCAGGGGACATGACATGACATGAATTTCTTGGCACATGAAATGACATGACATGACAAGAATCTCTCAGGACATGACATGACATGACTTTCTTTGGACATGACACGTCATGAATTCTCGGGATATGACATGAATTTCAGGGGACAATACATGACATGACATGACATGACATAGATTTCTATGGACATGACATATGAATTTCTCGGGACATGACATGACATGAAATTCTCGGAACATGACAAGACATGACATGACATAAATTTCTGGGGACATGACACATGAATTTCTCGGGACATGACATGACATGAATTTCTCGGGACATGACATGACATAAATAAATGGGGACATGACATGGCATGAATTTCTTGGCACATGACAAGAATCTCTCAGGACATGACATGACATGAATTTCTGAGCAATGACAAGTCATGAATTCTCGGGATATGCCATGAATTTCACGCGACATTAAATGGCATGAATTTCACAGGACAAGAGATGGCATGAATATCTTTGGACATGACATGTCATAACTTCATGGGATATGACATGAATTTCTGGGGACATGACATGACATGAATTTCTCGGGACATGATACTTCATTGATTCTCGGGATATGACATGGATTTCTGGGGACATGACATAACAGGAGTTTCTCAGAACATGACATGTCATGAATTCACGGGATATGACATGAATTTCTCGCAACTTGACATGACATGATTTTCTCGGGATATGACATGACACCATCTGAATTTCCCAGGGCACGAATTGACATGGCATGAATATCTGTGGCAATGACATGACATGAATTTCTGGGGACATGACATGACATAAATTAATTGGGGGATACATGAGATGACATGAATTTTTCTGGGCAAGACATGACATGAGATGAATTCCTTGGGACATGACATGACATGACATAGATTTCTGGGGACATGACATGAATTTCTCGGGACAGGACATGACATGAATTTCTTGGGACATGACATGACATGAACTTCTCGGGAAATGATATTTCATTGATTCTCGGGATATGACATGAATTTCTGGGGACATGACATGACATGAATTTCTCGGGACATGATATTTCATTGATTCTCGGGATATGACATGAACTTCTTGGGACATGACATGACATGAATTTCTCAGAAGATGACATGTCATGAATTCTCGGGATATGACATGACTTTCTCGCGAAATGACATGGCATGAATTTCTCAGGACATGACATGACATAAATTAATTGGGGGGAACATGAGATGACATGAATTTCTCTGGACAAGACATGACATGAGATCAATTCCTTGGGACATGACATGAGATGACATAGATTTCTGGGAACATGACATGAATTTCTCAGGACATGCCATGACATGAATCTCTCGGCAAATGACATGACATGACATGACAATACTATCCAGGGACATGACATGACATGACTTTCCCAGGACATGACATGACATAAATTAATGGGCACATGAGATGACATGAATTTCTCGGGACATGACATGATTTGAATTTCTTGGCACAAGACATGACATGACATGAAAAGTTTCTTTTGGGACGTGACATGACATGAATTTCTCTGGAATGTCACGTCATGAATTCTTGGGTTATGACTTGAATTTCAGGGGACATGACATGACATGAGATGACATGACATAAATTTCTCTGGACATGACATGACCTGATTTTCTCCGGACATGACATGACATGACATGAATTTCTCAGATGATGACATGTCATGAATTCTCGGGATATGACATGAATTTCTCGCGAAATGACATGACATGAATTTCTCGGGACATGACATGACATGAATTTCTCAGGACATGCCATGACATGAATCTCTCGGCAAATGACATGACATGACATGACAATACTATCCAGGGACATGACATGACATGAATTTCCCAGGACATGACATGAGATAAATTAATGGGCACATGACATGACATGAATTTCTCGGGACAAGACATGATTTGAATTTCTTGGCACATGACATGACATGACATGACAAGAATTTCTCTGGACATGACATGACATGATTTTCTTTGGAATGACATGTCATGAATTCTCGAGTTATGACGTGAATTTCAAAGGACATGACATGACATGAAATGACATGACATAAATTTCTATGGACATGACATGACATGAATTTCTTGGCACATGACATGACATGACAAGAATGTCTCTGGACATGACATGACATGATTTTCTCCGGACATGACATGACATGACTAGAATTTCTCGGGACATGACGTGACATGAATTTCATGGCACATAACCTGACATGACAAGAATCTCTTGGGACATGACATGATATGAATTTCTCGGGAATGACATGATATGAATTCTCGGGATATGGCATGAATTTCTCGCGACATGACATGACATGAATTTCTCAGGACATGACATGACATGAATTTCTTGGGACATGACATCATGAATTCTAGGGATATGACATGAATTTCAGGGGACATGACATGACATGGCATTACATAGATTTCTGGGGACATGACATGACATGAATTTCTCAGGACATGACATGACATGAGTTTGTTTGGGACATGACATGTTATGAATTCTGGGGATATGAAACGAATTTCTGGGGACATGACATAACATAGTTTACTCTGGACATGACATGACATGAATTTCTCGGGACAAGACATGACATGACATGAATTCCTCGGGACATGCCATGGCATGAATTTCTCGGGACATGACATGACATGATTTTCTTGGAACATGACATGACAGTATATGAATTTCAGGGGACATGACATGACATGAGTTTCTCTGGAATGACACGTCATGAATTCTCTGGATATGACATGAATTTCTCACGACATGACATGACATGAATTTCTCAGGACATGACATGACATGAATTTCTTGGGACATGCCAGGTCATGAATTCTCGGGATATGACATGAATTTCAGGATACATGACATGAAATG
Organism: Isurus oxyrinchus; assembly: GCA_026770705.1. Lineage (NCBI taxonomy): Eukaryota > Metazoa > Chordata > Chondrichthyes > Lamniformes > Lamnidae > Isurus > Isurus oxyrinchus. The sequence goes on from JANJGN010001112.1 coordinate 33,661, forward strand.
ACATGACAAGACGTAAATGTCTGTGGACATGACATGACATGAATTTCTCGGGACATGACATGACATGAATTTGTCAGGACATGACATGATATGACATGAATTTCTTGGGACATGACATGACAAATTTCTTGGGACATGACATGGCATGAATTTCTCGGGACATGACATGAATTTCTCAGGACATGACATGACATAACTTAATGGGCACATGAGATGACATGAATTTCATGGGACACGACATAATATGAATTTCCTGGCACATGACATGACATAACATGACAAGAATCTCTCGGGACATGTCATGAAATGACATGAATTTCTCGGGAATGACACGTCATGAATTCTCGGGATATGACATGAATTTCACGCGACATGACATGACATGAATTTCTCAGGACATGACATGACATGAATTTCTCAGGACATGACATGACATGACTTTCTTTGGACATGACACGTCATGACTTCTCGGGATATGACATGAATTTCAGGGGACAATACATGACATGACATGACATGACATAGATTTCTGTGGACATGACATATGAATTTCTCGGGACATGACATGACATGAATTTCTCGGAACATGACAAGTCATGACATGACATAAATTTCTGGGGACATGACACATGAATTTCTCGGGAAATGACATGACATGAATTTCTCGGGACATGACATGACATAAATAAATGGGGACATGACATGGCATGAATTTCTTGGCACATGACAAGAATCTCTCAGGACATGACATGACATGAATTTCTGAGCAATGACAAGTCATGAATTCTCGGGATATGCCATGAATTTCACGCGACATTAAATGGCATGAATTCCACAGGACAAGAGATGGCATGAATATCTTTGGACATGACATGTCATAACTTCATGGGATATGACATGAATTTCTGGGGACATGACATGACATGAATTTCTCGGGACATGATACTTCATTGATTCTCGGGATATGACATGGATTTCTGGGGACATGATAAACAGGAGTTTCTCAGAACATGACATGTCATGAATTCACGGGATATGACATGAATTTCTCGCAACATGACATGACATGATTTTCTCGGGACATGACATGACACCATCTGAATTTCCCAGGGCACGAATTGACATGGCATGAATATCTGTGGCAATGACATGACATGAATTTCTGGGGACATGACATGACATAAATTAATTGGGAGATACATGAGATGACATGAATTTTTCTGGGCATGACATGACATGAGATGAATTCTTTGGGACATGACATGACATGACATAGATTTCTGGGGACATGACATGAATTTCTCGGGACAGGACATGACATGAATTTCTTGGGACATGACATGACATGAACTTCTCGGGACATGATATTTCATTGATTCTCGGGATATGACATGAATTTCTGGGGACATGACATGACATGAATTTCTCGGGACATGATATTTCATTGATTCTCGGGATATGACATGAACTTCTTGGGACATGACATGACATGAATTTCTCAGAAGATGACATGTCATGAATTCTCGGGATATGACATGAATTTCTCGCGAAATGACATGGCATGAATTTCTCAGGACATGACATGACATAAATTAATTGGGAGGAACATGAGATGACATGAATTTCTCTGGACAAGACATGACATGAGATGAATTCCTTGGGACATGACATGAGATGACATAGATTTCTGGGAACATGACATGAATTTCTCAGGAAATGCCATGACATGAATCTCTCGGCAAATGACATGACATGACATGACAATACTATCCAGGGACATGACATGACATGACTTTCCCAGGACATGACATGACATAAATTAATGGGCACATGAGATGACATGAATTTCTCGGGACATGACATGATTTGAATTTCTTGGCACATGACATGACATGACATGAAAAGTTTCTTTTGGGACGTGACATGACATGAATTTCTCTGGAATGTCACGTCATGAATTCTTGGGTTATGACTTGAATTTCAGGGGACATGACATGACATGAGATGACATGACATAAATTTCTCTGGACATGACATGACTTGATTTTCTCCGGACATGACATGACATGACATGAATTTCTCAGAAGATGACATCTCATGAATTCTCGGGATATGACATGAATTTCTCGCGAAATGACATGACATGAATTTCTCGGGACATGACATGACATGAATTTCTCAGGACATGCCATGACATGAATCTCTCGGCAAATGACATGACATGACATGGCAATACTATCCAGGGACATGACATGACATGAATTTCCCAGGACATGACATGAGATAAATTAATGGGCACATGACATGACATGAATTTCTCGGGACAAGACATGATTTGAATTTCTTGGCACATGACATGACATGACATGAATTTCTCGGGACATGACAGGACATGACATGACATAAATTTCTAGGGACATGACACATGAATTTCTCGGGACATGACATGACATGAATTTCTCGGGACATGACATGACGTGTCATAAATAAATGGGGACATGACATGACATGAATTTCTCGGGACAAGACATGACATGAATTTCTTGGCACATGACATGACATGACAAGAATCTCTCAGGACATGACATGACATGAATTTCTAAGCAATGACACGTCATGAATTCTCTGGATATGCCATGAATTTCACGCGACATGACATGACATGAATTTCACAGGACAATAGATGGCATGAATATCTTTGGACATGACATGTCATAACTTCATGGGATATGACATGAACTTCTGGGGACATGACATAACAGGAGTTTCTCAGAACATGACACGTCACGAATTCTCGGGATATGACATGAATTTCAGGGGACAATACATGACATGACATGACATGACATAGATTTCTGTGGACATGACATATGAATTTCTCGGGACATGACATGACATGAATTTCTCGGGACATGACATGACATGACAAGAATTTCTCGGGACATGACATGACATGAATTTCATGGCACATGACCTGACATGACAAGAAGCTCTTGGTACATGGCATGATATGAATTTCTCGGGAATGACATGTCATGAATTCTCGGCATATGACATGAATTTCTCGCGACATGACGTGACATGAATTTCTCAGGACATGCCATGACATGAATTTCTTGGGACATGACATCATGAATTCTAGGGATATGACATGAATTTCAGGGGACATGACATGACATGACATTACATAGATTTCTGGGGACATGACATGACATGAATTTCTCAGGACATGACATGACATGAGTTTTTTCGGGACATGACATGTTATGAATTCTCGGGTTATGAAACGAATTTCTGGGGACATGACATAACATAGTTTACTCTGGACATGGCATGACATGAATTTCTCGGGACAAGACATGAAATGACATGAATTCCTCGGGACATGCCATGGCATGAATTTCTCGGGACATGACATGACATGATTTCCTTGGAACATGACATGACAGTATATGAATTTCAGGGGACATGACATGACATGAATTTCTTGGCACATGAAATGACATGACATGACAAGAATCTCTCAGGACATGACATGACATGACTTTCTTTGGACATGACACGTCATGAATTCTCGGGATATGACATGAATTTCAGGGGACAATACATGACATGACATGACATGACATAGATTTCTATGGACATGACATATGAATTTCTCGGGACATGACATGACATGAAATTCTCGGAACATGACAAGACATGACATGACATAAATTTCTGGGGACATGACACATGAATTTCTCGGGACATGACATGACATGAATTTCTCGGGACATGACATGACATAAATAAATGGGGACATGACATGGCATGAATTTCTTGGCACATGACAAGAATCTCTCAGGACATGACATGACATGAATTTCTGAGCAATGACAAGTCATGAATTCTCGGGATATGCCATGAATTTCACGCGACATTAAATGGCATAAATTTCACAGGACAAGAGATGGCATGAATATCTTTGGACATGACATGTCATAACTTCATGGGATATGACATGAATTTCTGGGGACATGACATGACATGAATTTCTCGGGACATGATACTTCATTGATTCTCGGGATATGACATGGATTTCTGGGGACATGACATAACAGGAGTTTCTCAGAACATGACATGTCATGAATTCACGGGATATGACATGAATTTCTCGCAACATGACATGACATGATTTTCTCGGGATATGACATGACACCATCTGAATTTCCCAGGGCACGAATTGACATGGCATGAATATCTGTGGCAATGACATGACATGAATTTCTGGGGACATGACATGACATAAATTAATTGGGGGATACATGAGATGACATGAATTTTTCTGGGCAAGACATGACATGAGATGAATTCCTTGGGACATGACATGACATGACATAGATTTCTGGGGACATGACATGAATTTCTCGGGACAGGACATGACATGAATTTCTTGGGACATGACATGACATGAACTTCTCGGGACATGATATTTCATTGATTCTCGGGATATGACATGAATTTCTGGGGACATGACATGACATGAATTTCTCGGGACATGATATTTCATTGATTCTCGGGATATGACATGAACTTCTTGGGACATGACATGACATGAATTTCTCAGAAGATGACATGTCATGAATTCTCGGGATATGACATGACTTTCTCGCGAAATGACATGGCATGAATTTCTCAGGACACGACATGACATAAATTAATTGGGGGGAACATGAGATGACATGAATTTCTCTGGACAAGACATGACATGAGATGAATTCCTTGGGACATGACATGAGATGACATAGATTTCTGGGAACATGACATGAATTTCTCAGGACATGCCATGTCATGAATCCCTCGGCAAATGACATGACATGACATGACAATACTATCCAGGGACATGACATGACATGACTTTCCCAGGACATGACATGACATAAATTAATGGGCACATGAGATGACATGAATTTCTCGGGACATGACATGATTTGAATTTCTTGGCACAAGACATGACATGACATGAAAAGTTTCTTTTGGGACGTGACATGACATGAATTTCTCTGGAATGTCACGTCATGAATTCTTGGGTTATGACTTGAATTTCAGGGGACATGACATGACATGAGATGACATGACATAAATTTCTCTGGACATGACATGACTTGATTTTCTCCGGACATGACATGACATGACATGAATTTCTCAGATGATGACATGTCATGAATTCTCGGGATATGACATGAATTTCTCGCGAAATGACATGACATGAATTTCTTGGGACATGACATGACATGAATTTCTCAGGACATGCCATGACATGAATCTCTCGGCAAATGACATGACATGACATGACAATACTATCCAGGGACATGACATGACATGAATTTCCCAAGACATGACATGAGATAAATTAATGGGCACATGACATGACATGAATTTCTCGGGACAAGACATGATTTGAATTTCTTGGCACATGACATGACATGACATGACACGAATTTCTCTGGACATGACATGACATGATTTTCTTTGGAATGACATGTCATGAATTCTCGAGTTATGACGTGAATTTCAGGGGACATGACATGACATGAAATGACATGACATAAATTTCTATGGACATGACATGACATGACATGAATTTCTTGGCACATGACATGACATGACATGACATGACAAGAATGTCTCTGGACATGACATGACATGATTTTCTCCGGACATGACATGACATGACTAGAATTTCTCGGGACATGACGTGACATGAATTTGATGGCACATAACCTGACATGACAAGAATCTCTTGGGACATGACATGATATGAATTTCTCGGGAATGACATGATATGAATTCTCGGGATATGGCATGAATTTCTCGCGACATGACATGACATGAATTTCTCAGGACATGACATGACATGAATTTCTTGGGACATGACATCATGAATTCTAGGGATATGACATGAATTTCAGGGGACATGACATGACATGGCATTACATAGATTTCTGGGGACATGACATGACATGAATTTCTCAGGACATGACATGACATGAGTTTGTTTGGGACATGACATGTTATGAATTCTGGGGATATGAAACGAATTTCTGGGGACATGACATGACATAGTTTACTCTGGACATGACATGACATGAATTTCTCGGGACAAGACATGACATGACATGAATTCCTCGGGACATGCCATGGCATGAATTTCTCGGGACATGACATGACATGATTTTCTTGGAACATGACATGACAGTATATGAATTTCAGGGGACATGACATGACATGAATTTCTTGGCACATGAAATGACATGACATGACAAGAATCTCTCGGGACATGACATGACATGAGTTTCTCTGGAATGACACGTCATGAATTCTCTGGATATGACATGAATTTCTCACGACATGACATGACATGAATTTCTCAGGACATGACATGACATGAATTTCTTGGGACATGCCAGGTCATGAATTCTCGGGATATGACATGAATTTCAGGATACATGACATGAAATGACATGACAAGACGTAAATGTCTGTGGACATGACATGACATGAATTTCTCGGGACATGACATGACATGAATTTGTCAGGACATGACATGATATGACATGAATTTCTTGGGACATGACATGACAAATTTCTTGGGACATGACATGGCATGAATTTCTCGGGACATGACATGAATTTCTCAGGACATGACATGACATAACTTAATGGGCACATGAGATGACATGAATTTCATGGGACACGACATAATATGAATTTCCTGGCACATGACATGACATAACATGACAAGAATCTCTCGGGACATGTCATGACATGACATGAATTTCTCGGGAATGACACGTCATGAATTCTCGGGATATGACATGAATTTCACGCGACATGACATGACATGAATTTCTCAGGACATGACATGACATGAATTTCTCAGGACATGACATGACATGACTTTCTTTGGACATGACACGTCATGAATTCTCGGGATATGACATGAATTTCAGGGGACAATACATGACATGACATGACATGACGTAGATTTCTGTGGACATGACATATGAATTTCTCGGGACATGACATGACATGAATTTCTCGGAACATGACAAGTCATGACATGACATAAATTTCTGGGGACATGACACATGAATTTCTCGGGAAATAACATGACATGAATTTCTCGGGACATGACATGACATAAATAAATGGGGACATGACATGGCATGAATTTCTTGGCACATGACAAGAATCTCTCAGGACATGACATGACATGAATTTCTGAGCAATGACAAGTCATGAATTCTCGGGATATGCCATGAATTTCACGCGACATTAAATGGCATGAATTTCACAGGACAAGAGATGGCATGAATATCTTTGGACATGACATGTCATAACTTCATGGGATATGACATGAATTTCTGGGGACATGACATGACATGAATTTCTCGGGACATGATACTTCATTGATTCTCGGGATATGACATGGATTTCTGGGGACATGATAAACAGGAGTTTCTCAGAACATGACATGTCATGAATTCACGGGATATGACATGAATTTCTCGCAACATGACATGACATGATTTTCTCGGGACATGACATGACACCATCTGAATTTCCCAGGGCACGAATTGACATGGCATGAATATCTGTGGCAATGACATGACATGAATTTCTGGGGACATGACATGACATAAATTAATTGGGGGGTACATGAGATGACATGAATTTCCCTGGACAAGAAATGACATGAGATGAATTCCTTGGGACATGACATGACATGACATAGATTTCTGGGACATGACATGAATTTCTCGGGACATGACATGACATGAATCTCTCGGCAAATGACATGATATGACATGACAATACTATCCAGGGACATGAAATGACATGAATTTCCCAGGACATGACATAAATTAATGGGCACATGAGTTGACATGAATTTCTCGGGACTTGACATGAGTTGAATTTCTTGGCACATGACATGACATGGCATGAAAAGTTTTTCTTGGGACGTGACATGACATGAATTTCTCTGGAATGACATGTCATGAATTCTCGGATTATGACGTGAATTTCAGGGGACATGAAATGACATGAAATGACATGACATAAATTTCTGTGGACATGACATGACATGAATTTCTTGGCACATGACATGACATGACATGACAAGAATTTCTCTGGACATGTCATGACATGATTTTCTCCAGACATGACATGACATGACAAGAATTTCTCGGGACATGACATGACATGAATTTCATGGCACATGACCTGACATGACAAGAATCTCTTGGTACATGACATGATATGAATTTCTCGGGAATGACATGTCATGAATGCTCGGGATATGACATGAATTTCCCGCGACATGACATGACATGAATTTCTCAGGACATGACATGACATGAATTTCTTGGGACATGACCATGAATTCTAGGGATATGACATGAATTTCAGGGGACATGACATGACATGACATTACATAGATTTCTGGGGACATGACATGACATGAATTTCTCAGGACATGACATGACATGAGTTTTTTTGGGACATGACATGTTATGAATTCTCGGGATATGAAACGAATTTTTTGGGGACATGACATAACATAGTTTACTCTGGACATGACATGACATGAATTTCTCGGGACAAGACATGACATGACATGAATACCTCGGGACATGCCATGGCATGAATTTCTCGGGACATGACATGACATGATTTCCTTGGAACATGACATGACAGTATATGAATTTCAGGGGACATGACATGACATGAATTTTTTGGCACATGAAATGACATGACATGACCAGAATCTCTCGGGACATGACATGACATGAGTTTCTCTGGAATGACAGGTCATGAATTCTCTGCATATGACATGAATTTCTCATGACATGACATGACATGAACTTCTCAGGACATGACATGACATGAATTTCCTGGGACATGCCAGGTCATGAATTCTCGGGATATGACATGAATTTCAGGGTACATGACATGAAATGACATGACAAGACATAAATGTCTGTGGACATGACATGACAAGAATTTCTCGGGACATGACATGGCATGAATTTGTCAGGACATGACATGATATGACATGAATTTCTTGGGACATGACATGACAAATTTCTTGGGACATGACATGGCATGAATTTCTCGGGACATGACGACATGAATTTCTCAGGACATGACATGACATAACTTAATGGGCACAAGTGATGACATGAATTTCTTGGGACATGACATGATATGAATTTCCTGGCACATGACATGACATAACATGACAAGAATCTCTCGGGACATGTCATGACATGACATGAATTTCTCGGGAATGACACGTCATGAACTCTCGGGATATGACATGAATTTCATGCGACATGACATGACATGAATTTCTCAGGACATGACATGACATGACTTCTCGGGATATGACATGAATGTCAGGGGACAATACATGACATGACATGACATGACATAGATTTCTGTGGACATGACATATGAATTTCTCGGGACATGACATGACATGAATTTCTCGGGACATGACATGACATGACATAAATAAATGGGGACATGACATGACATGAATTTCTCGAGACAAGACATGACATGACATGAATTCCTCGGGACATGCCATGGCATGAATTTCTCGGGACATGACATGACATGATTTTCTTGGAACATGACATGACAGTATATGAATTTCAGGGGACATGACATGACATGAATTTCTTGGCACATGAAGTGACATGACCTGACAAGAATCTCTCGGGACATGACATGACATGAGTTTCTCTGGAATGACACGTCATGAATTCGCTGGATATGACATGAATTTCAGGGTACATGACATGAAATGACATGACAAGACATAAATGTCTGTGGACATGACATGACAATAATTTCTCGGGACATGACATGACATGAATTTGTCAGGACATGACATGATATGACATGAATTTCTTGGGACATGACATGGCATGAATTTCTCAGGACATGACATGACGTGAATTTCTCTGGACATGACATGACATAACTTAATGGACACATGAGATGACATGAATTTCTTGGGACATGACATGATATGAATTTCCTGGCACATGACATGACATAACATGACAAGAATCTCTCGGGACATGTCATGACATGACCTGAATTTCTCGGGAATGACACGTCATGAATTCTCGGGATATGACATGAATTTCACGTGACATGACATGACATGAATTTCTCAGGACATGACATGACATGACTTTCTTTGGACATGACACGTCATGAATTCTCGGGATATGACATGAATTTCAGGGGACAATACATGACATGACATGACATGACATAGATTTCTGTGGACATGACATGAATTTCTCGGGACATGACATGACATGAATTTCTCGGGACATGACATGACATGACATGAATTTCTCGGGACATGACAAGACATGACATGACATAAATTTCTGGGGACATGACACATGAATTTCTCGGGACATGACATGACATGAATTTCTCGGGACATGACATGACATGAATCTCTCGGCAAATGACATGACATGACATGACAATACTATCCAGGGACATGAAATGACATGAATTTCCCAGGACATGACATAAATTAATGGGCACATGAGATGACATGAATTTCTCGGGACTTGACATGAGTTGAATTTCTTGGCACATGACATGACATGGCATGAAAAGTTTTTCTTGGGACGTGACATGACATGAATTTCTCTGGAATGACATGTCATGAATTCTCGGATTATGACGTGAATTTCAGGGGACATGAAATGACATGAAATGACATGACATAAATTTCTGTGGACATGACATGACATGAATTTCTTGGCACATGACATGACATGACATGACAAGAATTTCTCTGGACATGTCATGACATGATTTTCTCCAGACATGACATGACATGACAAGAATTTCTCGGGATATGACATGACATGAATTTCATGGCACATGACCTGACATGACAAGAATCTCTTGGTACATGACATGATATGAATTTCTCGGGAATGACATGTCATGAATGCTCGGGATATGACATGAATTTCCCGCGACAAGACATGACATGAATTTCTCAGGACATGACATGACATGAATTTCTTGGGACATGACCATGAATTCTAGGGATATGACATGAATTTCAGGGGACATGACATGACATGACATTACATAGATTTCTGGGGACATGACATGACATGAATTTCTCAGGACATGACATGACATGAGTTTTTTTGGGACATGACATGTTATGAATTCTCGGGATATGAAACGAATTTTTGGGGACATGACATAACATAGTTTACTCTGGACATGACATGACATGAATTTCTCGGGACAAGACATGACATGACATGAATACCTCGGGACATGCCATGGCATGAATTTCTAGGGACATGACATGACATGATTTCCTTGGAACATGACATGACAGTATATGAATTTCAGGGGACATGACATGACATGAATTTTTTGGCACATGAAATGACATGACATGACCAGAATCTCTCGGGACATGACATGACATGAGTTTCTCTGGAATGACAGGTCATGAATTCTCTGCATATGACATGAATTTCTCATGACATGACATGACATGAACTTCTCAGGACATGACATGACATGAATTTCCTGGGACATGCCAGGTCATGAATTCTCGGGATATGACATGAATTTCAGGGTACATGACATGAAATGACATGACAAGACATAAATGTCTGTGGACATGACATGACAAGAATTTCTCGGGACATGACATGGCATGAATTTGTCAGGACATGACATGATATGACATGAATTTCTTGGGACATGACATGACAAATTTCTTGGGACATGACCTGGCATGAATTTCTCGGGACAAGACGACATGAATTTCTCAGGACATGACATGACATAACTTAATGGGCACAAGTGATGACATGAATTTCTTGGGACATGACATGATATGAATTTCCTGGCACATGACATGACATAACATGACAAGAATCTCTCGGGACATGTCATGACATGACATGAATTTCTCGGGAATGACACGTCATGAACTCTCGGGATATGACATGAATTTCATGCGACATGACATGACATGAATTTCTCAGGACATGACATGACATGACTTCTCGGGATATGACATGAATGTCAGGGGACAATACATGACATGACATGACATGACATAGATTTCTGTGGACATGACATATGAATTTCTCGGGACATGACATGACATGAATTTCTCGGGACATGACATGACATGACATAAATAAATGGGGACATGACATGACATGAATTTCTTGGCACATGAAGTGACATGACCTGACAAGAATCTCTCGGGACATGACATGACATGAGTTTCTCTGGAATGACACGTCATGAATTCTCTGGATATGACATGAATTTCAGGGTACATGACATGAAATGACATGACAAGACATAAATGTCTGTGGACATGACATGACATGAATTTCTCGGGACATGACATGACATGAATTTGTCAGGACATGACATGATATGACATGAAATTCTTGGGACATGACATGACAAATTTCTTGGGACATGACATGGCATGAATTTCTCAGGACATGACATGACGTGAATTTCTCTGGACATGACATGACATAACTTAATGGACACATGAGATGACATGAATTTCTTGGGACATGACATGATATGAATTTCCTGGCACATGACATGACATAACATGACAAGAATCTCTCGGGACATGTCATGACATGACCTGAATTTCTCGGGAATGACACGTCATGAATTCTCGGGATATGACATGAATTTCACGTGACATGGCATGACATGAATTTCTCAGGACATGACATGACATGACTTTCTTTGGACATGACACGTCATGAATTCTCGGGATATGACATGAATTTCAGGGGACAATACGTGACATGACATGACATGACATAGATTTCTGTGGACATGACATGAATTTCTCGGGACATGACATGACATGAATTTCTCGGGACATGACATGACATGACATGAATTTCTCGGGACATGACAAGACATGACATGACATAAATTTCTGGGGACATGACACATGAATTTCTCGGGACATGACATGACATGAATTTCTCGGGACATGACATGACATGAATCTCTCGGCAAATGACATGACATGACATGACAATACTATCCAGGGACATGAAATGACATGAATTTCCCAGGACATGACATAAATTAATGGGCACATGAGATGACATGAATTTCTCGGGACTTGACATGAGTTGAATTTCTTGGCACATGACATGACATGGCATGAAAAGTTTTTCTTGGGACGTGACATGACATGAATTTCTCTGGAATGACATGTCATGAATTCTCGGATTATGACGTGAATTTCAGGGGACATGAAATGACATGAAATGACATGACATAAATTTCTGTGGACATGACATGACATGAATTTCTTGGCACATGACATGACATGACATGACAAGAATTTCTCTGGACATGTCATGACATGATTTTCTCCAGACATGACATGACATGACAAGAATTTCTCGGGATATGACATGACATGAATTTCATGGCACATGACCTGACATGACAAGAATCTCTTGGTACATGACATGATATGAATTTCTCGGGAATGACATGTCATGAATGCTCGGGATATGACATGAATTTCCCGCGACATGACATGACATGAATTTCTCAGGACATGACATGACATGAATTTCTTGGGACATGACCATGAATTCTAGGGATATGACATGAATTTCAGGGGACATGACATGACATGACATTACATAGATTTCTGGGGACATGACATGACATGAATTTCTCAGGACATGACATGACATGAGTTTTTTTGGGACATGACATGTTATGAATTCTCGGGATATGAAACGAATTTTTTGGGGACATGACATAACATAGTTTACTCTGGACATGACATGACATGAATTTCTCGGGACAAGACATGACATGACATGAATACCTCGGGACATGCCATGGCATGAATTTCTAGGGACATGACATGACATGATTTCCTTGGAACATGACATGACAGTATATGAATTTCAGGGGACATGACATGACATGAATTTTTTGGCACATGAAATGACATGACATGACCAGAATCTCTCGGGACATGACATGACATGAGTTTCTCTGGAATGACACGTCATGAATTCTCTGCATATGACATGAATTTCTCATGACATGACATGACATGAACTTCTCAGGACATGACATGACATGACTTTCTTTGGACATGACACGTCATGAATTCTCGGGATATGACATGAATTTCAGGGGACAATACATGACATGACATGACATGACATAGATTTCTGTGGTCATGACATGAATTTCTCGGGACATGACATGAAATGAATTTCTCGGGACATGACATGACATGACATGAATTTCTCGGGACATGACAAGACATGACATGACATAAATTTCTGGGGACATGACACATGAATTTCTCGGGACATGACATGACATGAATTTCTCGGGACATGACATGACATGAATCTCTCGGCAAATGACATGACATGACATGACAATACTATCCAGGGACATGAAATGACATGAATTTCCCAGGACATGACATAAATTAATGGGCACATGAGATGAGATGAATTTCTCGGGACTTGACATGAGTTGAATTTCTTGGCACATGACATGACATGGCATGAAAAGTTTTTCTTGGGACGTGACATGACATGAATTTCTCTGGAATGACATGTCATGAATTCTCGGATTATGACGTGAATTTCAGGGGACATGAAATGACATGAAATGACATGACATAAATTTCTGTGGACATGACATGACATGAATTTCTTGGCACATGACATGACATGACATGACAAGAATTTCTCTGGACATGTCATGACATGATTTTCTCCAGACATGACATGACATGACAAGAATTTCTCGGGATATGACATGACATGAATTTCATGGCACATGACCTGACATGACAAGAATCTCTTGGTACATGACATGATATGAATTTCTCGGGAATGACATGTCATGAATGCTCGGGATATGACATGAATTTCCCGCGACATGACATGACATGAATTTCTCAGGACATGACATGACATGAATTTCTTGGGACATGACCATGAATTCTAGGGATATGACATGAATTTCAGGTGACATGACATGACATGACATTACATAGATTTCTCGGGACATGACATGACATGATTTTCTCGGAACATGACATGACAGTATATGAATTTCAGGGGACATGACATGACATGAATTTCTTGGCAAATGAAATGACATGACATGACAAGAATCTCTCGGGACATGACATGACATGAGTTTCTCTGGAATGACACGTCATGAATTCTCTGGATATGACATGAATTTCAGGGTACATGACATGAAATGACATGACAAGACATAAATGTCTGTGGACATGACATGACAATAATTTCTCGGGACATGACATGACGTGAATTTGTCAGGACATGACATGATATGACATGAAATTCTTGGGACATGACATGACAAATTTCTTGGGACATGACATGACATGAATGTCTCAGGACATGACATGACGTGAATTTCTCTGGACATGACATGACATAACTTAATGGACACATGAGATGACATGAATTTCTTGGGACATGACATGATATGAATTTCCTGGCGCATGACATGACATAACATGACAAGAATCTCTCGGGACATGTCATGACATGACCTGAATTTCTCGGGAATGACACGTCATGAATTCTCGGGATATGACATGAATTTCATGCGACATGACATGACATGAATTTCTCAGGACATGACATGACATGACTTCTCGGGATATGACATGAATGTCAGGGGACAATACATGACATGACATGACATGACATAGATTTCTGTGGACATGACATATGAATTTCTCGGGACATGACATGACATGAATTTCTCGGGACATGACATGACATGACATAAATAAATGGGGACATGACATGACATGAATTTCTCGAGACAAGACATGACATGACATGAATTCCTTGGGACATGCCATGGCATGAATTTCTCGGGACATGACATGACATGATTTTCTTGGAACATGACATGACAGTATATGAATTTCAGGGGACATGACATGACATGAATTTCTTGGCACATGAAGTGACATGACCTGACAAGAATCTCTCGGGACTTGACATGACATGAGTTTCTCTGGAATGACACGTCATGAATTCTCTGGATATGACATGAATTTCAGGGTACATGACATGAAATGACATGACAAGACATAAATGTCTGTGGACATGACATGACATGAATTTCTCGGGACATGACATGACATGAATTTGTCAGGACATGACATGATATGACATGAAATTCTTGGGACATGACATGACAAATTTCTTGGGACATGACATGACATGAATTTCTCAGGACATGACATGACGTGAATTTCTCTGGACATGACATGACATAACTTAATGGACACATGAGATGACATGAATTTCTTGGGACATGACATGATATGAATTTCCTGGCGCATGACATGACATAACATGACAAGAATCTCTCGGGACATGTCATGACATGACCTGAATTTCTCGGGAATGACACGTCATGAATTCTCGGGATATGACATGAATTTCACGTGACATGACATGACATGAATTTCTCAGGACATGACATGACATGACTTTCTTTGGACATGACACGTCATGAATTCTCGGGATATGACATGAATTTCAGGGGACAATACATGACATGACAAGACATGAGATAGATTTCTGTGGACATGACATATGAATTTCTCGGGACATGACATGACATGAATTTCTCGGGACATGACATGACATGACATGAATTTCTCGGGACATGACAAGACATGACATGACATAAATTTCTGGGGACATGACACATGAATTTCTCGGGACATGACATGACATGAATTTCTCGGGACATGACATGACATGACATAAATAAATGGGGACATGACATGACATGAATTTCTCGGGACAAGACATGACATGAATTTCTTGGCACATGACATGACATGACAAGAATCTCTCAGGACATGACATGACATGAATTTCTAAGCAATGACACGTCATGAATTCTCGGGATATGCCATGAATTTCACGTGACATGACATGACATGAATTTCACAGGACAAGAGATGGCATGAATATCTTTGGACATGCCATGTCATAACTTCATGGGATATGACATGAACTTCTGGGGACATGACATAACAGGAGTTTCTCAGAACATGACACGTCACGAATTCTCGGGATATGACATGAATTTCAGGGGACAATACATGACATGACATGACATAGATTTCTGTGGACATGACATATGTATTTCTTGGGACATGACATGACATGAATTTCTCGGGACATGACATGACATGACAAGAATTTCTCGGGACATGACATGACATGAATTTCATGGCACATGACCTGACATGACAAGAATCTCTTGGTACATGACATGATATGAATTTCTCGGGAATGACATGTCATGAATTCTCGGCATATTACATGAATTTCTCGCGACATGACGTGACATGAATTTCTCAGGACGTGACATGACATGAATTTCTTGGGGCATGACATCATGAATTCTAGGGATATGACATGAATTTCAGGGGACATGACATGACATGACATTACATAGATTTCTGGGGACATGACATGACATGAATTTCTCAGGACATGACATGACATGAGTTTCTTCGGGACATGACATGTTATGAATTCTCGGGATATGAAACGAATTTCTGGGGACATGACATAAGATAGTTTAAACTGGACATGACATGACATGAATTTCTCTGGACAAGACATGACATGACATGAATTCCTCGGGACATGCCATGGCATGAATTTCTCGGGACATGACATGACATGATTTTCTCGGAACATGACATGACAGTATATGAATTTCAGGGGACATGACATGACATGAATTTCTTGGCAAATGAAATGACATGACATGACAAGAATCTCTCGGGACATGACATGACATGAGTTTCTCTGGAATGACACTTCATGAATTCTCTGGATATGACATGAATTTCTCATGAAAGGACATGACATGAACTTCTCAGGACATGACATGACATCAATTTCTAAGGACATGCCAGGTCATGAATTCACGGGATATGACATGAATTTCAGGGTACATGACATGAAATGACATGACAAGGCATAAATGTCTGCGGACATGACATGACATGAATTTCTCGGGACATGACGTGACATGAATTTGTCAGGACATGACATGATATGACACGAATTTCTTGGGACATGACATGACAAATTTCTTGGGACATGACATGGCATGAATTTCTCGGGACATGACATGACATGAATTTCTCTGGACATGACATGACATAACTTAATAGGCACAAGAGATGACATGAATTTCTTGGGACATGACATGATATGAATTTCCTGGCACATGACATGACATAACATGACAAGAATCTCTCGGGACATGTCATGACATGACATGAATTTCTCGGGAATGACACGTCATGAACTCTCGGGATATGACATGAATTTCTTGCGACATGACATGACATGAATTTCTCAGGACATGACATGACATGACTTCTCGGGATATGACATGAATGTCAGGGGACAATACATGACATGACATGACATGACATAGATTTCTGTGGACATGACATATGAATTTCTCGGGACATGACATGACATGACATAAATAAATGGGGACATGACATGACATGAATTTCTCGAGACAAGACATGACATGACATGAATTCCTTGGGACATGCCATGGCATGAATTTCTCGGGACATGACATGACATGATTTTCTTGGAACATGACATGACAGTATATGAATTTCAGGGGACATGACATGACATGAATTTCTTGGCACATGAAGTGACATGACCTGACAAGAATCTCTCGGGACTAGACATGATATGAGTTTCTCTGGAATGACACGTCATGAATTCTCTGGATATGACATGAATTTCAGGGTACATGACATGAAATGACATGACAAGACATAAATGTCTGTGGACATGACATGACAATAATTTCTCGGGACATGACATGACATGAATTTGTCAGGACATGACATGATATGACATGAAATTCTTGGGACATGACATGACAAATTTCTTGGGACATGACATGTCATGAATTTCTCAGGACATGACATGACGTGAATTTCTCTGGACATGACATGACATAACTTAATGGACACATGAGATGACATGAATTTCTTGGGACATGACATGATATGAATTTCCTGGCACATGACATGACATAACATGACAAGAATCTCTCGGGACATGTCATGACATGACCTGAATTTCTCGGGAAGGACACGTCATGAATTCTCGGGATATGACATGAATTTCACGTGACATGACATGACATGAATTTCTCAGGACATGACATGACATGACATGAATTTCTCGGGACATGACAAGACATGACATGACATAAATTTCTGGGGACATGACACATGAATTTCTCGGGACATGACATGACATGAATTTCTCGGGACATGACATGACATGACATAAATAAATGTGGACATGACATGACATGAATTTCTCGGGACAAGACATGACATGAATTTCTTGGCACATGACATGACATGACAAGAATCTCTCAGGACATGACATGACATGAATTTCTAAGCAATGACACGTCATGAATTCTCTGGATATGCCATGAATTTCACGCGACATGACATGACATGAATTTCACAGGACAATAGATGGCATGAATATCTTTGGACATGACATGTCATAACTTCATGGGATATGACATGAACTTCTGGGGACATGACATAACAGGAGTTTCTCAGAACATGACACGTCACGAATTCTCGGGATATGACATGAATTTCAGGGGACAATACATGACATGACATGACATAGATTTCTGTGGACATGACATATGTATTTCTTGGGACATGACATGACATGACTTTCTTTGGACATGACACGTCATGAATTCTCGGGATATGACATGAATTTCAGGGGACAATACATGACATGACATGACATGACATAGATTTCTGTGGACATGACATGAATTTCTCGGGACATGACATGACATGAATTTCTCGGGACATGACATGACATGACATGAATTTCTCGGGACATGACAAGACATGACATGACATAAATTTCTGGGGACATGACACATGAATTTCTCGGGACATGACATGACATGAATTTCTCGGGACATGACATGACATGAATCTCTCGGCAAATGACATGACATGACATGACAATACTATCCAGGGACATGAAATGACATGAATTTCCCAGGACATGACATAAATTAATGGGCACATGAGATGAGATGAATTTCTCGGGACTTGACATGAGTTGAATTTCTTGGCACATGACATGACATGGCATGAAAAGTTTTTCTTGGGACGTGACATGACATGAATTTCTCTGGAATGACATGTCATGAATTCTCGGATTATGACGTGAATTTCAGGGGACATGAAATGACATGAAATGACATGACATAAATTTCTGTGGACATGACATGACATGAATTTCTTGGCACATGACATGACATGACATGACAAGAATTTCTCTGGACATGTCATGACATGATTTTCTCCAGACATGACATGACATGACAAGAATTTCTCGGGATATGACATGACATGAATTTCATGGCACATGACCTGACATGACAAGAATCTCTTGGTACATGACATGATATGAATTTCTCGGGAATGACATGTCATGAATGCTCGGGATATGACATGAATTTCCCGCGACATGACATGACATGAATTTCTCAGGACATGACATGACATGAATTTCTTGGGACATGACCATGAATTCTAGGGATATGACATGAATTTCAGGTGACATGACATGACATGACATTACATAGATTTCTCGGGACATGACATGACATGATTTTCTCGGAACATGACATGACAGTATATGAATTTCAGGGGACATGACATGACATGAATTTCTTGGCA
Source organism: Isurus oxyrinchus (assembly GCA_026770705.1). NCBI lineage: Eukaryota > Metazoa > Chordata > Chondrichthyes > Lamniformes > Lamnidae > Isurus > Isurus oxyrinchus. The sequence continues at coordinate 54,626 of JANJGN010001112.1, forward strand.
AATGAAATGACATGACATGACAAGAATCTCTCGGGACATGACATGACATGAGTTTCTCTGGAATGACACGTCATGAATTCTCTGGATATGACATGAATTTCAGGGTACATGACATGAAATGACATGACAAGACATAAATGTCTGTGGACATGACATGACAATAATTTCTCGGGACATGACATGACGTGAATTTGTCAGGACATGACATGATATGACATGAAATTCTTGGGACATGACATGACAAATTTCTTGGGACATGACATGACATGAATGTCTCAGGACATGACATGACGTGAATTTCTCTGGACATGACATGACATAACTTAATGGACACATGAGATGACATGAATTTCTTGGGACATGACATGATATGAATTTCCTGGCGCATGACATGACATAACATGACAAGAATCTCTCGGGACATGTCATGACATGACCTGAATTTCTCGGGAATGACACGTCATGAATTCTCGGGATATGACATGAATTTCATGCGACATGACATGACATGAATTTCTCAGGACATGACATGACATGACTTCTCGGGATATGACATGAATGTCAGGGGACAATACATGACATGACATGACATGACATAGATTTCTGTGGACATGACATATGAATTTCTCGGGACATGACATGACATGAATTTCTCGGGACATGACATGACATGACATAAATAAATGGGGACATGACATGACATGAATTTCTCGAGACAAGACATGACATGACATGAATTCCTTGGGACATGCCATGGCATGAATTTCTCGGGACATGACATGACATGATTTTCTTGGAACATGACATGACAGTATATGAATTTCAGGGGACATGACATGACATGAATTTCTTGGCACATGAAGTGACATGACCTGACAAGAATCTCTCGGGACTTGACATGACATGAGTTTCTCTGGAATGACACGTCATGAATTCTCTGGATATGACATGAATTTCAGGGTACATGACATGAAATGACATGACAAGACATAAATGTCTGTGGACATGACATGACATGAATTTCTCGGGACATGACATGACATGAATTTGTCAGGACATGACATGATATGACATGAAATTCTTGGGACATGACATGACAAATTTCTTGGGACATGACATGACATGAATTTCTCAGGACATGACATGACGTGAATTTCTCTGGACATGACATGACATAACTTAATGGACACATGAGATGACATGAATTTCTTGGGACATGACATGATATGAATTTCCTGGCGCATGACATGACATAACATGACAAGAATCTCTCGGGACATGTCATGACATGACCTGAATTTCTCGGGAATGACACGTCATGAATTCTCGGGATATGACATGAATTTCACGTGACATGACATGACATGAATTTCTCAGGACATGACATGACATGACTTTCTTTGGACATGACACGTCATGAATTCTCGGGATATGACATGAATTTCAGGGGACAATACATGACATGACAAGACATGAGATAGATTTCTGTGGACATGACATATGAATTTCTCGGGACATGACATGACATGAATTTCTCGGGACATGACATGACATGACATGAATTTCTCGGGACATGACAAGACATGACATGACATAAATTTCTGGGGACATGACACATGAATTTCTCGGGACATGACATGACATGAATTTCTCGGGACATGACATGACATGACATAAATAAATGGGGACATGACATGACATGAATTTCTCGGGACAAGACATGACATGAATTTCTTGGCACATGACATGACATGACAAGAATCTCTCAGGACATGACATGACATGAATTTCTAAGCAATGACACGTCATGAATTCTCGGGATATGCCATGAATTTCACGTGACATGACATGACATGAATTTCACAGGACAAGAGATGGCATGAATATCTTTGGACATGCCATGTCATAACTTCATGGGATATGACATGAACTTCTGGGGACATGACATAACAGGAGTTTCTCAGAACATGACACGTCACGAATTCTCGGGATATGACATGAATTTCAGGGGACAATACATGACATGACATGACATAGATTTCTGTGGACATGACATATGTATTTCTTGGGACATGACATGACATGAATTTCTCGGGACATGACATGACATGACAAGAATTTCTCGGGACATGACATGACATGAATTTCATGGCACATGACCTGACATGACAAGAATCTCTTGGTACATGACATGATATGAATTTCTCGGGAATGACATGTCATGAATTCTCGGCATATTACATGAATTTCTCGCGACATGACGTGACATGAATTTCTCAGGACGTGACATGACATGAATTTCTTGGGGCATGACATCATGAATTCTAGGGATATGACATGAATTTCAGGGGACATGACATGACATGACATTACATAGATTTCTGGGGACATGACATGACATGAATTTCTCAGGACATGACATGACATGAGTTTCTTCGGGACATGACATGTTATGAATTCTCGGGATATGAAACGAATTTCTGGGGACATGACATAAGATAGTTTAAACTGGACATGACATGACATGAATTTCTCTGGACAAGACATGACATGACATGAATTCCTCGGGACATGCCATGGCATGAATTTCTCGGGACATGACATGACATGATTTTCTCGGAACATGACATGACAGTATATGAATTTCAGGGGACATGACATGACATGAATTTCTTGGCAAATGAAATGACATGACATGACAAGAATCTCTCGGGACATGACATGACATGAGTTTCTCTGGAATGACACTTCATGAATTCTCTGGATATGACATGAATTTCTCATGAAAGGACATGACATGAACTTCTCAGGACATGACATGACATCAATTTCTAGGGACATGCCAGGTCATGAATTCACGGGATATGACATGAATTTCAGGGTACATGACATGAAATGACATGACAAGGCATAAATGTCTGCGGACATGACATGACATGAATTTCTCGGGACATGACGTGACATGAATTTGTCAGGACATGACATGATATGACACGAATTTCTTGGGACATGACATGACAAATTTCTTGGGACATGACATGGCATGAATTTCTCGGGACATGACATGACATGAATTTCTCTGGACATGACATGACATAACTTAATAGGCACAAGAGATGACATGAATTTCTTGGGACATGACATGATATGAATTTCCTGGCACATGACATGACATAACATGACAAGAATCTCTCGGGACATGTCATGACATGACATGAATTTCTCGGGAATGACACGTCATGAACTCTCGGGATATGACATGAATTTCGTGCGACATGACATGACATGAATTTCTCAGGACATGACATGACATGACTTCTCGGGATATGACATGAATGTCAGGGGACAATACATGACATGACATGACATGACATAGATTTCTGTGGACATGACATATGAATTTCTCGGGACATGACATGACATGACATAAATAAATGGGGACATGACATGACATGAATTTCTCGAGACAAGACATGACATGACATGAATTCCTTGGGACATGCCATGGCATGAATTTCTCGGGACATGACATGACATGATTTTCTTGGAACATGACATGACAGTATATGAATTTCAGGGGACATGACATGACATGAATTTCTTGGCACATGAAGTGACATGACCTGACAAGAATCTCTCGGGACTTGACATGATATGAGTTTCTCTGGAATGACACGTCATGAATTCTCTGGATATGACATGAATTTCAGGGTACATGACATGAAATGACATGACAAGACATAAATGTCTGTGGACATGACATGACAATAATTTCTCGGGACATGACATGACATGAATTTGTCAGGACATGACATGATATGACATGAAATTCTTGGGACATGACATGACAAATTTCTTGGGACATGACATGTCATGAATTTCTCAGGACATGACATGACGTGAATTTCTCTGGACATGACATGACATAACTTAATGGACACATGAGATGACATGAATTTCTTGGGACATGACATGATATGAATTTCCTGGCACATGACATGACATAACATGACAAGAATCTCTCGGGACATGTCATGACATGACCTGAATTTCTCGGGAAGGACACGTCATGAATTCTCGGGATATGACATGAATTTCACGTGACATGACATGACATGAATTTCTCAGGACATGACATGACATGACATGAATTTCTCGGGACATGACAAGACATGACATGACATAAATTTCTGGGGACATGACACATGAATTTCTCGGGACATGACATGACATGAATTTCTCGGGACATGACATGACATGACATAAATAAATGTGGACATGACATGACATGAATTTCTCGGGACAAGACATGACATGAATTTCTTGGCACATGACATGACATGACAAGAATCTCTCAGGACATGACATGACATGAATTTCTAAGCAATGACACGTCATGAATTCTCTGGATATGCCATGAATTTCACGCGACATGACATGACATGAATTTCACAGGACAATAGATGGCATGAATATCTTTGGACATGACATGTCATAACTTCATGGGATATGACATGAACTTCTGGGGACATGACATAACAGGAGTTTCTCAGAACATGACACGTCACGAATTCTCGGGATATGACATGAATTTCAGGGGACAATACATGACATGACATGACATAGATTTCTGTGGACATGACATATGTATTTCTTGGGACATGACATGACATGACTTTCTTTGGACATGACACGTCATGAATTCTCGGGATATGACATGAATTTCAGGGGACAATACATGACATGACATGACATGACATAGATTTCTGTGGACATGACATGAATTTCTCGGGACATGACATGAAATGAATTTCTCGGGACATGACATGACATGACATGAATTTCTCGGGACATGACAAGACATGACATGACATAAATTTCTGGGGACATGACACATGAATTTCTCGGGACATGACATGACATGAATTTCTCGGGACATGACATGACATGAATCTCTCGGCAAATGACATGACATGACATGACAATACTATCCAGGGACATGAAATGACATGAATTTCCCAGGACATGACATAAATTAATGGGCACATGAGATGACATGAATTTCTCGGGACTTGACATGAGTTGAATTTCTTGGCACATGACATGACATGGCATGAAAAGTTTTTCTTGGGACGTGACATGACATGAATTTCTCTGGAATGACATGTCATGAATTCTCGGATTATGACGTGAATTTCAGGGGACATGAAATGACATGAAATGACATGACATAAATTTCTGTGGACATGACATGACATGAATTTCTTGGCACATGACATGACATGACATGACAAGAATTTCTCTGGACATGTCATGACATGATTTTCTCCAGACATGACATGACATGACAAGAATTTCTCGGGATATGACATGACATGAATTTCATGGCACATGACCTGACATGACAAGAATCTCTTGGTACATGACATGATATGAATTTCTCGGGAATGACATGTCATGAATGCTCGGGATATGACATGAATTTCCCGCGACATGACATGACATGAATTTCTCAGGACATGACATGACATGAATTTCTTGGGACATGACCATGAATTCTAGGGATATGACATGAATTTCAGGTGACATGACATGACATGACATTACATAGATTTCTGGGGACATGACATGACATGAATTTCTCAGGACATGACATGACATGAGTTTTTTTGGGACATGACATGTCATGAATTCTCGGGATATGAAACGAATTTTTTGGGGACATGACATAACATAGTTTACTCTGGACATGACATGACATGAATTTCTTGGGACATGACCATGAATTCTAGGGATATGACATGAATTTCAGGGGACATGACATGACATGACATTACATAGATTTCTGGGGACATGACATGACATGAATTTCTCAGGACATGACATGACATGAGTTTTTTTGGGACATGACATGTTATGAATTCTCGGGATATGAAACGAATTTTTTGGGGACATGACATAACATAGTTTACTCTGGACATGACATGACATGAATTTCTCGGGACAAGACATGACATGACATGAATACCTCGGGACATGCCATGGCATGAATTTCTAGGGACATGACATGACATGATTTCCTTGGAACATGAGATGACAGTATATGAATTTCAGGGGACATGACATGACATGAATTTTTTGGCACATGAAATGACATGACATGACCAGAATCTCTCGGGACATGACATGACATGAGTTTCTCTGGAATGACAGGTCATGAATTCTCTGCATATGACATGAATTTCTCATGACATGACATGACATGAACTTCTCAGGACATGACATGACATGAATTTCCTGGGACATGCCAGGTCATGAATTCTCGGGATATGACATGAATTTCAGGGTACATGACATGAAATGACATGACAAGACATAAATGTCTGTGGACATGACATGACAAGAATTTCTCGGGACATGACATGGCATGAATTTGTCAGGACATGACATGATATGACATGAATTTCTTGGGACATGACATGACAAATTTCTTGGGACATGACATGGCATGAATTTCTCGGGACATGACGACATGAATTTCTCAGGACATGACATGACATAACTTAATGGGCACAAGTGATGACATGAATTTCTTGGGACATGACATGATATGAATTTCCTGGCACATGACATGACATAACATGACAAGAATCTCTCGGGACATGTCATGACATGACATGAATTTCTCGGGAATGACACGTCATGAACTCTCGGGATATGACATGAATTTCATGCGACATGACATGACATGAATTTCTCAGGACATGACATGACATGACTTCTCGGGATATGACATGAATGTCAGGGGACAATACATGACATGACATGACATGACATAGATTTCTGTGGACATGACATATGAATTTCTCAGGACATGACATGACATGAATTTCTCGGGACATGACATGACATGACATAAATAAATGGGGACATGACATGACATGAATTTCTCGAGACAAGACATGACATGACATGAATTCCTCGGGACATGCCATGGCATGAATTTCTCGGGACATGACATGACATGATTTTCTTGGAACATGACATGACAGTATATGAATTTCAGGGGACATGACATGACATGAATTTCTTGGCACATGAAGTGACATGACCTGACAAGAATCTCTCGGGACATGACATGACATGAGTTTCTCTGGAATGACACGTCATGAATTCTCTGGATATGACATGAATTTCGGGGTACATGACATGAAATGACATGACAAGACATAAATGTCTGTGGACATGACATGACATGAATTTCTCGGGACATGACATGACATGAATTTGTCAGGACATGACATGATATGACATGAAATTCTTGGGACATGACATGACAAATTTCTTGGGACATGACATGGCATGAATTTCTCAGGACATGACATGACGTGAATTTCTCTGGACATGACATGACATAACTTAATGGACACATGAGATGACATGAATTTCTTGGGACATGACATGATATGAATTTCCTGGAACATGACATGACATAACATGACAAGAATCTCTCGGGACATGTCATGACATGACCTGAATTTCTCGGGAATGACACGTCATGAATTCTCGGGATATGACATGAATTTCACGTGACATGACATGACATGAATTTCTCAGGACATGACATGACATGACTTTCTTTGGACATGACACGTCATGAATTCTCGGGATATGACATGAATTTCAGGGGACAATACATGACATGACATGACATGACATAGATTTCTGTGGACATGACATGAATTTCTCGGGACATGACATGACATGAATTTCTCGGGACATGACATGACATGACATGAATTTCTCGGGACATGACAAGACATGACATGACATAAATTTCTGGGGACATGACACATGAATTTCTCGGGACATGACATGACATGAATTTCTCGGGACATGACATGACATGAATCTCTCGGCAAATGACATGACATGACATGACAATACTATCCAGGGACATGAAATGACATGAATTTCCCAGGACATGACATAAATTAATGGGCACATGAGATGAGATGAATTTCTCGGGACTTGACATGAGTTGAATTTCTTGGCACATGACATGACATGGCATGAAAAGTTTTTCTTGGGACGTGACATGACATGAATTTCTCTGGAATGACATGTCATGAATTCTCGGATTATGACGTGAATTTCAGGGGACATGAAATGACATGAAATGACATGACATAAATTTCTGTGGACATGACATGACATGAATTTCTTGGCACATGACATGACATGACATGACAAGAATTTCTCTGGACATGTCATGACATGATTTTATCCAGACATGACATGACATGACAAGAATTTCTCGGGATATGACATGACATGAATTTCATGGCACATGACCTGACATGACAAGAATCTCTTGGTACATGACATGATATGAATTTCTCGGGAATGACATGTCATGAATGCTCGGGATATGACATGAATTTCCCGCGACATGACATGACATGAATTTCTCAGGACATGACATGACATGAATTTCTTGGGACATGACCATGAATTCTAGGGATATGACATGAATTTCAGGGGACATGACATGACATGACATTACATAGATTTCTGGGGACATGACATGACATGAATTTCTCAGGACATGACATGACATGAGTTTTTTTGGGACATGACATGTTATGAATTCTCGGGATATGAAACGAATTTTTTGGGGACATGACATAACATAGTTTACTCTGGACATGACATGACATGAATTTCTCGGGACAAGACATGACATGACATGAATACCTCGGGACATGCCATGGCATGAATTTCTAGGGACATGACATGACATGATTTCCTTGGAACATGACATGACAGTATATGAATTTCAGGGGACATGACATGACATGAATTTTTTGGCACATGAAATGAAATGACATGACCAGAATCTCTCGGGACATGACATGACATGAGTTTCTCTGGAATGACAGGTCATGAATTCTCTGCATATGACATGAATTTCTCATGACATGACATGACATGAACTTCTCAGGACATGACATGACATGAATTTCCTGGGACATGCCAGGTCATGAGTTCTCGGGATATGACATGAATTTCAGGGTACATGACATGAAATGACATGACAAGACATAAATGTCTGTGGACATGACATGACAAGAATTTCTCGGGACATGACATGGCATGAATTTGTCAGGACATGACATGATATGACATGAATTTCTTGGGACATGACATGACAAATTTCTTGGGACATGACATGGCATGAATTTCTCGGGACATGACGACATGAATTTCTCAGGACATGACATGACATAACTTAATGGGCACAAGTGATGACATGAATTTCTTGGGACATGACATGATATGAATTTCCTGGCACATGACATGACATAACATGACAAGAATCTCTCGGGACATGTCATGACATGACATGAATTTCTCGGGAATGACACGTCATGAACTCTCGGGATATGACATGAATTTCATGCGACATGACATGACATGAATTTCTCAGGACATGACATGACATGACTTCTCGGGATATGACATGAATGTCAGGGGACAATACATGACATGACATGACATGACATAGATTTCTGTGGACATGACATATGAATTTCTCGGGACATGACATGACATGAATTTCTCGGGACATGACATGACATGACATAAATAAATGGGGACATGACATGACATGAATTTCTCGAGACAAGACATGACATGACATGAATTCCTCGGGACATGCCATGGCATGAATTTCTCGGGACATGACATGACATGATTTTCTTGGAACATGACATGACAGTATATGAATTTCAGGGGACATGACATGACATGAATTTCTTGGCACATGAAGTGACATGACCTGACAAGAATCTCTCGGGACATGACATGACATGAGTTTCTCTGGAATGACACGTCATGAATTCTCTGGATATGACATGAATTTCAGGGTACATGACATGAAATGACATGACAAGACATAAATGTCTGTGGACATGACATGACATGAATTTCTCGGGACATGACATGACATGAATTTGTCAGGACATGACATGATATGACATGAAATTCTTGGGACATGACATGACAAATTTCTTGGGACATGACATGGCATGAATTTCTCAGGACATGACATGACGTGAATTTCTCTGGACATGACATGACATAACTTAATGGACACATGAGATGACATGAATTTCTTGGGACATGACATGATATGAATTTCCTGGCACATGACATGACATAACATGACAAGAATCTCTCGGGACATGTCATGACATGACCTGAATTTCTCGGGAATGACACGTCATGAATTCTCGGGATATGACATGAATTTCACGTGACATGACATGACATGAATTTCTCAGGACATGACATGACATGACTTTCTTTGGACATGACACGTCATGAATTCTCGGGATATGACATGAATTTCAGGGGACAATACATGACATGACATGACATGACATAGATTTCTGTGGACATGACATGAATTTCTCGGGACATGACATGACATGAATTTCTCGGGACATGACATGACATGACATGAATTTCTCGGGACATGACAAGACATGACATGACATAAATTTCTGGGGACATGACACATGAATTTCTCGGGACATGACACGACATGAATTTCTCGGGACATGACATGACATGAATCTCTCGGCAAATGACATGACATGACATGACAATACTATCCAGGGACATGAAATGACATGAATTTCCCAGGACATGACATAAATTAATGGGCACATGAGATGACATGAATTTCTCGGGACTTGACATGAGTTGAATTTCTTGGCACATGACATGACATGGCATGAAAAGTTTTTCTTGGGACGTGACATGACATGAATTTCTCTGGAATGACATGTCATGAATTCTCGGATTATGACGTGAATTTCAGGGGACATGAAATGACATGAAATGACATGACATAAATTTCTGTGGACATGACATGACATGAATTTCTTGGCACATGACATGACATGACATGACAAGAATTTCTCTGGACATGTCATGACATGATTTTCTCCAGACATGACATGACATGACAAGAATTTCTCGGGATATGACATGACATGAATTTCATGGCACATGACCTGACATGACAAGAATCTCTTGGTACATGACATGATATGAATTTCTCGGGAATGACATGTCATGAATGCTCGGGATATGACATGAATTTCCCGCGACATGACATGACATGAATTTCTCAGGACATGACATGACATGAATTTCTTGGGACATGACCATGAATTCTAGGGATATGACATGAATTTCAGGGGACATGACATGACATGACATTACATAGATTTCTGGGGACATGACATGACATGAATTTCTCAGGACATGACATGACATGAGTTTTTTTGGGACATGACATGTTATGAATTCTCGGGATATGAAACGAATTTTTTGGGGACATGACATAACATAGTTTACTCTGGACATGACATGACATGAATTTCTCGGGACAAGACATGACATGACATGAATACCTCGGGACATGCCATGGCATGAATTTCTAGGGACATGACATGACATGATTTCCTTGGAACATGACATGACAGTATATGAATTTCAGGGGACATGACATGACATGAATTTTTTGGCACATGAAATGAAATGACATGACCAGAATCTCTCGGGACATGACATGACATGAGTTTCTCTGGAATGACAGGTCATGAATTCTCTGCATATGACATGAATTTCTCATGACATGACATGACATGAACTTCTCAGGACATGACATGACATGAATTTCCTGGGACATGCCAGGTCATGAGTTCTCGGGATATGACATGAATTTCAGGGTACATGACATGAAATGACATGACAAGACATAAATGTCTGTGGACATGACATGACAAGAATTTCTCGGGACATGACATGGCATGAATTTGTCAGGACATGACATGATATGACATGAATTTCTTGGGACATGACATGACAAATTTCTTGGGACATGACATGGCATGAATTTCTCGGGACATGACGACATGAATTTCTCAGGACATGACATGACATAACTTAATGGGCACAAGTGATGACATGAATTTCTTGGGACATGACATGATATGAATTTCCTGGCACATGACATGACATAACATGACAAGAATCTCTCGGGACATGTCATGACATGACATGAATTTCTCGGGAATGACACGTCATGAACTCTCGGGATATGACATGAATTTCATGCGACATGACATGACATGAATTTCTCAGGACATGACATGACATGACTTCTCGGGATATGACATGAATGTCAGGGGACAATACATGACATGACATGACATGACATAGATTTCTGTGGACATGACATATGAATTTCTCGGGACATGACATGACATGAATTTCTCGGGACATGACATGACATGACATAAATAAATGGGGACATGACATGACATGAATTTCTCGAGACAAGACATGACATGACATGAATTCCTCGGGACATGCCATGGCATGAATTTCTCGGGACATGACATGACATGATTTTCTTGGAACATGACATGACAGTATATGAATTTCAGGGGACATGACATGACATGAATTTCTTGGCACATGAAGTGACATGACCTGACAAGAATCTCTCGGGACATGACATGACATGAGTTTCTCTGGAATGACACGTCATGAATTCTCTGGATATGACATGAATTTCAGGGTACATGACATGAAATGACATGACAAGACATAAATGTCTGTGGACATGACATGACATGAATTTCTCGGGACATGACATGACATGAATTTGTCAGGACATGACATGATATGACATGAAATTCTTGGGACATGACATGACAAATTTCTTGGGACATGACATGGCATGAATTTCTCAGGACATGACATGACGTGAATTTCTCTGGACATGACATGACATAACTTAATGGACACATGAGATGACATGAATTTCTTGGGACATGACATGATATGAATTTCCTGGCACATGACATGACATAACATGACAAGAATCTCTCGGGACATGTCATGACATGACCTGAATTTCTCGGGAATGACACGTCATGAATTCTCGGGATATGACATGAATTTCACGTGACATGACATGACATGAATTTCTCAGGACATGACATGACATGACTTTCTTTGGACATGACACGTCATGAATTCTCGGGATATGACATGAATTTCAGGGGACAATACATGACATGACATGACATGACATAGATTTCTGTGGACATGACATGAATTTCTCGGGACATGACATGACATGAATTTCTCGGGACATGACATGACATGACATGAATTTCTCGGGACATGACAAGACATGACATGACATAAATTTCTGGGGACATGACACATGAATTTCTCGGGACATGACACGACATGAATTTCTCGGGACATGACATGACATGAATCTCTCGGCAAATGACATGACATGACATGACAATACTATCCAGGGACATGAAATGACATGAATTTCCCAGGACATGACATAAATTAATGGGCACATGAGATGACATGAATTTCTCGGGACTTGACATGAGTTGAATTTCTTGGCACATGACATGACATGGCATGAAAAGTTTTTCTTGGGACGTGACATGACATGAATTTCTCTGGAATGACATGTCATGAATTCTCGGATTATGACGTGAATTTCAGGGGACATGAAATGACATGAAATGACATGACATAAATTTCTGTGGACATGACATGACATGAATTTCTTGGCACATGACATGACATGACATGACAAGAATTTCTCTGGACATGTCATGACATGATTTTCTCCAGACATGACATGACATGACAAGAATTTCTCGGGATATGACATGACATGAATTTCATGGCACATGACCTGACATGACAAGAATCTCTTGGTACATGACATGATATGAATTTCTCGGGAATGACATGTCATGAATGCTCGGGATATGACATGAATTTCCCGCGACATGACATGACATGAATTTCTCAGGACATGACATGACATGAATTTCTTGGGACATGACCATGAATTCTAGGGATATGACATGAATTTCAGGGGACATGACATGACATGACATTACATAGATTTCTGGGGACATGACATGACATGAATTTCTCAGGACATGACATGACATGAGTTTTTTTGGGACATGACATGTTATGAATTCTCGGGATATGAAACGAATTTTTTGGGGACATGACATAACATAGTTTACTCTGGACATGACATGACATGAATTTCTCGGGACAAGACATGACATGACATGAATACCTCGGGACATGCCATGGCATGAATTTCTAGGGACATGACATGACATGATTTCCTTGGAACATGACATGACAGTATATGAATTTCAGGGGACATGACATGACATGAATTTTTTGGCACATGAAATGAAATGACATGACCAGAATCTCTCGGGACATGACATGACATGAGTTTCTCTGGAATGACAGGTCATGAATTCTCTGCATATGACATGAATTTCTCATGACATGACATGACAGGAACTTCTCAGGACATGACATGACATGAATTTCCTGGGACATGCCAGGTCATGAGTTCTCGGGATATGACATGAATTTCAGGGTACATGACATGAAATGACATGACAAGACATAAATGTCTGTGGACATGACATGACAAGAATTTCTCGGGACATGACATGGCATGAATTTGTCAGGACATGACATGATATGACATGAATTTCTTGGGACATGACATGACAAATTTCTTGGGACATGACATGGCATGAATTTCTCGGGACATGACGACATGAATTTCTCAGGACATGACATGACATAACTTAATGGGCACAAGTGATGACATGAATTTCTTGGGACATGACATGATATGAATTTCCTGGCACATGACATGACATAACATGACAAGAATCTCTCGGGACATGTCATGACATGACATGAATTTCTCGGGAATGACACGTCATGAACTCTCGGGATATGACATGAATTTCATGCGACATGACATGACATGAATTTCTCAGGACATGACATGACATGACTTCTCGGGATATGACATGAATGTCAGGGGACAATACATGACATGACATGACATGACATAGATTTCTGTGGACATGACATATGAATTTCTCGGGACATGACATGACATGAATTTCTCGGGACATGACATGACATGACATAAATAAATGGGGACATGACATGACATGAATTTCTCGAGACAAGACATGACATGACATGAATTCCTCGGGACATGCCATGGCATGAATTTCTCGGGACATGACATGACATGATTTTCTTGGAACATGACATGACAGTATATGAATTTCAGGGGACATGACATGACATGAATTTCTTGGCACATGAAGTGACATGACCTGACAAGAATCTCTCGGGACATGACATGACATGAGTTTCTCTGGAATGACACGTCATGAATTCTCTGGATATGACATGAATTTCAGGGTACATGACATGAAATGACATGACAAGACATAAATGTCTGTGGACATGACATGACATGAATTTCTCGGGACATGACATGACATGAATTTGTCAGGACATGACATGATATGACATGAAATTCTTGGGACATGACATGACAAATTTCTTGGGACATGACATGGCATGAATTTCTCAGGACATGACATGACGTGAATTTCTCTGGACATGACATGACATAACTTAATGGACACATGAGATGACATGAATTTCTTGGGACATGACATGATATGAATTTCCTGGCACATGACATGACATAACATGACAAGAATCTCTCGGGACATGTCATGACATGACCTGAATTTCTCGGGAATGACACGTCATGAATTCTCGGGATATGACATGAATTTCACGTGACATGACATGACATGAATTTCTCAGGACATGACATGACATGACTTTCTTTGGACATGACACGTCATGAATTCTCGGGATATGACATGAATTTCAGGGGACAATACATGACATGACATGACATGACATAGATTTCTGTGGACATGACATGAATTTCTCGGGACATGACATGACATGAATTTCTCGGGACATGACATGACATGACATGAATTTCTCGGGACATGACAAGACATGACATGACATAAATTTCTGGGGACATGACACATGAATTTCTCGGGACATGACATGACATGAATTTCTCGGGACATGACATGACATGAATCTCTCGGCAAATGACATGACATGACATGACAATACTATCCAGGGACATGAAATGACATGAATTTCCCAGGACATGACATAAATTAATGGGCACATGAGATGACATGAATTTCTCGGGACTTGACATGAGTTGAATTTCTTGGCACATGACATGACATGGCATGAAAAGTTTTTCTTGGGACGTGACATGACATGAATTTCTCTGGAATGACATGTCATGAATTCTCGGATTATGACGTGAATTTCAGGGGACATGAAATGACATGAAATGACATGACATAAATTTCTGTGGACATGACATGACATGAATTTCTTGGCACATGACATGACATGACATGACAAGAATTTCTCTGGACATGTCATGACATGATTTTCTCCAGACATGACATGACATGACAAGAATTTCTCGGGATATGACATGACATGAATTTCATGGCACATGACCTGACATGACAAGAATCTCTTGGTACATGACATGATATGAATTTCTCGGGAATGACATGTCATGAATGCTCGGGATATGACATGAATTTCCCGCGACATGACATGACATGAATTTCTCAGGACATGACATGACATGAATTTCTTGGGACATGACCATGAATTCTAGGGATATGACATGAATTTCAGGGGACATGACATGACATGACATTACATAGATTTCTGGGGACATGACATGACATGAATTTCTCAGGACATGACATGACATGAGTTTTTTTGGGACATGACATGTTATGAATTCTCGGGATATGAAACGAATTTTTTGGGGACATGACATAACATAGTTTACTCTGGACATGACATGACATGAATTTCTCGGGACAAGACATGACATGACATGAATACCTCGGGACATGCCATGGCATGAATTTCTAGGGACATGACATGACATGATTTCCTTGGAACATGACATGACAGTATATGAATTTCAGGGGACATGACATGACATGAATTTTTTGGCACATGAAATGACATGACATGACCAGAATCTCTCGGGACATGACATGACATGAGTTTCTCTGGAATGACAGGTCATGAATTCTCTGCATATGACATGAATTTCTCATGACATGACATGACAGGAACTTCTCAGGACATGACATGACATGAATTTCCTGGGACATGCCATGTCATGAATTCTCGGGATATGACATGAATTTCAGGGTACATGACATGAAATGACATGACAAGACATAAATGTCTGTGGACATGACATGACAAGAATTTCCCGGGACATGACATGGCATGAATTTGTCAGGACATGACATGATATGACATGAATTTCTTGGGACATGACAT
The DNA here is from genome assembly GCA_026770705.1 of Isurus oxyrinchus. Lineage (NCBI taxonomy): Eukaryota > Metazoa > Chordata > Chondrichthyes > Lamniformes > Lamnidae > Isurus > Isurus oxyrinchus. Next base: position 72,023 of record JANJGN010001112.1, read on the forward strand.
GACAAATTTCTTGGGACATGACATGGCATGAATTTCTCGGGACATGACGACATGAATTTCTCAGGACATGACATGACATAACTTAATGGGCACAAGTGATGACATGAATTTCTTGGGACATGACATGATATGAATTTCCTGGCACATGACATGACATAACATGACAAGAATCTCTCGGGACATGTCATGACATGACATGAATTTCTCGGGAATGACACGTCATGAACTCTCGGGATATGACATGAATTTCATGCGACATGACATGACATGAATTTCTCAGGACATGACATGACATGACTTCTCGGGATATGACATGAATGTCAGGGGACAATACATGACATGACATGACATGACATAGATTTCTGTGGACATGACATATGAATTTCTCGGGACATGACATGACATGAATTTCTCGGGACATGACATGACATGACATAAATAAATGGGGACATGACATGACATGAATTTCTCGAGACAAGACATGACATGACATGAATTCCTCGGGACATGCCATGGCATGAATTTCTCGGGACATGACATGACATGACATGATTTTCTTGGAACATGACATGACAGTATATGAATTTCAGGGGACATGACATGACATGAATTTCTTGGCACATGAAGTGACATGACCTGACAAGAATCTCTCGGGACATGACATGACATGAGTTTCTCTGGAATGACACGTCATGAATTCTCTGGATATGACATGAATTTCAGGGTACATGACATGAAATGACATGACAAGACATAAATGTCTGTGGACATGACATGACATGAATTTCTCGGGACATGACATGACATGAATTTGTCAGGACATGACATGATATGACATGAAATTCTTGGGACATGACATGACAAATTTCTTGGGACATGACATGGCATGAATTTCTCAGGACATGACATGACGTGAATTTCTCTGGACATGACATGACATAACTTAATGGACACATGAGATGACATGAATTTCTTGGGACATGATATGATATGAATTTCCTGGCACATGACATGACATAACATGACAAGAATCTCTCGGGACATGTCATGACATGACCTGAATTTCTCGGGAATGACACGTCATGAATTCTCGGGATATGACATGAATTTCACGTGACATGACATGACATGAATTTCTCAGGACATGACATGACATGACTTTCTTTGGACATGACACGTCATGAATTCTCGGGATATGACATGAATTTCAGGGGACAATACATGACATGACATGACATGACATAGATTTCTGTGGACATGACATGAATTTCTCGGGACATGACATGACATGAATTTCTCGGGACATGACATGACATGACATGAATTTCTCGGGACATGACAAGACATGACATGACATAAATTTCTGGGGACATGACACATGAATTTCTCGGGACATGACATGACATGAATTTCTCGGGACATGACATGACATGACATAAATAAATGGGGACATGACATGACATGAATTTCTCGGGACAAGTCATGACATGAATTTCTTGGCACATGACATGACATGACAAGAATCTCTCAGGACATGACATGACATGAATTTCTAAGCAATGACACGTCATGAATTCTCGGGATATGCCATGAATTTCACGCGACATGACATGACATGAATTTCACAGGACAAGAGATGGCATGAATATCTTTGGACATGCCATGTCATAACTTCATGGGATATGACATGAACTTCTGGGGACATGACATAACAGGAGTTTCTCAGAACATGACACGTCACGAATTCTCGGGATATGACATGAATTTCAGGGGACAATACATGACATGACATGACATAGATTTCTGTGGACATGACATATGAATTTCTTGGGACATGACATGACATGAATTTCTCGGGACATGACATGACATGACAAGAATTTCTCGGGACATGACATGACATGAATTTCATGGCACATGACCTGACATGACAAGAATCTCTTGGTGCATGACATGATATGAATTTCTCGGGAATGACATGTCATGAATTCTCGGCATATTACATGAATTTCTCGCGACATGACGTGACATGAATTTCTCAGGACGTGACATGACATGAATTTCTTGGGGCATGACATCATGAATTCTAGGGATATGACATGAATTTCAGGGGACATGACATGACATGACATTACATAGATTTCTGGGGACATGACATGACATGAATTTCTCAGGACATGACATGACATGAGTTTCTTCGGGACATGACATGTTATGAATTCTAGGGATATGAAACGAATTTCTGGGGACATGACATAAGGTAGTTTAAACTGGACATGACATGACATGAATTTCTCTAGACAAGACATGACATGACATGAATTCCTCGGGACATGCCATGGCATGAATTTCTCGGGACATGACATGACATGATTTTCTCGGAACATGACATGACAGTATATGAATTTCAGGGGACATGACATGACATGAATTTCTTGGCAAATGAAATGACATGACATGACAAGAATCTCTCGGGACATGACATGACATGAGTTTCTCTGGAATGACACGTCATGAATTCTCTGGATATGACATGAATTTCAGGGTACATGACATGAAATGACATGACAAGACATAAATGTCTGTGGACATGACATGACAATAATTTCTCGGGACATGACATGACATGAATTTGTCAGGACATGACATGATATGACATGAAATTCTTGGGACATGACATGACAAATTTCTTGGGACATGACATGACATGAATTTCTCAGGACATGACATGACGTGAATTTCTCTGGACATGACATGACATAACTTAATGGACACATGAGATGACATGAATTTCTTGGGACATGACATGATATGAATTTCCTGGGGCATGACATGACATAACATGACAAGAATCTCTCGGGACATGTCATGACATGAGCTGAATTTCTCGGGAATGACACGTCATGAATTCTCGGGATATGACATGAATTTCATGCGACATGACATGACATGAATTTCTCAGGACATGACATGACATGACTTTCTTTGGACATGACACGTCATGAATTCTCGGGATATGACATGAATTTCAGGGGACAATACATGACATGACATGACATGAGATAGATTTCTGTGGACATGACATATGAATTTCTCGGGACATGACATGACATGAATTTCTCGGGACATAACATGACATGACATGAATTTCTCGGGACATGACAAGACATGACATGACATAAATTTCTGGGGACATGACACATGAATTTCTCGGGACATGACATGACATGAATTTCTCGGGACATGACATGACATGACATAAATAAATGGGGACATGACATGACATGAATTTCTCGGGACAAGACATGACATGAATTTCTTGGCACATGACATGACATGACAAGAATCTCTCAGGACATGACATGACATGAATTTCTAAGCAATGACACGTCATGAATTCTCGGGATATGCCATGAATTTCACGCGACATGACATGACATGAATTTCACAGGACAAGAGATGGCATGAATATCTTTGGACATGCCATGTCATAACTTCATGGGATATGACATGAACTTCTGGGGACATGACATAACAGGAGTTTCTCAGAAGATGACACGTCACGAATTCTCGGGATATGACATGAATTTCAGGGGACAATACATGACATGACATGACATAGATTTCTGTGGACATGACATATGTATTGCTTGGGACATGACATGACATGAATTTCTCGGGACATGACATGACATGACAAGAATTTCTCGGGACATGACATGACATGAATTTCATGGCACATGACCTGACATGACAAGAATCTCTTGGTACATGACATGATATGAATTTCTCGGGAATGACATGTCATGAATTCTCGGCATATTACATGAATTTCTCGCGACATGACGTGACATGAATTTCTCAGGACGTGACATGACATGAATTTCTTGGGGCATGACATCATGAATTCTAGGGATATGACATGAATTTCAGGGGACATGACATGACATGACATTACATAGATTTCTGGGGACATGACATGACATGAATTTCTCAGGACATGACATGACATGAGTTTCTTCGGGACATGACATGTTATGAATTCTCGGGATATGAAACGAATTTCTGGGGACATGACATAAGATAGTTTAAACTGGACATGACATGACATGAATTTCTCTGGACAAGACATGACATGACATGAATTTCTCGGGACATGCCATGGCATGAATTTCTCGGGACATGACATGACATGATTTTCTCGGAACATGACATGACAGTATATGAATTTCAGGGGACATGACATGACATGAATTTCTTGGCAAATGAAATGACATGACATGACAAGAATCTCTCGGGACATGACATGACATGAGTTTCTCTGGAATGACACTTCATGAATTCTCTGGATATGACATGAATTTCTCATGACAAGACATGACATGAACTTCTCAGGACATGACATGACATGAATTTCTAGGGACATGCCAGGTCATGAATTCACGGGATATGACATGAATTTCAGGGTACATGACATGAAATGACATGACAAGGCATAAATGTCTGCGGACATGACATGACATGAATTTCTCGGGACATGACGTGACATGAATTTGTCAGGACATGACATGATATGACACGAATTTCTTGAGACATGACATGACAAATTTCTTGGGACATGACATGGCATGAATTTCTCGGGACATGACATGACATAACTTAATGGGCACAAGAGATGACATGAATTTCTTGGGACATGACATGATATGAATTTCCTGGCACATGACATGACATAACATGACAAGAATCTCTCGGGACATGTCATGACATGACATGAATTTCTTGGGAATGACACGTCATGAACTCTCGGGATATGACATGAATTTCATGCGACATGACATGACATGAATTTCTCAGGACATGACATGACATGACTTCTCGGGATATGACATGAATGTCAGGGGACAATACATGACATGACATGACATGACATAGATTTCTGTGGACATGACATATGAATTTCTCGGGACATGACATGACATGAATTTCTCGGGACATGACATGACATGACATAAATAAATGGGGACATGACATGACATGAATTTCTCGAGACAAGACATGACATGACATGAATTCCTTGGGACATGCCATGGCATGAATTTCTCGGGACATGACATGACATGATTTTCTTGGAACATGTCATGACAGTATATGAATTTCAGGGGACATGACATGACATGAATTTCTTGGCACATGAAGTGACATGACCTGACAAGAATCTCTCGGGACTTGACATGACATGAGTTTCTCTGGAATGACACGTCATGAATTCTCTGGATATGACATGAATTTCAGGGTACATGACATGAAATGACATGACAAGACATAAATGTCTGTGGACATGACATGACAATAATTTCTCGGGACATGACATGACATGAATTTGTCAGGACATGACATGATATGACATGAAATTCTTGGGACATGACATGACAAATTTCTTGGGACATGACATGACATGAATTTCTCAGGACATGACATGACGTGAATTTCTCTGGACATGACATGACATAACTTAATGGACACATGAGATGACATGAATTTCTTGGGACATGACATGACCTGAATTTCCTGGCACATGACATGACATAACATGACAAGAATCTCTCGGGACATGTCATGACCTGACATGAATTTCTTGGGAATGACACGTCATGAACTCTCGGGATATGACATGAATTTCATGCGACATGACATGACATGAATTTCTCAGGACATGACATGACATGACTTCTCGGGATATGACATGAATGTCAGGGGACAATACATGACATGACATGACATGACATAGATTTCTGTGGACATGACATATGAATTTCTCGGGACATGACATGACATGAATTTCTCGGGACATGACATGACATGACATAAATAAATGGGGACATGACATGACATGAATTTCTCGAGACAAGACATGACATGACATGAATTCCTTGGGACATGCCATGGCATGAATTTCTCGGGACATGACATGACATGATTTTCTTGGAACATGACATGACAGTATATGAATTTCAGGGGACATGACATGACATGAACTTCTTGGCACATGAAGTGACATGACCTGACAAGAATCTCTCGGGACTTGACATGACATGAGTTTCTCTGGAATGACACGTCATGAATTCTCTGGATATGACATGAATTTCAGGGTACATGACATGAAATGACATGACAAGACATAAATGTCTGTGGACATGACATGACAATAATTTCTTGGGACATGACATGACATGAATTTGTCAGGACATGACATGATATGACATGAAATTCTTGGGACATGACATGACAAATTTCTTGGGACATGACATGACATGAATTTCTCAGGACATGACATGACGTGAATTTCTCTGGACATGACATGACATAACTTAATGGACACATGAGATGACATGAATTTCTTGGGACATGACATGATATGAATTTCCTGGCACATGACATGACATAACATGACAAGAATCTCTCGGGACATGTCATGACATGACCTGAATTTCTCGGGAATGACACGTCATGAATTCTCGGGATATGACATGAATTTCACGTGACATGACATGACATGAATTTCTCAGGACATGACATGACATGACATGAATTTCTCGGGACATGACATGACATGAATTTCTCAGGACATGACATGACATGAGTTTCTTCGGGACATGACATGTTATGAATTCTCGGGATATGAAACGAATTTCTGGGGACATGACATAAGATAGTTTAAACTGGACATGACATGACATGAATTTCTCTGGACAAGACATGACATGACATGAATTCCTCGGGACATGCCATGGCATGAATTTCTCGGGACATGACATGACATGATTTTCTCGGAACATGACATGACAGTATATGAATTTCAGGGGACATGACATGACGTGAATTTCTTGGCAAATGAAATGACATGACATGACAAGAATCTCTCGGGACATGACATGACATGAGTTTCTCTGGAATGACACTTCATGAATTCTCTGGATATGACATGAATTTCTCATGACAAGACATGACATGAACTTCTCAGGACATGACATGACATGAATTTCTAGGGACATGCCAGGTCATGAATTCACGGGATATGACATGAATTTCAGGGTACATGACATGAAATGACATGACAAGGCATAAATGTCTGCGGACATGACATGACATGAATTTCTCGGGACATGACGTGACATGAATTTGTCAGGACATGACATGATATGACACGAATTTCTTGGGACATGACATGACAAATTTCTTGGGACATGACATGGCATGAATTTCTCGGGACATGACATGACATAACTTAATGGGCACAAGAGATGACATGAATTTCTTGGGACATGACATGATATGAATTTCCTGGCACATGACATGACATAACATGACAAGAATCTCTCGGGACATGTCATGACATGACATGAATTTCTTGGGAATGACACGTCATGAACTCTCGGGATATGACATGAATTTCATGCGACATGACATGACATGAATTTCTCAGGACATGACATGACATGACTTCTCGGGATATGACATGAATGTCAGGGGACAATACATGACATGACATGACATGACATAGATTTCTGTGGACATGACATATGAATTTCTCGGGACATGACATGACATGAATTTCTCGGGACATGACATGACATGACATAAATAAATGGGGACATGACATGACATGAATTTCTCGAGACAAGACATGACATGACATGAATTCCTTGGGACATGCCATGGCATGAATTTCTCGGGACATGACATGACATTATTTTCTTGGAACATGTCATGACAGTATATGAATTTCAGGGGACATGACATGACATGAATTTCTTGGCACATGAAGTGACATGACCTGACAAGAATCTCTCGGGACTTGACATGACATGAGTTTCTCTGGAATGACACGTCATGAATTCTCTGGATATGACATGAATTTCAGGGTACATGACATGAAATGACATGACAAGACATAAATGTCTGTGGACATGACATGACAATAATTTCTCGGGACATGACATGACATGAATTTGTCAGGACATGACATGATATGACATGAAATTCTTGGGACATGACATGACAAATTTCTTGGGACATGACATGACATGAATTTCTCAGGACATGACATGACGTGAATTTCTCTGGACATGACATGACATAACTTAATGGACACATGAGATGACATGAATTTCTTGGGACATGACATGACCTGAATTTCCTGGCACATGACATGACATAACATGACAAGAATCTCTCGGGACATGTCATGACCTGACATGAATTTCTTGGGAATGACACGTCATGAACTCTCGGGATATGACATGAATTTCATGCGACATGACATGACATGAATTTCTCAGGACATGACATGACATGACTTCTCGGGATATGACATGAATGTCAGGGGACAATACATGACATGACATAGATTTCTGTGGACATGACATATGAATTTCTCGGGACATGACATGACATGAATTTCTCGGGACATGACATGACATGACATAAATAAATGGGGACATGACATGACATGAATTTCTCGAGACAAGACATGACATGACATGAATTCCTTGGGACATGCCATGGCATGAATTTCTCGGGACATGACATGACATGATTTTCTTGGAACATGACATGACAGTATATGAATTTCAGGGGACATGACATGACATGAATTTCTTGGCACATGAAGTGACATGACCTGACAAGAATCTCTCGGGACTTGACATGACATGAGTTTCTCTGGAATGACACGTCATGAATTCTCTGGATATGACATGAATTTCAGGGTACATGACATGAAATGACATGACAAGACATAAATGTCTGTGGACATGACATGACAATAATTTCTTGGGACATGACATGACATGAATTTGTCAGGACATGACATGATATGACATGAAATTCTTGGGACATGACATGACAAATTTCTTGGGACATGACATGACATGAATTTCTCAGGACATGACATGACGTGAATTTCTCTGGACATGACATGACATAACTTAATGGACACATGAGATGACATGAATTTCTTGGGACATGACATGATATGAATTTCCTGGCACATGACATGACATAACATGACAAGAATCTCTCGGGACATGTCATGACATGACCTGAATTTCTCGGGAATGACACGTCATGAATTCTCGGGATATGACATGAATTTCACGTGACATGACATGACATGAATTTCTCAGGACATGACATGACATGACATGAATTTCTCGGGACATGACATGACATGACATAAATAAATGGGGACATGACATGACATGAATTTCTCGGGACAAGACATGACATGAATTTCTTGGCACATGACATGACATGACAAGAATCTCTCAGGACATGACATGACATGAATTTCTAAGCAATGACACGTCATGAATTCTCGGGATATGCCATGAATTTCACGCGACATGACATGACATGAATTTCACAGGACAAGAGATGGCATGAATATCTTTGGACATGACATGTCATAACTTCATGGGATATGACATGAACTTCTGGGGACATGACATAACAGGAGTTTCTCAGAACATGACACGTCACGAATTCTCGGGATATGACATGAATTTCAGGGGACAATACATGACATGACATGACATAGATTTCTGTGGACATGACATATGAATTTCTTGGGATATGACATGACATGATTTTCTCGGGACATGACATGACATGACAAGAATTTTTCGGGACATGACATGACATGAATTTCATGGCACATGACCTGACATGACAAGAATCTCTTGGTACATGACATGATATGAATTTCTCGGCAATGACATGTCATGAATTCTCGGCATATGACATGAATTTCTCGCGACATGACATGACATGAATTTCTCAGGACATGACATGGCATGACTTTCTTTGGACATGACACGTCATGAATTCTCGGGATATGACATGGATTTCAGGGGACAATACATGACATGACATGACATGAGATAGATTTCTGTGGACATGACATATGAATTTCTCAGGACATGACATGGCATGATTTTCTCGGGACATGACATGACATGACATGAATTTCTCGGGACATGACAAGACATGACATGACATAAATTTCTGGGGACATGACACATGAATTTCTCGGGACATGACATGACATGAATTTCTCGGGACATGACATGACATGACACAAATAAATGGGGACATGCCATGACATGAATTTCTCGGGACAAGACATGACATGAATTTCTTGGCATATGACATGACATGACAAGAATCTCTCAGGACATGACATGACATGAATTTCTAAGCAATGACACGTCATGAATTCTCGGGATATGCCATGAATTTCACGCGACATGACATGACATGAATTTCACAGGACAAGAGATGGCATGAATATCTTGGAACATGACATGTCATAACTTCATCGGATATGACATGAACTTCTGGGGACATGACACAACAGGTGTTTCTCAGAACATGACACGTCACGAATTCTCGGGATATGACATGAATTTCAGGGGACAATACATGACATGACATGACATAGATTTCTGTGGACATGACATATGAATTTCTTGGGACATGACATGACATGAATTTCTCGGGACATGACATGACATGACAAGAATTTCTCGGGACATGACTTGACATGAATTTCATGGCACATGACCTGACATGACAGGAATCTCTTGGTACATGACATGATATGAATTTCTCGGGAATGACATGTCATGAATTCTCGGCATATTACATGAATTTCTCGCGCCATGACGTGACATGAATTTCTCAGGACATGACATGGCATGACTTTCTTTGGACATGACATCATGAATTCTAGGGATATGACATGAATTTCAGGGGACAATACATGACATGACATGACATGAGATAGATATCTGTGGACATGACATATGAATTTCTCGGGACATGACATGACATGAATTTCTCGGGACATGACATGACATGACATGAATTTCTCGGGACATGACAAGAGATGACATGACATAAATTTCTGGGGACATGACACATGAATGTCTCGGGACATGGCATGACATGAATTTCTCGGGACATGACATGACATGACATAAATAAATGGGGACATGACATGACATGAATTTCTCGGGACAAGACATGACATGAATTTCTTGGCATATGACATGACATGACAAGAATCTCTCAGGACATGACATGACATGAATTTCTAAGCAATGACACATCATGAATTCTCGGGATATGCCATGAATTTCACGCAACATGACATGACATGAATTTCACAGGACAAGAGATGGCATTAATATCTTTGGACATGACATGTCATAACTTCATGGGATATGACATGAACTTCTGGGGACATGACATAACAGGAGTTTCTCAGAACATGACACCTCACGAATTCTCGGGATATGACATGAATTTCAGGGGACAATACATGACATGACATGACATAGATTTCTGTGGACATGACATATGAATTTCTTGGGACATGACATGACATGAATTTCTCGGGACATGACATGACATGACAAGAATTTCTCGGGACATGACATGACATGAATTTCATGGCACATGACCTGACATGACAGGAATCTCTCGGGACATGACATGACATGAGTTTCTCTGGAATGACACTTCATGAATTCTCTGGATATGACATGTATTTCTCATGACAAGACATGACATGAACTTCTCAGGACATGACATGACATGAATTTCTAGGGACATGCCAGGTCATGAATTCTCGGGATATGACATGAATTTCAGGGTACATGACATGAAATGACATGACAAGGCATAAATGTCTGCGGACATGACATGACATGAATTTCTCGGGACATGATGTGACATGAATTTGTCAGGACATGACATGATATGACACGAATTTCTTGGGACATGACATGACAAATTTCTTGGGACATGAAAAGGCATGAATTTCTCGGGACATGACATGACATGAATTTCTCTGGACATGACATGACATAACTTAATGGGCACATGAGATGACATGAATTTCTTGGGACATGACATGATTTGAATTTCCTGGCACATGACATGACATAACATGACAAGAATCTCTCGAGACATGTCATGACATGACATGAATTTCTCGGGAATGACACGTCATGAATTCTCGGGATGTGACATGAATTTCACGCGACATGACATGACATGAATCTCTCAGGACATGATATGACATGACTTTCTTTGGACATGACACGTCATGAATACTCGGGATATGACATGAATTTCAGGGGACAATACATGACATGGCATAACATGACATAAATTTCTGTGGACATGACATATGAATTTCTCGGGACATGACATGACATGAATTTCTCAGGACATGACATGACATGAAATGAATTTCTCAGGACATGACAAGACATGACATGACATAAATTTCTGGGGACATGACATAGCATGAATTTATCGGGACATGACATGACATGAATTTCTCGGGACATGACATGTCATGACATAAATAAATGGGGACATGATATGACATGAATTTCACAGGACAAGAGATGGCATTAATATCTTGGAACATGACATGTCATAACTTCATGGGATATGACATGAACTTCTGGGGACATGACACAACAGGTGTTTCTCAGAACATGACACGTCACGAATTCTCGGGATATGACATGAATTTCAGGGGACAATACATGACATGACATGACATAGATTTCTGTGGACATGACATATGAATTTCTTGGGACATGACATGACATGAATTTCTCGGGACATGACATGACATGACAAGAATTTCTCGGGACATGACTTGACATGAATTTCATGGCACATGACCTGACATGACAGGAAGCTCTTGGTACATGACATGATATGAATTTCTCGGGAATGACATGTCATGAATTCTCGGCATATTACATGAATTTCTCGCGCCATAACGTGACATGAATTTCTCAGGACATGACATGGCATGACTTTCTTTGGACATGACATCATGAATTCTAGGGATATGACATGAATTTCAGGGGACAATACATGACATGACATGACATGAGATAGATATCTGTGGACATGACATATGAATTTCTCGGGACATGACATGACATGAATTTCTCGGGACATGACATGACATGACATGAATTTCTCGGGACATGACAAGACATGACATGACATAAATTTCTGGGGACATGACACATGAATGTCTCGGGACATGGCATGACATGAATTTCTCGGGACATGACATGACATGACATAAATAAATGGGGACATGACATGACATGAATTTCTCGGGACAAGACATGACATGAATTTCTTGGCATATGACATGACATGACAAGAATCTCTCAGGACATGACATGACATGAATTTCTAAGCAATGACACATCATGAATTCTCGGGATATGCCATGAATTTCACGCAACATGACATGACATGAATTTCACAGGACAAGAGATGGCATTAATATCTTTGGACATGACATGTCATAACTTCATGGGATATGACATGAACTTCTGGGGACATGACATAACAGGAGTTTCTCAGAACATGACACCTCACGAATTCTCGGGATATGACATGAATTTCAGGGGACAATACATGACATGACATGACATAGATTTCTGTGGACATGACATATGAATTTCTTGGGACATGACATGACATGAATTTCTCGGGACATGACATGACATGACAAGAATTTCTCGGGACATGACATGACATGAATTTCATGGCACATGACCTGACATGACAGGAATCTCTCGGGACATGACATGACATGAGTTTCTCTGGAATGACACTTCTCTGGATATGACATGTATTTCTCATGACAAGACATGACATGAACTTCTCAGGACATGACATGACATGAATTTCTAGGGACATGCCAGGTCATGAATTCTCGGGATATGACATGAATTTCAGGGTACATGACATGAAATGACATGACAAGGCATAAATGTCTGCGGACATGACATGACATGAATTTCTCGGGACATGATGTGACATGAATTTGTCAGGACATGACATGATATGACACGAATTTCTTGGGACATGACATGACAAATTTCTTGGGACATGACATGACATAACTTAATGGGCACATGAGATGACATGAATTTCTTGGGACATGACATGATTTGAATTTCCTGGCACATGACATGACATAACATGACAAGAATCTCTCGAGACATGTCATGACATGACATGAATTTCTCGGGAATGACACGTCATGAATTCTCGGGATGTGACATGAATTTCACGCGACATGACATGACATGAATCTCTCAGGACATGATATGACATGACTTTCTTTGGACATGACACGTCATGAATACTCGGGATATGACATGAATTTCAGGGGACAATACATGACATGGCATAACATGACATAAATTTCTGTGGACATGACATATGAATTTCTCGGGACATGACATGACATGAATTTCTCAGGACATGACATGACATGAAATGAATTTCTCAGGACATGACAAGACATGACATGACATAAATTTCTGGGGACATGACATAGCATGAATTTATCGGGACATGACATGACATGAATTTCTCGGGACATGACATGTCATGACATAAATAAATGGGGACATGATATGACATGAATTTCACAGGACAAGAGATGGCATTAATATCTTGGAACATGACATGTCATAACTTCATGGGATATGACATGAACTTCTGGGGACATGACACAACAGGTGTTTCTCAGAACATGACACGTCACGAATTCTCGGGATATGACATGAATTTCAGGGGACAATACATGACATGACATGACATAGATTTCTGTGGACATGACATATGAATTTCTTGGGACATGACATGACATGAATTTCTCGGGACATGACATGACATGACAAGAATTTCTCGGGACATGACTTGACATGAATTTCATGGCACATGACCTGACATGACAGGAAGCTCTTGGTACATGACATGATATGAATTTCTCGGGAATGACATGTCATGAATTCTCGGCATATTACATGAATTTCTCGCGCCATAACGTGACATGAATTTCTCAGGACATGACATGGCATGACTTTCTTTGGACATGACATCATGAATTCTAGGGATATGACATGAATTTCAGGGGACAATACATGACATGACATGACATGAGATAGATATCTGTGGACATGACATATGAATTTCTCGGGACATGACATGACATGAATTTCTCGGGACATGACATGACATGACATGAATTTCTCGGGACATGACAAGACATTACATGACATAAATTTCTGGGGACATGACACATGAATGTCTCGGGACATGGCATGACATGAATTTCTCGGGACATGACATGACATGACATAAATAAATGGGGACATGACATGACATGAATTTCTCGGGACAAGACATGACATGAATTTCTTGGCATATGACATGACATGACAAGAATCTCTCAGGACATGACATGACATGAATTTCTAAGCAATGACACATCATGAATTCTCGGGATATGCCATGAATTTCACGCAACATGACATGACATGAATTTCACAGGACAAGAGATGGCATTAATATCTTTGGACATGACATGTCATAACTTCATGGGATATGACATGAACTTCTGGGGACATGACATAACAGGAGTTTCTCAGAACATGACACGTCACGAATTCTCGGGATATGACATGAATTTCAGGGGACAATACATGACATGACATGACATAGATTTCTGTGGACATGACATATGAAATTCTTGGGACATGACATGACATGAATTTCTCGGGACATGACATGACATGACAAGAATTTCTCGGGACATGACATGACATGAATTTCATGGCACATGACCTGACATGACAGGAATCTCTCGGGACATGACATGACATGAGTTTCTCTGGAATGACACTTCATGAATTCTCTGGATATGACATGAATTTCTCATGACAAGACATGACATGAACTTCTCAGGACATGACATGACATGAATTTCTAGGGACATGCCAGGTCATGAATTCTCGGGATATGACATGAATTTCAGGGTACATGACATGAAATGACATGACAAGGCATAAATGTCTGCGGACATGACATGACATGAATTTCTCGGGACATGACGTGACATGAATTTGTCAGGACATGACATGATATGACACGAATTTCTTGGGACATGACATGACAAATTTCTTGGGACATGACATGGCATGAATTTCTCGGGACATGACATGACATGAATTTCTCGGGACATGACATGACATAACTTAATGGGCACATGAGATGACATGAATTTCTTGGGACATGACATGATTTGAATTTCCTGGCACATGACATGACATAACATGACAAGAATCTCTCGAGACATGTCATGACATGACATGAATTTCTCGGGAATGACACGTCATGAATTCTCGGGATATGACATGAATTTCACGCGACATGACATGACATGAATTTCTCAGGACATGACATGACATGACTTTCTTTGGACATGACACGTCATGAATTCTCGGGATATGACATGAATTTCAGGGGACAATACATGACATGACATGACATGAGATAGATTTCTGTGGACATGACATATGAATTTCTCGGGACATGACATGACATGAATTTCTCGGGACATGACATGACATGACATGAATTTCTCGGGACATGACAAACATGACATGACATAAATTTCTGGGGACATGACACATGAATTTCTCGGGACATGACATGACATGAATTTCTCGGGACATGACATGACATGACATAAATAAATGGGGACATGACATGACATGAATTTCTCGGGAGAAGACATGACATGAATTTCTTGGCACATGACATGACATGACAAGAATCTCTTAGGACATGACATGACATGAATTTCTGAGCAATGACACGTCATGAATTCTCGGCATATGCCATGAATTTCACGCAACATGACATGACATGAATTTCACAGGACAAGAGATGGCATGAATATCTTGGAACATGACATGTCATAACTTTATGGGATATGACATGAATTTCTGGGGACATGACATGACATGAATTTCTCGGGATATGACATGACATGAATTTCTCGGGACATGATACTTCATTGATTCTCGGGATATGACATGGATTCCTGGGGACATGACATAACATGAGTTTCTCAGAACATGACATGTCATGAATTCACGGGATATGACATGAATTTCTCGCAACATGACATGACATGATTTTCTCGGGACATGACATGACACTATCTGAATTTCCCAGGGCACGAATTGACATGGCATGAATATCTGTGACAATGACATGACATGAATTTCTCGGGACATGACATGACATAAATTAATTGGGGGTACATGAGATGACATGAATTTTTCTAGGCAAGACATGACATGACATAGATTTCTGGGGACATGCAATGAATTTCTCGGGACATGACATGACATGACATAGATTTCTGGGGACATGACATGAATTTCTCGGGACATGACATGACATGAATTTCTTGGCACATGACATGTCATGACTTCATGGGATATGACATGAATTTCTGGGGACATGACATAACATGAATTTTTCGGGACTTGATATTTCATTGATTCTCTGGATATGACATGAACTTCTGGGGACATGACATGACATGAATTTCTCAGAATATGACATGTCATGAATTCTCGGGTAATGAAATGAATTTCTCGCGAAATGACATGTCATGAATTTCTTGGGACATGACATGACATAAATTAATTGGGGGGTGCATGAGATGACATGAATTTCTCTGGACAAGTCATGACATGAGATGAATTCCTTGGGACAAGACATGACATGACATAGATTTGTGGGGACATGACATGAATTTCTCGGGACTTGACATGACATGAATCTCTCGGCAAATGACATGACATGACATGACAATACTATCCAGGGACATGACATGACATGAATTTCCCAGGACATGACATGACATAAATTAATGGGCACATGAGATGACATGAATTTCTCGGGACATGACATGACATAAATTAATTGGGGGGTACATGAGATGACATGAATTTTTCTAGGCTAGACATGACATGAGATGAATTCCTTGGGACATGACATGACATGACATAGATTTCTGGGGACATGACATGGCATGAATTTCTTGGGACATGACATGTCATGACTTCATGGGATATGACATGAATTTCTGGGGACATGACATGACATGAATTTTTCGGGACATGATATTTCATTGATTCTCGGGATATGACATGAACTTCTGGGGACATGACATGACATGAATTTCTCAGAATATGACATGTCATGAATTCTCGGGTTATGAAATGAATTTCTCGCGAAATGACATGACATGAATTTCTCGGGACATGACATGACATAAATTAATTGGGGGGTGCATGAGATGACATGAATTTCTCTGGACAAGACATGACATGAGATGAATTCCTTGGGACAAGACATGACATGACATAGATTTGTGGGGACATGACATGAATTTCTCGGGACTTGACATGACATGAATCTCTCGGCAAATGACATGACATGACATGACAATACTATCCAGGGACATGACATGACATGAATTTCCCAGGACATGACATGACATAAATTAATGGGCACATGAGATGACATGAATTTCTCGGGACATGACATGATTTGAATTTCTTGGCACATGATATGACATGACATGAAAAGTTTCTCTTGGGTCATGACATGACATGAATTTCTCTGGAATGACACGTCATAAATTCTCACGTTATGACGTGAATTTCAGGGGACATGACATGACATGAAATGACATGACATAAATTTCTGTGGACATGACATGACATGAATTTCTTGGCACATGACATGACATGACATGACTAGAATTTCTCTGGATATGTCATGACATGATTTTCTCCGGACATGACATGACATGACAAGAATTTCTCGGGACATGACATGACACTATCTGAATTTCCCAGGGCACGAATTGACATGGCATGAATATCTGTGGCAATGACATGACATGAATTTCTCGGGACATGACATGACATAAATTAATTGGGGGGTACATGAGATGACATGAATTTTTCTGGCAAGACATGACATGAGATGAATTCCTTGGGACATGACATGACATGACATAGATTTCTGGGGACATGACATGAATTTCTCGGGACAAGACATGACATGAATTTCTTGGGACATGACATGTCATGACTTCATGGGATATGACATGAATTTCTGGGGACATGACATGACATGAATTTTTCGGGACATGATATTTCATTGATTCTCTGGATATGACATGAACTTCTGGGGACATGACATGACATGAATTTCTCAGAATATGACATGTCATGAATTCTCGGGTAATGAAATGAATTTCTCGCGAAATGACATGACATGAATTTCTTGGGACATGACATGACATAAATTAATTGGGGGGTGCATGAGATGACATGAATTTCTCTGGACAAGACATGACATAAGATGAATTCCTTGGGACAAGACATGACATGACATAGATTTGTGGGGACATGACATGAATTTCTCGGGAGTTGACATGACATGAATCTCTCGGCAAATGACATGACATGACATGACAATACTATCCAGGGACATGACATGACATGAATTTCCCAGAACATGACATGACATAAATAAATGGGCACATGAGATGACATGAATTTCTCGGGACATGACATGATTTGAATTTCTTGGCACATGACATGACATGACATGAAAAGTTTCTCTTGGGTCATGACATGACATGAATTTCTCTGGAATGACACGTCATAAATTCTCACGTTATGACGTGAATTTCAGGGGACATGACATGACATGAAATGACATGACATAAATTTCTGTGGACATGACATGACATGAATTTCTTGGCACATGAAATGACATGACATGACAAGAATTTCTCTGGATATGTCATGACATGATTTTCTCCGGACATGACATGACATGACAAGAATTTCTCAGGACATGACATGACATGAATTTCATGGCACATGACCTGACATGACAAGAATCTCTTGGTACATGACATGATATGAATTTCTCGGGAATGACATGTCATGAATTCTCGGCATATTACATGAATTTCTCGCGACATGACGTGACATGAATTTCTCAGGACCTGACATGACATGAATTTCTTGGGACATGACATCATGAATTCTAGGGATATGACATGAATTTCAGGGGACATGACATGACATGACATTACATAGATTTCTGGGGACATGACATGACATGAATTTCTCAGGACATGACATGACATGAGTTTTTTCGGGACATGACATGTTATGAATTCTCGGGATATGAAACGAATTTCTGGGGACATGACATAAGATAGTTTAAACTGGACATGACATGACATGAATTTCTCTAGACAAGACATGACATGACATGAATTCCTCGGGACATGCCATGGCATGAATTTCTCGGGACATGACATGACATGATTTTCTTGGCAAATGAAATGACATGACATGACAAGAATCTCTCGGGACATGACATGACATGAGTTTCTCTGGAATGACACTTCATGAATTCTCTGGATATGACATGAATTTCTCATGACAAGACATGACATGAACCTCTCAGGACATGACATGACATGAATTTCTAGGGACATGCCAGGTCATGAATTCTCGGGATATGACATGAATTTCAGGGTACATGACATGAAATGACATGACAAGGCATAAATGTCTGTGGACATGACATGACATGAATTTCTCGGGACATGACGTGACATGAATTTGTCAGGACATGACATGATATGACACGAATATCTTGGGACATGACATGACAAATTTCTTGGGACATGACATGGCATGAATTTCTCGGGACATGACATGACATGAATTTCTCGGGACATGACATGACATGACATAAATAAATGGGGACATGACATGACATGAATTTCTCGGGACAAGACATGACATGAATTTCTTGGCATATGACATGACATGACAAGAATCTCTCAGGACATGACATGACATGAATTTCTAAGCAATGACACGTCATGAATTCTCGGGATATGCCATGAATTTCACGCGACATGACATGACATGAATTTCACAGGACAAGAGATGGCATGAATATCTTTGGACATGACATGTCATAACTTCATGGGATATGACATGAACTTCTGGGGACATGACATAACAGGAGTTTCTCAGAACATGACACGTCACGAATTCTCGGGATATGACATGAATTTCAGGGGACAATACATGACATGACATGACATAGATTTCTGTGGACATGACATATGAATTTCTTGGGACATGACATGACATGAATTTCTCGGGACATGACATGACATGACAAGAATTTCTCGGGACATGACATGACATGAATTTCATGGCACATGACCTGACATGACAGGAATCTCTCGGGACATGACATGACATGAGTTTCTCTGGAATGACACTTCATGAATTCTCTGGATATGACATGAATTTCTCATGACAAGACATGACATGAACTTCTCAGGACATGACATGACATGAATTTCTAGGGACATGCCATGTCATGAATTCTCGGGATATGACATGAATTTCAGGGTACATGACATGAAATGACATGACAAGGCATAAATGTCTGTGGACATGACATGACATGAATTTCTCGGGACATGACGTGACATGAATTTGTCAGGACATGACATGATATGACACGAATTTCTTGGGACATGACATGACAAATTTCTTGGGACATGACATGGCATGAATTTCTCGGGACATGACATGACATGAATTTCTCACGACATGACATGACATAACTTAATGGGCACATGAGATGACATGAATTTCTTGGGACATGACATGATTTGAATTTCTTGGCACATGACATGACATAACATGACAAGAATCTCTCGAGACATGTCATGACATGACATGAATTTCTCGGGAATGACACGTCATGAATTCTCGGGATATGGCATGAATTTCGCGCGACATGACATGACATGAATTTCTCAGGACATGACATGACATGACTTTCTTTGGACATGACACGTCATGAATTCTCGGGATATGACATGAATTTCAGGGGTCAATACATGACATGACATGACATGAGATAGATTTCTGTGGACATGACATCTGAATTTCTCGGGACATGACATGACATGAATTTCTCGGGACATGACATGACATGACATGAATTTCTCGGGACATGACAAGACATGACATGACATAAATTTCTGGGGACATGACACATGAATTTCTCGGGACATGACATGACATGAATTTCTCGGGACATGACATGACATGACATAAATAAATGGGGACATGACATGACATGAATTTCTCGGGAGAAGACATGACATGAATTTCTTGGCACATGACATGACATGACAAGAATCTCTCAGGACATGACATGACATGAATTTCTGAGCAATGACACGTCATGAATTCTCGGCATATGCCATGAATTTCACGCAACATGACATGACATGAATTTCACAGGACAAGAGATGGCATGAATATCTTGGAACATGACATGTCATAACTTTATGGGATATGACATGAATTTCTGGGGACATGACATGACATGAATTTCTCGGGATATGACATGACATGAATTTCTCGGGACATGATACTTCATTGATTCTCGGGATATGACATGGATTCCTGGGGACATGACATAACATGAGTTTCTCAGAACATGACATGTCATGAATTCACGGGATATGACATGAATTTCTCGCAACATGACATGACATGATTTTCTCGAGACATGACATGACACTATCTGAATTTCCCAGGGCACGAATTGACATGGCATGAATATCTGTGGCAATGACATGACATGAATTTCTCGGGACATGACATGACATAAATTAATTGGGGGGTACATGAGATGACATGAATTTTTCTAGGCAAGACATGACATGAGATGAATTTCTCGGGACATGACATGACATGACATAGATTTCTGGGGACATGACATGAATTTCTCGGGACATGACATGACATGAATTTCTTGGGACATGACATGTCATGATTTCATGGGATATGACATGAATTTCTGGGGACATGACATGACATGAATTTTTCGGGACATGATATTTCATTGATTCTCGGGATATGACATGAACTTCTGGGGACATGACATGACATGAATTTCTCAGAATATGACATGTCATGAATTCTCGGGTTATGAAATGAATTTCTCGCGAAATGACATGACATGAATTTCTCGGGACATGACATGACATAAATTAATTGGGGGGTGCATGAGATGACATGAATTTCTCTGGACAAGACATGACATGAGATGAATTCCTTGGGACAAGACATGACATGACATAGATTTGTGGGGACATGACATGAATTTCTCGGGACTTGACATGACATGAATCTCTCGGCAAATGACATGACATGACATGACAATACTATCCAGGGACATGACATGACATGAATTTCCCAGGACATGACATGACATAAATTAATGGGCACATGAGATGACATGAATTTCTCGGGACATGACATGATTTGAATTTCTTGGCACATGACATGACATGACATGAAAAGTTTCTCTTGGGTCATGACATGACATGAATTTCTCTGGAATGACACGTCATAAATTCTCACGTTATGACGTGAATTTCAGGGGACATGACATGACATGAAATGACATGACATAAATTTCTGTGGACATGACATGACATGAATTTCTTGGCACATGACATGACATGACATGACAAGAATTTCTCTGGATATGTCATGACATGATTTTCTCCGGACATGACATGACATGACAAGAATTTCTCGGGACATGACATGACACTATCTGAATTTCCCAGGGCACGAATTGACATGGCATGAATATCTGTGGCAATGACATGACATGAATTTCTCGGGACATGACATGACATAAATTAATTGGGGGGTACATGAGATGACATGTATTATTCTAGGCAAGACATGACATGAGATGAATTCCTTGGGACATGACATGACATGACATAGATTTCTGGGGACATGACATGAATTTCTCGGGACATGACATGACATGAATTTCTTGGGACATGACATGTCATGACTTCATGGGATATGACATGAATTTCTGGGGACATGACATGACATGAATTTTTCGGGACTTGATATTTCATTGATTCTCTGGATATGACATGAACTTCTGGGGACATGACATGACATGAATTTCTCAGAATATGACATGTCATGAATTCTCGGGTTATGAAATGAATTTCTCGCGAAATGACATGACATGAATTTCTTGGGACATGACATGACATAAATTAATTGGGGGGTGCATGAGATGACATGAATTTCTCTGGACAAGACATGACATGAGATGAATTCCTTGGGACAAGACATGACATGACATAGATTTCTGGGGACATGACATGAATTTCTCGGGACTTGACATGACATGAATCTCTCGGCAAATGACATGACATGACATGACAATACTATCCAGGGACATGACATGACATGAATTTCCCAGGACATGACATGACATAAATTAATGGGCACATGAGATGACATGAATTTCTCGGGGCATGACATGATTTGAATTTCTTGGCACATGACATGACATGACATGAAAAGTTTCTCTTGGGTCATGACATGACATGAATTTCTCTGGAATGACACGTCATAAATTCTCACGTTATGACGTGAATTTCAGGGGACATGACATGACATGAAATGACATGACATAAATTTCTGTGGACATGACATGACATGAATTTCTTGTGACATGACATGACATGACAAGAATTTCTCTGGATATGTCATGACATGATTTTCTCCGAACATGACATGACATGACAAGAATTTCTCGGGACATGACATGACATGAATTTCATGGCACATGACCTGACATGACAAGAATCTCTTGGTACATGACATGATATGAATTTCTCGGGAATGACATGTCATGAATTCTCGGGATATGACTTGAATTTCTCGCGACATGACATGACATGAATTTCTTGGCACATGACATGACATGACATGACAAGAATTTCTCTGGATATGTCATGACATGATTTTCTCCGGACATGACATGACATGACAAGAATTTCTCGGGACATGACATGACATGAATTTCATGGCACATGACCTGACATGACAAGAATCTCTTGGTACATGACATGATATGAATTTCTCGGGAATGACATGTCATGAATTCTCGGGATATGACTTGAATTTCTCGCGACATGACATGACATGAATTTCTCAGGACATGACATGACATGAATTTCTTGGGACATGACATCATGAAATCTAGGGATATGACATGAATTTCAGGGGACATGACATGACATGACATTACATAGATTTCTGGGGACATGACATGACATGAATTTCTCAGGACATGACATGACATGAGTTTTTTCGGGAAATGACATGTTATGAATACTCGGGTTATGAAATGAATTTCTGGGGACATGACATAACATAGTTTGCTCGGACATGACATGTATTTCTCGGGACAAGACATCACGTGAGATGAAATCCTCGGGACATGCCATGGCATGAATTTCTCGGGACATGACATGACATGATTTTCTTGGAACATGACATGACAGTATATGAATTTCAGGTGACATGACATGACATGAATTTCTTGGCACATGAAATGACATGACATGACAAGAATCTCTCAGGACATGACATGACATGAATTTCTCTGGAATGACACGTCATGAATTCTCTGGACATGACATGAATTTCTCACGACATGACATGACATGAATTTCTCAGGACATGACATGACATGAATTTCTTGGGACATGCCAGGACATGATTCCTCGGGATATGACATGAATCTCAGGGTACATGACATGAAATGACATGACAAGACATAAATGTCTGTGAACATGACAGATATGAATTTCTCGGGACATGACATGACATGAATTTGTCAGGACATGACATGATATGACATGAATTTCAGGGAACATGACACGACATGACATTACATAGATTTCTGGGGACATGACATGACATGAATTTCTCAGGACATGACGTGACATGAGTTTTTTTGGGATATGACATGTTATGAATTCTCGGGATATGAAACGAATTTCTGGGGACATGACATAAGATAGTTTACTCTGGACATGACATGACATGAATTACTCGGGACAAGACATGACATGACATGAATTCCTCGGGACATGCCATGGCATGAATTTCTCGGGACATGACATGAGATGATTTTCTTGGAACATGTCATGACAGAATATGAATTTCAGGTGACATGACATGACATGAATTTCTTGGCACATGAAATGACTTGACATGACAAGAATTTCTCTGGACATGTCATGACATGATTTTCTCCGGACATGACATGACATGACAAGACAAGAATTTCTCTGGACATGACATGACATGATTTTCTCCGGACATGACATGACATGACTAGAATTTCTCGGGACATGACGTGACATGAATTTCGTGGCACATAACCTGACATGACAAGAATCTCTTGGGACATGACATGATATGAATTTCTCGGGAATGACATGTCATGAATTCTCAGGATATGGCATGAATTTCTCGCGACATGACATGACATGAATTTCTCAGGACATGACATGACATGAATTTCTTGGGACATGATATCATGAATTCTAGGGATATGACATGAATTTCAGGGGACATGACATGACATGGCATTACATAGATTTCTGGGGACATGACATGACATGAATTTCTCAGCACATGACATGACATGAGTTTTTTTGGGACATGACATGTTATGAATTCTGGGGATATGAAACGAATTTCTGGGGACATGACATAACATAGTTTACACTGGACATGACATGACATGAATTTCTCGGGACAAGACATGACATGACATGAATTCCTCGGGACATGACATGACATGAATTTCTCGGGACATGACATGCCATAAATTAATGGGCACATGAGATGACATGAATTTCTCGGGACATGACATGATTTGAATTTCTTGGCACATGACATGACATGACATGAAAAGTTTCTCTTGGGTCATGACATGACATGAATTTCTCTGGAATGACACGTCATAAATTCTCACGTTATGACGTGAATTTCAGGGGACATGACATGACATGAAATGACATGACATAAATTTCTGTGGACATGACATGACATGAATTTCTTGGCACATGAAATGACATGACATGACAAGAATTTCTCTGGATATGTCATGACATGATTTTCTCCGGACATGACATGACATGACAAGAATTTCTCAGGACATGACATGACATGAATTTCATGGCACATGACCTGACATGACAAGAATCTCTTGGTACATGACATGATATGAATTTCTCGGGAATGACATGTCATGAATTCTCGGCATATTACATGAATTTCTCGCGACATGACGTGACATGAATTTCTCAGGATCTGACATGACATGAATTTCTTGGGACATGACATCATGAATTCTAGGGATATGACATGAATTTCAGGGGACATGACATGACATGACATTACATAGATTTCTGGGGACATGACATGACATGAATTTCTCAGGACATGACATGACATGAGTTTTTTCGGGACATGACATGTTATGAATTCTCGGGATATGAAACGAATTTCTGGGGACATGACATAAGATAGTTTAAACTGGACATGACATGACATGAATTTCTCTAGACAAGACATGACATGACATGAATTCCTCGGGACATGCCATGGCATGAATTTCTCGGGACATGGCATGACATGATTTTCTCGGAACATGACATGACAGTATATGAATTTCAGGGGACATGACATGACATGAATTTCTTGGCAAATGAAATGACATGACATGACAAGAATCTCTCGGGACATGACATGACATGAGTTTCTCTGGAATGACACTTCATGAATTCTCTGGATATGACATGAATTTCTCATGACAAGACATGACATGAACCTCTCAGGACATGACATGACATGAATTTCTAGGGACATGCCAGGTCATGAATTCTCGGGATATGACATGAATTTCAGGGTACATGACATGAAATGACATGACAAGGCATAAATGTCTGTGGACATGACATGACATGAATTTCTCGGGACATGACGTGACATGAATTTGTCAGGACATGACATGATATGACACGAATATCTTGGGACATGACATGACAAATTTCTCGGGACATGACATGGCATGAATTTCTCGGGACATGACATGACATGAATTTCTCGGGACATGACATGACATGACATAAATAAATGGGGACATGACATGACATGAATTTCTCGGGACAAGACATGACATGAATTTCTTGGCATATGACATGACATGACAAGAATCTCTCAGGACATGACATGACATGAATTTCTAAGCAATGACACGTCATGAATTCTCGGGATATGCCATGAATTTCACGCGACATGACATGACATGAATTTCACAGGACAAGAGATGGCATGAATATCTTTGGACATGACATGTCATAACTTCATGGGATATGACATGAACTTCTGGGGACATGACATAACAGGAGTTTCTCAGAACATGACACGTCACGAATTCTCGGGATATGACATGAATTTCAGGGGACAATACATGACATGACATGACATAGATTTCTGTGGACATGACATATGAATTTCTTGGGACATGACATGACATGAATTTCTCGGGACATGACATGACATGACATGAATTTCTCGGGACATGACATGACATGACAAGAATTTCTCGGGACATGACATGACATGAATTTCATGGCACATGACCTGACATGACAGGAATCTCTCGGGACATGACATGACATGAGTTTCTCTGGAATGACACTTCATGAATTCTCTGGATATGACATGAATTTCTCATGACAAGACATGACATGAACTTCTCAGGACATGACATGACATGAATTTCTAGGGACATGCCATGTCATGAATTCTCGGGATATGACATGAATTTCAGGGTACATGACATGAAATGACATGACAAGGCATAAATGTCTGTGGACATGACATGACATGAATTTCTCGGGACATGACGTGACATGAATTTGTCAGGACATGACATGATATGACACGAATTTCTTGGGACATGACATGACAAATTTCTTGGGACATGACATGGCATGAATTTCTCGGGACATGACATGACATGAATTTCTCACGACATGACATGACATAACTTAATGGGCACATGAGATGACATGAATTTCTTGGGACATGACATGATTTGAATTTCTTGGCACATGACATGACATAACATGACAAGAATCTCTCGAGACATGTCATGACATGACATGAATTTCTCGGGAATGACACGTCATGAATTCTCGGGATATGGCATGAATTTCGCGCGACATGACATGACATGAATTTCTCAGGACATGACATGACATGACTTTCTTTGGACATGACACGTCATGAATTCTCGGGATATGACATGAATTTCAGGGGTCAATACATGACATGACATGACATGAGATAGATTTCTGTGGACATGACATCTGAATTTCTCGGGACATGACATGACATGAATTTCTCGGGACATGACATGACATGACATGAATTTCTCGGGACATGACAAGACATGACATGACATAAATTTCTGGGGACATGACACATGAATTTCTCGGGACATGACATGACATGAATTTCTCGGGACATGACATGACATGACATAAATAAATGGGGACATGACATGACATGAATTTCTCGGGAGAAGACATGACATGAATTTCTTGGCACATGACATGACATGACAAGAATCTCTCAGGACATGACATGACATGAATTTCTGAGCAATGACACGTCATGAATTCTCGGCATATGCCATGAATTTCACGCAACATGACATGACATGAATTTCACAGGACAAGAGATGGCATGAATATCTTGGAACATGACATGTCATAACTTTATGGGATATGACATGAATTTCTGGGGACATGACATGACATGAATTTCTCGGGATATGACATGACATGAATTTCTCGGGACATGATACTTCATTGATTCTCGGGATATGACATGGATTCCTGGGGACATGACATAACATGAGTTTCTCAGAACATGACATGTCATGAATTCACGGGATATGACATGAATTTCTCGCAACATGACATGACATGATTTTCTCGAGACATGACATGACACTATCTGAATTTCCCAGGGCACGAATTGACATGGCATGAATATCTGTGGCAATGACATGACATGAATTTCTCGGGACATGACATGACATAAATTAATTGGGGGGTACATGAGATGACATGAATTTTTCTAGGCAAGACATGACATGAGATGAATTTCTCGGGACATGACATGACATGACATAGATTTCTGGGGACATGACATGAATTTCTCGGGACATGACATGACATGAATTTCTTGGGACATGACATGTCATGATTTCATGGGATATGACATGAATTTCTGGGGACATGACATGACATGAATTTTTCGGGACATGATATTTCATTGATTCTCGGGATATGACATGAACTTCTGGGGACATGACATGACATGAATTTCTCAGAATATGACATGTCATGAATTCTCGGGTTATGAAATGAATTTCTCGCGAAATGACATGACATGAATTTCTCGGGACATGACATGACATAAATTAATTGGGGGGTGCATGAGATGACATGAATTTCTCTGGACAAGACATGACATGAGATGAATTCCTTGGGACAAGACATGACATGACATAGATTTGTGGGGACATGACATGAATTTCTCGGGACTTGACATGACATGAATCTCTCGGCAAATGACATGACATGACATGACAATACTATCCAGGGACATGACATGACATGAATTTCCCAGGACATGACATGACATAAATTAATGGGCACATGAGATGACATGAATTTCTCGGGACATGACATGATTTGAATTTCTTGGCACATGACATGACATGACATGAAAAGTTTCTCTTGGGTCATGACATGACATGAATTTCTCTGGAATGACACGTCATAAATTCTCACGTTATGACGTGAATTTCAGGGGACATGACATGACATGAAATGACATGACATAAATTTCTGTGGACATGACATGACATGAATTTCTTGGCACATGACATGACATGACATGACAAGAATTTCTCTGGATATGTCATGACATGATTTTCTCCGGACATGACATGACATGACAAGAATTTCTCGGGACATGACATGACACTATCTGAATTTCCCAGGGCACGAATTGACATGGCATGAATATCTGTGGCAATGACATGACATGAATTTCTCGGGACATGACATGACATAAATTAATTGGGGGGTACATGAGATGACATGTATTATTCTAGGCAAGACATGACATGAGATGAATTCCTTGGGACATGACATGACATGACATAGATTTCTGGGGACATGACATGAATTTCTCGGGACATGACATGACATGAATTTCTTGGGACATGACATGTCATGACTTCATGGGATATGACATGAATTTCTGGGGACATGACATGACATGAATTTTTCGGGACTTGATATTTCATTGATTCTCTGGATATGACATGAACTTCTGGGGACATGACATGACATGAATTTCTCAGAATATGACATGTCATGAATTCTCGGGTTATGAAATGAATTTCTCGCGAAATGACATGACATGAATTTCTTGGGACATGACATGACATAAATTAATTGGGGGGTGCATGAGATGACATGAATTTCTCTGGACAAGACATGACATGAGATGAATTCCTTGGGACAAGACATGACATGACATAGATTTCTGGGGACATGACATGAATTTCTCGGGACTTGACATGACATGAATCTCTCGGCAAATGACATGACATGACATGACAATACTATCCAGGGACATGACATGACATGAATTTCCCAGGACATGACATGACATAAATTAATGGGCACATGAGATGACATGAATTTCTCGGGGCATGACATGATTTGAATTTCTTGGCACATGACATGACATGACATGAAAAGTTTCTCTTGGGTCATGACATGACATGAATTTCTCTGGAATGACACGTCATAAATTCTCACGTTATGACGTGAATTTCAGGGGACATGACATGACATGAAATGACATGACATAAATTTCTGTGGACATGACATGACATGAATTTCTTGTGACATGACATGACATGACAAGAATTTCTCTGGATATGTCATGACATGATTTTCTCCGAACATGACATGACATGACAAGAATTTCTCGGGACATGACATGACATGAATTTCATGGCACATGACCTGACATGACAAGAATCTCTTGGTACATGACATGATATGAATTTCTCGGGAATGACATGTCATGAATTCTCGGGATATGACTTGAATTTCTCGCGACATGACATGACATGAATTTCTTGGCACATGACATGACATGACATGACAAGAATTTCTCTGGATATGTCATGACATGATTTTCTCCGGACATGACATGACATGACAAGAATTTCTCGGGACATGACATGACATGAATTTCATGGCACATGACCTGACATGACAAGAATCTCTTGGTACATGACATGATATGAATTTCTCGGGAATGACATGTCATGAATTCTCGGGATATGACTTGAATTTCTCGCGACATGACATGACATGAATTTCTCAGGACATGACATGACATGAATTTCTTGGGACATGACATCATGAAATCTAGGGATATGACATGAATTTCAGGGGACATGACATGACATGACATTACATAGATTTCTGGGGACATGACATGACATGAATTTCTCAGGACATGACATGACATGAGTTTTTTCGGGAAATGACATGTTATGAATACTCGGGTTATGAAATGAATTTCTGGGGACATGACATAACATAGTTTGCTCGGACATGACATGTATTTCTCGGGACAAGACATCACGTGAGATGAAATCCTCGGGACATGCCATGGCATGAATTTCTCGGGACATGACATGACATGATTTTCTTGGAACATGACATGACAGTATATGAATTTCAGGTGACATGACATGACATGAATTTCTTGGCACATGAAATGACATGACATGACAAGAATCTCTCAGGACATGACATGACATGAATTTCTCTGGAATGACACGTCATGAATTCTCTGGACATGACATGAATTTCTCACGACATGACATGACATGAATTTCTCAGGACATGACATGACATGAATTTCTTGGGACATGCCAGGACATGATTCCTCGGGATATGACATGAATCTCAGGGTACATGACATGAAATGACATGACAAGACATAAATGTCTGTGAACATGACAGATATGAATTTCTCGGGACATGACATGACATGAATTTGTCAGGACATGACATGATATGACATGAATTTCAGGGAACATGACACGACATGACATTACATAGATTTCTGGGGACATGACATGACATGAATTTCTCAGGACATGACGTGACATGAGTTTTTTTGGGATATGACATGTTATGAATTCTCGGGATATGAAACGAATTTCTGGGGACATGACATAAGATAGTTTACTCTGGACATGACATGACATGAATTACTCGGGACAAGACATGACATGACATGAATTCCTCGGGACATGCCATGGCATGAATTTCTCGGGACATGACATGAGATGATTTTCTTGGAACATGTCATGACAGAATATGAATTTCAGGTGACATGACATGACATGAATTTCTTGGCACATGAAATGACTTGACATGACAAGAATTTCTCTGGACATGTCATGACATGATTTTCTCCGGACATGACATGACATGACAAGACAAGAATTTCTCTGGACATGACATGACATGATTTTCTCCGGACATGACATGACATGACTAGAATTTCTCGGGACATGACGTGACATGAATTTCGTGGCACATAACCTGACATGACAAGAATCTCTTGGGACATGACATGATATGAATTTCTCGGGAATGACATGTCATGAATTCTCAGGATATGGCATGAATTTCTCGCGACATGACATGACATGAATTTCTCAGGACATGACATGACATGAATTTCTTGGGACATGATATCATGAATTCTAGGGATATGACATGAATTTCAGGGGACATGACATGACATGGCATTACATAGATTTCTGGGGACATGACATGACATGAATTTCTCAGCACATGACATGACATGAGTTTTTTTGGGACATGACATGTTATGAATTCTGGGGATATGAAACGAATTTCTGGGGACATGACATAACATAGTTTACACTGGACATGACATGACATGAATTTCTCGGGACAAGACATGACATGACATGAATTCCTCGGGACATGACATGACATGAATTTCTCGGGACATGACATGCCATAAATTAATGGGCACATGAGATGACATGAATTTCTCGGGACATGACATGATTTGAATTTCTTGGCACATGACATGACATGACATGAAAAGTTTCTCTTGGGTCATGACATGACATGAATTTCTCTGGAATGACACGTCATAAATTCTCACGTTATGACGTGAATTTCAGGGGACATGACATGACATGAAATGACATGACATAAATTTCTGTGGACATGACATGACATGAATTTCTTGGCACATGAAATGACATGACATGACAAGAATTTCTCTGGATATGTCATGACATGATTTTCTCCGGACATGACATGACATGACAAGAATTTCTCAGGACATGACATGACATGAATTTCATGGCACATGACCTGACATGACAAGAATCTCTTGGTACATGACATGATATGAATTTCTCGGGAATGACATGTCATGAATTCTCGGCATATTACATGAATTTCTCGCGACATGACGTGACATGAATTTCTCAGGATCTGACATGACATGAATTTCTTGGGACATGACATCATGAATTCTAGGGATATGACATGAATTTCAGGGGACATGACATGACATGACATTACATAGATTTCTGGGGACATGACATGACATGAATTTCTCAGGACATGACATGACATGAGTTTTTTCGGGACATGACATGTTATGAATTCTCGGGATATGAAACGAATTTCTGGGGACATGACATAAGATAGTTTAAACTGGACATGACATGACATGAATTTCTCTAGACAAGACATGACATGACATGAATTCCTCGGGACATGCCATGGCATGAATTTCTCGGGACATGGCATGACATGATTTTCTCGGAACATGACATGACAGTATATGAATTTCAGGGGACATGACATGACATGAATTTCTTGGCAAATGAAATGACATGACATGACAAGAATCTCTCGGGACATGACATGACATGAGTTTCTCTGGAATGACACTTCATGAATTCTCTGGATATGACATGAATTTCTCATGACAAGACATGACATGAACCTCTCAGGACATGACATGACATGAATTTCTAGGGACATGCCAGGTCATGAATTCTCGGGATATGACATGAATTTCAGGGTACATGACATGAAATGACATGACAAGGCATAAATGTCTGTGGACATGACATGACATGAATTTCTCGGGACATGACGTGACATGAATTTGTCAGGACATGACATGATATGACACGAATATCTTGGGACATGACATGACAAATTTCTCGGGACATGACATGGCATGAATTTCTCGGGACATGACATGACATGAATTTCTCGGGACATGACATGACATGACATAAATAAATGGGGACATGACATGACATGAATTTCTCGGGACAAGACATGACATGAATTTCTTGGCATATGACATGACATGACAAGAATCTCTCAGGACATGACATGACATGAATTTCTAAGCAATGACACGTCATGAATTCTCGGGATATGCCATGAATTTCACGCGACATGACATGACATGAATTTCACAGGACAAGAGATGGCATGAATATCTTTGGACATGACATGTCATAACTTCATGGGATATGACATGAACTTCTGGGGACATGACATAACAGGAGTTTCTCAGAACATGACACGTCACGAATTCTCGGGATATGACATGAATTTCAGGGGACAATACATGACATGACATGACATAGATTTCTGTGGACATGACATATGAATTTCTTGGGACATGACATGACATGAATTTCTCGGGACATGACATGACATGACAAGAATTTCTCGGGACATGACATGACATGAATTTCATGGCACATGACCTGACATGACAGGAATCTCTCGGGACATGACATGACATGAGTTTCTCTGGAATGACACTTCATGAATTCTCTGGATATGACATGAATTTCTCATGACAAGACATGACATGAACTTCTCAGGACATGACATGACATGAATTTCTAGGGACATGCCATGTCATGAATTCTCGGGATATGACATGAATTTCAGGGTACATGACATGAAATGACATGACAAGGCATAAATGTCTGTGGACATGACATGACATGAATTTCTCGGGACATGACGTGACATGAATTTGTCAGGACATGACATGATATGACACGAATTTCTTGGGACATGACATGACAAATTTCTTGGGACATGACATGGCATGAATTTCTCGGGACATGACATGACATGAATTTCTCACGACATGACATGACATAACTTAATGGGCACATGAGATGACATGAATTTCTTGGGACATGACATGATTTGAATTTCCTGGCACATGACATGACATAACATGACAAGAATCTCTCGAGACATGTCATGACATGACATGAATTTCTCGGGAATGACACGTCATGAATTCTCGGGATATGACATGAATTTCGCGCGACATGACATGACATGAATTTCTCAGGACATGACATGACATGACTTTCTTTGGACATGACACGTCATGAATTCTCGGGATATGACATGAATTTCAGGGGTCAATACATGACATGACATGACATGAGATAGATTTCTGTGGACATGACATATGAATTTCTCGGGACATGACATGACATGAATTTCTCGGGACATGACATGACATGACATGAATTTCTCGGGACATGACAAGACATGACATGACATAAATTTCTGGGGACATGACACATGAATTTCTCGGGACATGACATGACATGAATTTCTCGGGACATGACATGACATGACATAAATAAATGGGGACATGACATGACATGAATTTCTCGGGAGAAGACATGACATGAATTTCTTGGCACATGACATGACATGACAAGAATCTCTCAGGACATGACATGACATGAATTTCTGAGCAATGACACGTCATGAATTCTCGGCATATGCCATGAATTTCACGCAACATGACATGACATGAATTTCACAGGACAAGAGATGGCATGAATATCTTGGAACATGACATGTCATAACTTTATGGGATATGACATGAATTTCTGGGGACATGACATGACATGAATTTCTCGGGATATGACATGACATGAATTTCTCGGGACATGATACTTCATTGATTCTCGGGATATGACATGGATTCCTGGGGACATGACATAACATGAGTTTCTCAGAACATGACATGTCATGAATTCACGGGATATGACATGAATTTCTCGCAACATGACATGACATGATTTTCTCGAGACATGACATGACACTATCTGAATTTCCCAGGGCACGAATTGACATGGCATGAATATCTGTGGCAATGACATGACATGAATTTCTCGGGACATGACATGACATAAATTAATTGGGGGGTACATGAGATGACATGAATTTTTCTAGGCAAGACATGACATGAGATGAATTCCTTGGGACATGACATGACATGACATAGATTTCTGGGGACATGACATGAATTTCTCGGGACATGACATGACATGAATTTCTTGGGACATGACATGTCATGACTTCATGGGATATGACATGAATTTCTGGGGACATGACATGACATGAATTTTTCGGGACATGATATTTCATTGATTCTCGGGATATGACATGAACTTCTGGGGACATGACATGACATGAATTTCTCAGAATATGACATGTCATGAATTCTCGGGTTATGAAATGAATTTCTCGCGAAATGACATGACATGAATTTCTTGGGACATGACATGAAATAAATTAATTGGGGGGTGCATGAGATGACATGAATTTCTCTGGACAAGACATGACATGAGATGAATTCCTTGGGACAAGACATGACATGACATAGATTTGTGGGGACATGACATGAATTTCTCGGGACATGACATGACATGAATTTCCCAGGACATGACATGACATAAATTAATGGGCACATGAGATGACATGAATTTCTCGGGACATGACATGATTTGAATTTCTTGGCACATGACATGACATGACATGAAAAGTTTCTCTTGGGTCATGACATGACATGAATTTCTCAGGAATGACACGTCATAAATTCTCACGTTATGACGTGAATTTCAGGGGACATGACATGACATGAAATGACATGACATAAATTTCTGTGGACATGACATGACATGAATTTCTTGGCACATGACATGACATGACATGACAAGAATTTCTCTGGATATGTCATGACATGATTTTCTCCGGACATGACATGACATGACAAGAATTTCTCGGGACATGACATGACACTATCTGAATTTCCCAGGGCACGAATTGACATGGCATGAATATCTGTGGCAATGACATGACATGAATTTCTCGGGACATGACATGACATAAATTAATTGGGGGGTACATGAGATGACATGTATTATTCTAGGCAAGACATGACATGAGATGAATTCCTTGGGACATGACATGACATGACATAGATTTCTGGGGACATGACATGAATTTCTCGGGACATGACATGTCATGAATTTCTTGGGACATGACATGTCATGACTTCATGGGATATGACATGAATTTCTGGGGACATGACATGACATGAATTTTTCGGGACTTGATATTTCATTGATTCTCTGGATATGACATGAACTTCTGGGGACATGACATGACATGAATTTCTCAGAATATGACATGTCATGAATTCTCGGGTTATGAAATGAATTTCTCGCGAAATGACATGACATGAATTTCTTGGGACATGACATGACATAAATTAATTGGGGGGTGCATGAGATGACATGAATTTCTCTGGACAAGACATGACATGAGATGAATTCCTTGGGACAAGACATGACATGACATAGATTTCTGGGGACATGACATGAATTTCTCGGGACTTGACATGACATGAATCTCTCGGCAAATGACATGACATGACATGACAATACTATCCAGGGACATGACATGACATGAATTTCCCAGGACATGACATGACATAAATTAATGGGCACATGAGATGACATGAATTTCTCGGGGCATGACATGATTTGAATTTCTTGGCACATGACATGACATGACATGAAAAGTTTCTCTTGGGTCATGACATGACATGAATTTCTCTGGAATGACACGTCATAAATTCTCACGTTATGACGTGAATTTCAGGGGACATGACATGACATGAAATGACATGACATAAATTTCTGTGGACATGACATGACATGAATTTCTTGGCACATGACATGACATGACATGACAAGAATTTCTCTGGATATGTCATGACATGATTTTCTCCGGACATGACATGACATGACAAGAATTTCTCGGGACATGACATGACATGAATTTCATGGCACATGACCTGACATGACAAGAATCTCTTGGTACATGACATGATATGAATTTCTCGGGAATGACATGTCATGAATTCTCGGGATATGACTTGAATTTCTCGCGACATGACATGACATGAATTTCTTGGCACATGACATGACATGACATGACAAGAATTTCTCTGGATATGTCATGACATGATTTTCTCCGGACATGACATGACATGACAAGAATTTCTCGGGACATGACATGACATGAATTTCATGGCACATGACCTGACATGACAAGAATCTCTTGGTACATGACATGATATGAATTTCTCGGGAATGACATGTCATGAATTCTCGGGATATGACTTGAATTTCTCGCGACATGACATGACATGAATTTCTCAGGACATGACATGACATGAATTTCTTGGGACATGACATCATGAAATCTAGGGATATGACATGAATTTCAGGGGACATGACATGACATGACATTACATAGATTTCTGGGGACATGACATGACATGAATTTCTCAGGACATGACATGACATGAGTTTTTTCGGGAAATGACATGTTATGAATACTCGGGTTATGAAATGAATTTCTGGGGACATGACATAACATAGTTTGCTCGGACATGACATGTATTTCTCGGGACAAGACATCACGTGAGATGAAATCCTCGGGACATGCCATGGCATGAATTTCTCGGGACATGACATGACATGATTTTCTTGGAACATGACATGACAGTATATGAATTTCAGGTGACATGACATGACATGAATTTCTTGGCACATGAAATGACATGACATGACAAGAATCTCTCAGGACATGACATGACATGAATTTCTCTGGAATGACACGTCATGAATTCTCTGGACATGACATGAATTTCTCACGACATGACATGACATGAATTTCTCAGGACATGACATGACATGAATTTCTTGGGACATGCCAGGACATGATTCCTCGGGATATGACATGAATCTCAGGGTACATGACATGAAATGACATGACAAGACATAAATGTCTGTGAACATGACATGATATGAATTTCTCGGGACATGACATGACATGAATTTGTCAGGACATGACATGATATGACATGAATTTCAGGGAACATGACACGACATGACATTACATAGATTTCTGGGGACATGACATGACATGAATTTCTCAGGACATGACGTGACATGAGTTTTTTTGGGATATGACATGTTATGAATTCTCGGGATATGAAACGAATTTCTGGGGACATGACATAAGATAGTTTACTCTGGACATGACATGACATGAATTACTCGGGACAAGACATGACATGACATGAATTCCTCGGGACATGCCATGGCATGAATTTCTCGGGACATGACATGAGATGATTTTCTTGGAACATGTCATGACAGAATATGAATTTCAGGTGACATGACATGACATGAATTTCTTGGCACATGAAATGACTTGACATGACAAGAATTTCTCTGGACATGTCATGACATGATTTTCTCCGGACATGACATGACATGACAAGACAAGAATTTCTCTGGACATGACATGACATGATTTTCTCCGGACATGACATGACATGACTAGAATTTCTCGGGACATGACGTGACATGAATTTCGTGGCACATAACCTGACATGACAAGAATCTCTTGGGACATGACATGATATGAATTTCTCGGGAATGACATGTCATGAATTCTCAGGATATGGCATGAATTTCTCGCGACATGACATGACATGAATTTCTCAGGACATGACATGACATGAATTTCTTGGGACATGATATCATGAATTCTAGGGATATGACATGAATTTCAGGGGACATGACATGACATGGCATTACATAGATTTCTGGGGACATGACATGACATGAATTTCTCAGCACATGACATGACATGAG
This sequence comes from Isurus oxyrinchus, assembly GCA_026770705.1. Lineage (NCBI taxonomy): Eukaryota > Metazoa > Chordata > Chondrichthyes > Lamniformes > Lamnidae > Isurus > Isurus oxyrinchus. The sequence goes on from JANJGN010001112.1 coordinate 113,240, forward strand.
TTTTTTTGGGACATGACATGTTATGAATTCTGGGGATATGAAACGAATTTCTGGGGACATGACATAACATAGTTTACACTGGACATGACATGACATGAATTTCTCGGGACAAGACATGACATGACATGAATTCCTCGGGACATGACATGACATGAATTTCTCGGGACATGACATGCCATAAATTAATGGGCACATGAGATGACATGAATTTCTCGGGACATGACATGATTTGAATTTCTTGGCACATGACATGACATGACATGAAAAGTTTCTCTTGGGTCATGACATGACATGAATTTCTCTGGAATGACACGTCATAAATTCTCACGTTATGACGTGAATTTCAGGGGACATGACATGACATGAAATGACATGACATAAATTTCTGTGGACATGACATGACATGAATTTCTTGGCACATGAAATGACATGACATGACAAGAATTTCTCTGGATATGTCATGACATGATTTTCTCCGGACATGACATGACATGACAAGAATTTCTCAGGACATGACATGACATGAATTTCATGGCACATGACCTGACATGACAAGAATCTCTTGGTACATGACATGATATGAATTTCTCGGGAATGACATGTCATGAATTCTCGGCATATTACATGAATTTCTCGCGACATGACGTGACATGAATTTCTCAGGATCTGACATGACATGAATTTCTTGGGACATGACATCATGAATTCTAGGGATATGACATGAATTTCAGGGGACATGACATGACATGACATTACATAGATTTCTGGGGACATGACATGACATGAATTTCTCAGGACATGACATGACATGAGTTTTTTCGGGACATGACATGTTATGAATTCTCGGGATATGAAACGAATTTCTGGGGACATGACATAAGATAGTTTAAACTGGACATGACATGACATGAATTTCTCTAGACAAGACATGACATGACATGAATTCCTCGGGACATGCCATGGCATGAATTTCTCGGGACATGGCATGACATGATTTTCTCGGAACATGACATGACAGTATATGAATTTCAGGGGACATGACATGACATGAATTTCTTGGCAAATGAAATGACATGACATGACAAGAATCTCTCGGGACATGACATGACATGAGTTTCTCTGGAATGACACTTCATGAATTCTCTGGATATGACATGAATTTCTCATGACAAGACATGACATGAACCTCTCAGGACATGACATGACATGAATTTCTAGGGACATGCCAGGTCATGAATTCTCGGGATATGACATGAATTTCAGGGTACATGACATGAAATGACATGACAAGGCATAAATGTCTGTGGACATGACATGACATGAATTTCTCGGGACATGACGTGACATGAATTTGTCAGGACATGACATGATATGACACGAATATCTTGGGACATGACATGACAAATTTCTCGGGACATGACATGGCATGAATTTCTCGGGACATGACATGACATGAATTTCTCGGGACATGACATGACATGACATAATTAAATGGGGACATGACATGACATGAATTTCTCGGGACAAGACATGACATGAATTTCTTGGCATATGACATGACATGACAAGAATCTCTCAGGACATGACATGACATGAATTTCTAAGCAATGACACGTCATGAATTCTCGGGATATGCCATGAATTTCACGCGACATGACATGACATGAATTTCACAGGACAAGAGATGGCATTAATATCTTTGGACATGACATGTCATAACTTCATGGGATATGACATGAACTTCTGGGGACATGACATAACAGGAGTTTCTCAGAACATGACACGTCACGAATTCTCGGGATATGACATGAATTTCAGGGGACAATACATGACATGACATGACATAGATTTCTGTGGACATGACATATGAATTTCTTGGGACATGACATGACATGAATTTCTCGGGACATGACATGACATGACAAGAATTTCTCGGGACATGACATGACATGAATTTCATGGCACATGACCTGACATGACAGGAATCTCTCGGGACATGACATGACATGAGTTTCTCTGGAATGACACTTCATGAATTCTCTGGATATGACATGAATTTCTCATGACAAGACATGACATGAACTTCTCAGGACATGACATGACATGAATTTCTAGGGACATGCCATGTCATGAATTCTCGGGATATGACATGAATTTCAGGGTACATGACATGAAATGACATGACAAGGCATAAATGTCTGTGGACATGACATGACATGAATTTCTCGGGACATGACGTGACATGAATTTGTCAGGACATGACATGATATGACACGAATTTCTTGGGACATGACATGACAAATTTCTTGGGACATGACATGGCATGAATTTCTCGGGACATGACATGACATGAATTTCTCACGACATGACATGACATAACTTAATGGGCACATGAGATGACATGAATTTCTTGGGACATGACATGATTTGAATTTCCTGGCACATGACATGACATAACATGACAAGAATCTCTCGAGACATGTCATGACATGACATGAATTTCTCGGGAATGACACGTCATGAATTCTCGGGATATGACATGAATTTCGCGCGACATGACATGACATGAATTTCTCAGGACATGACATGACATGACTTTCTTTGGACATGACACGTCATGAATTCTCGGGATATGACATGAATTTCAGGGGTCAATACATGACATGACATGACATGAGATAGATTTCTGTGGACATGACATATGAATTTCTCGGGACATGACATGACATGAATTTCTCGGGACATGACATGACATGACATGAATTTCTCGGGACATGACAAGACATGACATGACATAAATTTCTGGGGACATGACACATGAATTTCTCGGGACATGACATGACATGAATTTCTCGGGACATGACATGACATGACATAAATAAATGGGGACATGACATGACATGAATTTCTCGGGAGAAGACATGACATGAATTTCTTGGCACATGACATGACATGACAAGAATCTCTCAGGACATGACATGACATGAATTTCTGAGCAATGACACGTCATGAATTCTCGGCATATGCCATGAATTTCACGCAACATGACATGACATGAATTTCACAGGACAAGAGATGGCATGAATATCTTGGAACATGACATGTCATAACTTTATGGGATATGACATGAATTTCTGGGGACATGACATGACATGAATTTCTCGGGATATGACATGACATGAATTTCTCGGGACATGATACTTCATTGATTCTCGGGATATGACATGGATTCCTGGGGACATGACATAACATGAGTTTCTCAGAACATGACATGTCATGAATTCACGGGATATGACATGAATTTCTCGCAACATGACATGACATGATTTTCTCGAGACATGACATGACACTATCTGAATTTCCCAGGGCACGAATTGACATGGCATGAATATCTGTGGCAATGACATGACATGAATTTCTCGGGACATGACATGACATAAATTAATTGGGGGGTACATGAGATGACATGAATTTTTCTAGGCAAGACATGACATGAGATGAATTCCTTGGGACATGACATGACATGACATAGATTTCTGGGGACATGACATGAATTTCTCGGGACATGACATGACATGAATTTCTTGGGACATGACATGTCATGACTTCATGGGATATGACATGAATTTCTGGGGACATGACATGACATGAATTTTTCGGGACATGATATTTCATTGATTCTCGGGATATGACATGAACTTCTGGGGACATGACATGACATGAATTTCTCAGAATATGACATGTCATGAATTCTCGGGTTATGAAATGAATTTCTCGCGAAATGACATGACATGAATTTCTTGGGACATGACATGAAATAAATTAATTGGGGGGTGCATGAGATGACATGAATTTCTCTGGACAAGACATGACATGAGATGAATTCCTTGGGACAAGACATGACATGACATAGATTTGTGGGGACATGACATGAATTTCTCGGGACTTGACATGACATGAATCTCTCGGCAAATGACATGACATGACATGACAATACTATCCAGGGACATGACATGACATGAATTTCCCAGGACATGACATGACATAAATTAATGGGCACATGAGATGACATGAATTTCTCGGGACATGACATGATTTGAATTTCTTGGCACATGACATGACATGACATGAAAAGTTTCTCTTGGGTCATGACATGACATGAATTTCTCAGGAATGACACGTCATAAATTCTCACGTTATGACGTGAATTTCAGGGGACATGACATGACATGAAATGACATGACATAAATTTCTGTGGACATGACATGACATGAATTTCTTGGCACATGACATGACATGACATGACAAGAATTTCTCTGGATATGTCATGACATGATTTTCTCCGGACATGACATGACATGACAAGAATTTCTCGGGACATGACATGACACTATCTGAATTTCCCAGGGCACGAATTGACATGGCATGAATATCTGTGGCAATGACATGACATGAATTTCTCGGGACATGACATGACATAAATTAATTGGGGGGTACATGAGATGACATGTATTATTCTAGGCAAGACATGACATGAGATGAATTCCTTGGGACATGACATGACATGACATAGATTTCTGGGGACATGACATGAATTTCTCGGGACATGACATGTCATGAATTTCTTGGGACATGACATGTCATGACTTCATGGGATATGACATGAATTTCTGGGGACATGACATGACATGAATTTTTCGGGACTTGATATTTCATTGATTCTCTGGATATGACATGAACTTCTGGGGACATGACATGACATGAATTTCTCAGAATATGACATGTCATGAATTCTCGGGTTATGAAATGAATTTCTCGCGAAATGACATGACATGAATTTCTTGGGACATGACATGACATAAATTAATTGGGGGGTGCATGAGATGACATGAATTTCTCTGGACAAGACATGACATGAGATGAATTCCTTGGGACAAGACATGACATGACATAGATTTCTGGGGACATGACATGAATTTCTCGGGACTTGACATGACATGAATCTCTCGGCAAATGACATGACATGACATGACAATACTATCCAGGGACATGACATGACATGAATTTCCCAGGACATGACATGACATAAATTAATGGGCACATGAGATGACATGAATTTCTCGGGGCATGACATGATTTGAATTTCTTGGCACATGACATGACATGACATGAAAAGTTTCTCTTGGGTCATGACATGACATGAATTTCTCTGGAATGACACGTCATAAATTCTCACGTTATGACGTGAATTTCAGGGGACATGACATGACATGAAATGACATGACATAAATTTCTGTGGACATGACATGACATGAATTTCTTGGCACATGACATGACATGACATGACAAGAATTTCTCTGGATATGTCATGACATGATTTTCTCCGGACATGACATGACATGACAAGAATTTCTCGGGACATGACATGACATGAATTTCATGGCACATGACCTGACATGACAAGAATCTCTTGGTACATGACATGATATGAATTTCTCGGGAATGACATGTCATGAATTCTCGGGATATGACTTGAATTTCTCGCGACATGACATGACATGAATTTCTTGGCACATGACATGACATGACATGACAAGAATTTCTCTGGATATGTCATGACATGATTTTCTCCGGACATGACATGACATGACAAGAATTTCTCGGGACATGACATGACATGAATTTCATGGCACATGACCTGACATGACAAGAATCTCTTGGTACATGACATGATATGAATTTCTCGGGAATGACATGTCATGAATTCTCGGGATATGACTTGAATTTCTCGCGACATGACATGACATGAATTTCTCAGGACATGACATGACATGAATTTCTTGGGACATGACATCATGAAATCTAGGGATATGACATGAATTTCAGGGGACATGACATGACATGACATTACATAGATTTCTGGGGACATGACATGACATGAATTTCTCAGGACATGACATGACATGAGTTTTTTCGGGAAATGACATGTTATGAATACTCGGGTTATGAAATGAATTTCTGGGGACATGACATAACATAGTTTGCTCGGACATGACATGTATTTCTCGGGACAAGACATCACGTGAGATGAAATCCTCGGGACATGCCATGGCATGAATTTCTCGGGACATGACATGACATGATTTTCTTGGAACATGACATGACAGTATATGAATTTCAGGTGACATGACATGACATGAATTTCTTGGCACATGAAATGACATGACATGACAAGAATCTCTCAGGACATGACATGACATGAATTTCTCTGGAATGACACGTCATGAATTCTCTGGACATGACATGAATTTCTCACGACATGACATGACATGAATTTCTCAGGACATGACATGACATGAATTTCTTGGGACATGCCAGGACATGATTCCTCGGGATATGACATGAATCTCAGGGTACATGACATGAAATGACATGACAAGACATAAATGTCTGTGAACATGACATGATATGAATTTCTCGGGACATGACATGACATGAATTTGTCAGGACATGACATGATATGACATGAATTTCAGGGAACATGACACGACATGACATTACATAGATTTCTGGGGACATGACATGACATGAATTTCTCAGGACATGACGTGACATGAGTTTTTTTGGGATATGACATGTTATGAATTCTCGGGATATGAAACGAATTTCTGGGGACATGACATAAGATAGTTTACTCTGGACATGACATGACATGAATTCCTCGGGACATGCCATGGCATGAATTTCTCGGGACATGACATGAGATGATTTTCTTGGAACATGTCATGACAGAATATGAATTTCAGGTGACATGACATGACATGAATTTCTTGGCACATGAAATGACTTGACATGACAAGAATTTCTCTGGACATGTCATGACATGATTTTCTCCGGACATGACATGACATGACAAGACAAGAATTTCTCTGGACATGACATGACATGATTTTCTCCGGACATGACATGACATGACTAGAATTTCTCGGGACATGACGTGACATGAATTTCGTGGCACATAACCTGACATGACAAGAATCTCTTGGGACATGACATGATATGAATTTCTCGGGAATGACATGTCATGAATTCTCAGGATATGGCATGAATTTCTCGCGACATGACATGACATGAATTTCTCAGGACATGACATGACATGAATTTCTTGGGACATGATATCATGAATTCTAGGGATATGACATGAATTTCAGGGGACATGACATGACATGGCATTACATAGATTTCTGGGGACATGACATGACATGAATTTCTCAGCACATGACATGACATGAGTTTTTTTGGGACATGACATGTTATGAATTCTGGGGATATGAAACGAATTTCTGGGGACATGACATAACATAGTTTACTCTGGACATGACATGACATGAATTTCTCGGGACAAGACATGACATGACATGAATTCCTCGGGACATGCCATGGCATGAATTTCTCGGGACATGACATGACATGATTTTCTTGGAACATGACATGACAGTATATGAATTTCAGGGGACATGACATGACATGAATTTCTTGGCACATGAAATGACATGACATGACAAGAATCTCTATGGACATGACATGACATGAGTTTCTCTGGAATGACACGTCATGAATTCTCTGGATATGACATGAATTTCTCATGACATGACATGACATGAATTTCTCAGGACATGACATGACATGAATTTCTTGGGACATGCCAGGTCATGAATTCTCGGGATATGACATGAATTTCAGGATACATGGCATGAAATGACATGACAAGACATAAATGTCTTTGGACATGACATGACATGAATTTCTCGGGACATGACATGACATGAATTTGTCAGGACATGACATGATATGACATGAATTTCTTGGGACATGACATGACAAATTTCTTGGGACATGACATGGCATGAATTTCTCGGGACATGACATGAATTTCTCACGACATGACATGACATAACTTAATGGGAACATGAGATGACGTGAATTTCATGGGACACGACATAATATGAATTTCCTGGCACATGACATGACATAACATGACAAGAATCTCTCGGGACATGTCATGACATGACATGAATTTCTCGGGAATGACACGTCATGAATTCTCGGGATATGACATGAATTTCACGCGACATGACATGACATGAATTTCTCAAGACATGACATGACATGAATTTCTCAGGACATGACATGACATGACTTTCTTTGGACATGACACGTCATGAATTCTCGGGATATGACATGAATTTCAGGGGACAATACATGACATGACATGACATGACATAGATTTCTGTGGACATGACATATGAATTTCTCGGGACATGACATGACATGAATTTCTCGGAACATGACAAGACATGACATGACATAAATTTCTGGGGACATGACACATGAATTTCTCGGGACATGACATGACATGAATTTCTTTGGACATGACACGTCATGAATTCTCGGGATATGACATGAATTTCAGGGGACAATACATGACATGACATGACATGACATAGATTTCTGTGGACATGACATTTGAATTTCTCGGGACATGACATGACATGAATTTCTCGGAACATGACAAGACATGACATGACATAAATTTCTGGGGACATGACACATGAATTTCTCGGGACATGACATGACATGAATTTCTTTGGACATGACATGACATAAATAAATGGGAACATGACATGGCATGAATTTCTTGGCACATGACAAGAATCTCTCAGGACATGACATGACATGCATTTCTGAGCAATGACAAGTCATGAATTCTCGGGATATGCCATGAATTTCACGCGACATTAAATGGCATGAATTTCACAGGCTAAGAGATGGCATGAATATCTTTGGACATGACATGTCATTACTTCATGGGATATGACATGAATTTCTGGGGACATGACATGACATGAATTTCTCGGGACATGATACTTCATTGATTCTCGGGATATGACATGGATTCCTGGGGACATGACATAACAGGACTTTCTCAGAACATGACATGTCATGAATTCACGGGATATGACATGAATTTCTCTCAACATGACATGACATGATTTTCTCGGGACATGACATGACACCATCTGAATTTCCCAGGGCACGAATTGACATGGCATGAATATCTGTGGCAATGACATGACATGAATTTCTCGGGACATGACATGACATGAGATGAATTCCTTGGGACATGACATGAGATGACATAGATTTCTGGGAACATGACATGAATTTCTCAGGACATGCCATGACATGAATCTCTCGGCAAATGACATGACATGACATGACAATACTATCCAGGGACATGACATGACATGACTTTCCCAGGACATGACATGACATAAATTAATGGGCACATGAGATGACATGAATTTCTCGGGACATGACATGATTTGAATTTCGTGGCACAAGACATGACATGACATGAAAAGTTTCTTTTGGGACGTGACATGACATGAATTTCTCTGGAATGTCACGTCATGAATTCTTGGGTTATGACTTGAATTTCAGGGGACATGACATGACATGAGATGACATGACATAAATTTCTCTGGACATGACATGACTTGATTTTCTCCGGACATGACATGACATGACATGAATTTCTCAGATGATGACATGTCATGAATTCTCGGGATATGACATGAATTTCTCGCGAAATGACATGACATGAATTTCTCGGGACATGACATGACATGAATTTCTCAGGACATGCCATGACATGAATCTCTCGGCAAATGACATGACATGACATGACAATACTATCCAGGGACATGACATGACATGAATTTCCCAGGACATGACATGAGATAAATTAATGGGCACATGACATGACATGAATTTCTCGGGACAAGACATGATTTGAATTTCTTGGCACATGACATGACATGACATGACAAGAATTTCTCTGGACATGACATGACATGATTTTCTTTGGAATGACATGTCATGAATTCTCGAGTTATGACGTGAATTTCAAAGGACATGACATGACATGAAATGACATGACATAAATTTCTATGGACATGACATGACATGAATTTCTTGGCACATGACATGACATGACATGACATGACAAGAATGTCTCTGGATATGACATGACATGATTTTCTCCGGACATGACATGACATGACTAGAATTTCTCGGGACATGACGTGACATGAATTTCATGGCACATAACCTGACATGACAAGAATCTCTTGGGACATGACATGATTGAATTTCTCGGGAATGACATGATATGAATTCTCGGGATATGGCATGAATTTCTCGCGACATGACATGACATGAATTTCTCAGGACATGACATGACATGAATTTCTTGGGACATGACATCATGAATTCTAGGGATATGACATGAATTTCAGGGGACATGACATGACATGGCATTACATAGATTTCTGGGGACATGACATGACATGAATTTCTCAGGACATGACATGACATGAGTTTGTTTGGGACATGACATGTTATGAATTCTGGGGATATGAAACGAATTTCTGGGGACATGACATAACATAGTTTACTCTGGACATGACATGACATGAATTTCTCGGGACAAGACATGACATGACATGAATTCCTCGGGACATGCCATGGCATGAATTTCTCGGGACATGACATAACATGATTTTCTTGGAACATGACATGACAGTATATGAATTTCAGGGGACATGACATGACATGAATTTCTTGGCACATGAAATGACATGACATGACAAGAATCTCTATGGACATGACATGACATGAGTTTCTCTGGAATGACACGTCATGAATTCTCTGGATATGACATGAATTTCTCATGACATGACATGACATGAATTTCTCAGGACATGACATGACATGAATTTCTTGGGACATGCCAGGTCATGAATTCTCGGGATATGACATGAATTTCAGGATACATGACATGAAATGACATGACAAGACATAAATGTCTTTGGACATGACATGACATGAATTTCTCGGGACATGACATGACATGAATTTGTCAGGACATGACATGATATGACATGAATTTCTTGGGACATGACATGACAAATTTCTTGGGACATGACATGGCATGAATTTCTCGGGACATGACATGAATTTCTCACGACATGACATGACATAACTTAATGGGAACATGAGATGACGTGAATTTCATGGGACACGACATAATATGAATTTCCTGGCACATGACATGACAAGAATCTCTCGGGACATGTCATGACATGACATGAATTTCTCGGGAATGACACGTCATGAATTCTCGGGATATGACATGAATTTCAGGGGACAATACATGACATGACATGACATGACATAGATTTCTGTGGACATGACATATGAATTTCTCGGTACATGACATGACATGAATTTCTCGGAACATGACAAGACATGACATGACATAAATTTCTGGAGACATGACACATGAATTTCTCGGGACATGACATGACATGAATTTCTTTGGACATGACACGTCATGAATTCTCGGGATATGACATGAATTTCAGGGGACAATACATGACATGACATGGCATGACATAGATTTCTGTGGACATGACATTTGAATTTCTCGGGACATGACATGACATGAATTTCTTTGGACATGACATGACATAAATAAATGGGAACATGACATGGCATGAATTTCTTGGCACATGACAAGAATCTCTCAGGACATGACATGACATGCATTTCTGAGCAATGACAAGTCATGAATTCTCGGGATATGCCATGAATTTCACGCGACATTAAATGGCATGAATTTCACAGGCTAAGAGATGGCATGAATGTCTTTGGACATGACATGTCATTACTTCATGGGATATGACATGAATTTCTGGGGACATGACATGACATGAATTTCTCGGGACATGATACTTCATTGATTCTCGGGATATGACATGGATTCCTGGGGACATGACATAACAGGACTTTCTCAGAACATGACATGTCATGAATTCACGGGATATGACATGAATTTCTCGCAACATGACATGACATGATTTTCTCGGGACATGACATGACACCATCTGAATTTCCCAGGGCACGAATTGACATGGCATGAATATGTGTGGCAATGACATGACATGAATTTCTCGGGACATGACATGACATAAATTAATTGGGGGGTACATGAGATGACATTATTTTTTCTGGGCAAGACATGACATGAGATGAATTCCTTGGGACATGCCATGACATGACATAGATTTCTGGGGACATGACATGAATTTCTCGGGTCATGATATGACATGAATTTCTTGGGACATGACATGACATGAATTTCTCGGGACATGATATTTCATTGATTCTCGGGATATGACATGAATTTCTGGGGACATGACATGACATGAATTTCTCGGGTCATGATATTTCATTGATTCTCGCGATATGACATGCATTTCTCGCGAAATGACATGACATGAATTTCTCGGGACTTGACATGACATAAATTAATTGGGGGGTACATGAGATGACATGAATTTCTCTGGACAAGAAATGACATGAGATGAATTCCTTGGGGCATGACATGACATGACATAGATTTCTGGGGACATGACATGAATTTCTCGGGACATGACATGACATGAATCTCTCGGCAAATGACATGACATGACATGACAATACTATCCAGGGGCATGAAATGACATGAATTTCCCAGGACATGACATAAATTAATGGGCACATGAGATGACATGAATTTCTCGGGACTTGACATGATTTGAATTTCTTGGCACATGACGTGACATGACATGAAAAGTTTCTCTTGGGACGTGACATGACATGAATTTCTCTGGAATGACACGTCATGAATTCTCGGATTATGACGTGAATTTCGGGGCACATGACATGACATGAAATGACATGACATAAATTTCTGTGGACATGACATGACATGACATAGATTTCTGGGGACATGACATGAATTTCTCGGGACATGACATGACATGAATCTCTCGGCAAATGACATGACATGACATGACAATACTATCCAGGGGCATGAAATGACATGAATTTCCCAGGACATGACATAAATTAATGGGCACATGAGATGACATGAATTTCTCGGGACTTGACATGATTTGAATTTCTTGGCACATGACATGACATGACATGAAAAGTTTCTCTTGGGACGTGACATGACATGAATTTCTCTGGAATGACACGTCATGAATTCTCGGATTATGACGTGAATTTCAGGGTACATGACATGACATGAAATGACATGACATAAATTTCTGTGGACATGACATGACATGAATTTCTTGGCACATGACATGACATGACATGACAAGAATTTCTCTGGACATGTCATGACATGATTTTCTCCAGACATGACATGACATGACAAGAATTTCTCGGGACATGACATGACATGAATTTCATGGCACATGACCTGACATGACAAGAATCTCTCAGGACATGACATGACATGAATTTCTAAGCAATGACACGTCATGAATTCTCGGGATATGCCATGAATTTCACGCGACATGACATGACATGAATTTCACACGACAAGAGAAGGCATGAATATCTTTGGACATGACATGTCATAACTTCATGGGATATGACATGAACTTCTGGGGACATGACATAACAGGAGTTTCTCAGAACATGACACGTCACGAATTCTCGGGATATGACATGAATTTCAGGGGACAATACATGACATGACATAGATTTCTGTGGACATGACATTTGAATTTCTCGGGACATGACATGACATGAATTTCTCGGAACATGACAAGACATGACATGACATAAATTTCTGGGGACATGACACATGAATTTCTCGGGACATGACATGACATGAATTTCTGTGGACATGACATTTGAATTTCTCGGGACATGACATGACATGAATTTCTCGGAACATGACAAGACATGACATGACATAAATTTCTGGGGACATGACACATGAATTTCTCGGGACATGACATGACATGAATTTCTTTGGACATGACATGACATAAATAAATGGGAACATGACATGGCATGAATTTCTTGGCACATGACAAGAATCTCTCAGGACATGACATGACATGCATTTCTGAGCAATGACAAGTCATGAATTCTCGGGATATGCCATGAATTTCACGCGACATTAAATGGCATGAATTTCACAGGCTAAGAGATGGCATGAATGTCTTTGGACATGACATGTCATTACTTCATGGGATATGACATGAATTTCTGGGGACATGACATGACATGAATTTCTCGGGACATGATACTTCATTGATTCTCGGGATATGACATGGATTCCTGGGGACATGACATAACAGGACTTTCTCAGAACATGACATGTCATGAATTCACGGGATATGACATGAATTTCTCGCAACATGACATGACATGATTTTCTCGGGACATGACATGACACCATCTGAATTTCCCAGGGCACGAATTGACATGGCATGAATATGTGTGGCAATGACATGACATGAATTTCTCGGGACATGACATGACATAAATTAATTGGGGGGTACATGAGATGACATTATTTTTTCTGGGCAAGACATGACATGAGATGAATTCCTTGGGACATGCCATGACATGACATAGATTTCTGGGGACATGACATGAATTTCTCGGGTCATGATATGACATGAATTTCTTGGGACATGACATGACATGAATTTCTCGGGACATGATATTTCATTGATTCTCGGGATATGACATGAATTTCTGGGGACATGACATGACATGAATTTCTCGGGTCATGATATTTCATTGATTCTCGCGATATGACATGAATTTCTCGCGAAATGACATGACATGAATTTCTCGGGACTTGACATGACATAAATTAATTGGGGGGTACATGAGATGACATGAATTTCTCTGGACAAGAAATGACATGAGATGAATTCCTTGGGACATGACATGACATGACATAGATTTCTGGGGACATGACATGAATTTCTCGGGACATGACATGACATGAATCTCTCGGCAAATGACATGACATGACATGACAATACTATCCAGGGGCATGAAATGACATGAATTTCCCAGGACATGACATAAATTAATGGGCACATGAGATGACATGAATTTCTCGGGACTTGACATGATTTGAATTTCTTGGCACATGACATGACATGACATGAAAAGTTTCTCTTGGGACGTGACATGACATGAATTTCTCTGGAATGACACGTCATGAATTCTCGGATTATGACGTGAATTTCAGGGCACATGACATGACATGAAATGACATGACATAAATTAATTGGGGGGTACATGAGATGACATTATTTTTTCTGGGCAAGACATGACATGAGATGAATTCCTTGGGACATGCCATGACATGACATAGATTTCTGGGGACATGACATGAATTTCTCGGGTCATGATATGACATGAATTTCTTGGGACATGACATGACATGAATTTCTCGGGACATGATATTTCATTGATTCTCGGGATATGACATGAATTTCTGGGGACATGACATGACATGAATTTCTCGGGTCATGATATTTCATTGATTCTCGCGATATGACATGAATTTCTCGCGAAATGACATGACATGAATTTCTCGGGACTTGACATGACATAAATTAATTGGGGGGTACATGAGATGACATGAATTTCTCTGGACAAGAAATGACATGAGATGAATTCCTTGGGACATGACATGACATGACATAGATTTCTGGGGACATGACATGAATTTCTCGGGACATGACATGACATGAATCTCTCGGCAAATGACATGACATGACATGACAATACTATCCAGGGGCATGAAATGACATGAATTTCCCAGGACATGACATAAATTAATGGGCACATGAGATGACATGAATTTCTCGGGACTTGACATGATTTGAATTTCTTGGCACATGACATGACATGACATGAAAAGTTTCTCTTGGGACGTGACATGACATGAATTTCTCTGGAATGACACGTCATGAATTCTCGGATTATGACGTGAATTTCGGGGCACATGACATGACATGAAATGACATGACATAAATTTCTGTGGACATGACATGACATGACATAGATTTCTGGGGACATGACATGAATTTCTCGGGACATGACATGACATGAATCTCTCGGCAAATGACATGACATGACATGACAATACTATCCAGGGGCATGAAATGACATGAATTTCCCAGGACATGACATAAATTAATGGGCACATGAGATGACATGAATTTCTCGGGACTTGACATGATTTGAATTTCTTGGCACATGACATGACATGACATGAAAAGTTTCTCTTGGGACGTGACATGACATGAATTTCTCTGGAATGACACGTCATGAATTCTCGGATTATGACGTGAATTTCAGGGCACATGACATGACATGAAATGACATGACATAAATTTCTGTGGACATGACATGACATGAATTTCTTGGCACATGACATGACATGACATGACAAGAATTTCTCTGGACATGTCATGACATGATTTTCTCCAGACATGACATGACATGACAAGAATTTCTCGGGACATGACATGACATGAATTTCATGGCACATGACCTGACATGACAAGAATCTCTCAGGACATGACATGACATGAATTTCTAAGCAATGACACGTCATGAATTCTCGGGATATGCCATGAATTTCACGCGACATGACATGACATGAATTTCACACGACAAGAGAAGGCATGAATATCTTTGGACATGACATGTCATAACTTCATGGGATATGACATGAACTTCTGGGGACATGACATAACAGGAGTTTCTCAGAACATGACACGTCACGAATTCTCGGGATATGACATGAATTTCAGGGGACAATACATGACATGACATGGCATGACATAGATTTCTGTGGACATGACATTTGAATTTCTCGGGACATGACATGACATGAATTTCTCGGAACATGACAAGACATGACATGACATAAATTTCTGGGGACATGACACATGAATTTCTCGGGACATGACATGACATGAATTTCTTTGGACAGGACATGACATAAATAAATGGGAACATGACATGGCATGAATTTCTTGGCACATGACAAGAATCTCTCAGGACATGACATGACATGCATTTCTGAGCAATGACAAGTCATGAATTCTCGGGATATGCCATGAATTTCACGCGACATTAAATGGCATGAATTTCACAGGCTAAGAGATGGCATGAATGTCTTTGGACATGACATGTCATTACTTCATGGGATATGACATGAATTTCTGGGGACATGACATGACATGAATTTCTCGGGACATGATACTTCATTGATTCTCGGGATATGACATGGATTCCTGGGGACATGACATAACAGGACTTTCTCAGAACATGACATGTCATGAATTCACGGGATATGACATGAATTTCTCGCAACATGACATGACATGATTTTCTCGGGACATGACATGACACCATCTGAATTTCCCAGGGCACGAATTGACATGGCATGAATATGTGTGGCAATGACATGACATGAATTTCTCGGGACATGACATGACATAAATTAATTGGGGGGTACATGAGATGACATTATTTTTTCTGGGCAAGACATGACATGAGATGAATTCCTTGGGACATGCCATGACATGACATAGATTTCTGGGGACATGACATGAATTTCTCGGGTCATGATATGACATGAATTTCTTGGGACATGACATGACATGAATTTCTCGGGACATGATATTTCATTGATTCTCGGGATATGACATGAATTTCTGGGGACATGACATGACATGAATTTCTCGGGTCATGATATTTCATTGATTCTCGCGATATGACATGAATTTCTCGCGAAATGACATGACATGAATTTCTCGGGACTTGACATGACATAAAGTAATTGGGGGGTACATGAGATGACATGAATTTCTCTGGACAAGAAATGACATGTGATGAATTCCTTGGGACATGACATGACATGACATAGATTTCTGGGGACATGACATGAATTTCTCGGGACATGACATGACATGAATCTCTCGGCAAATGACATGACATGACATGACAATACTATCCAGGGGCATGAAATGACATGAATTTCCCAGGACATGACATAAATTAATGGGCACATGAGATGACATGAATTTCTCGGGACTTGACATGATTTGAATTTCTTGGCACATGACATGACATGACATGAAAAGTTTCTCTTGGGACGTGACATGACATGAATTTCTCTGGAATGACACGTCATGAATTCTCGGATTATGACGTGAATTTCAGGGCACATGACATGACATGAAATGACATGACATAAATTAATTGGGGGGTACATGAGATGACATTATTTTTTCTGGGCAAGACATGACATGAGATGAATTCCTTGGGACATGCCATGACATGACATAGATTTCTGGGGACATGACATGAATTTCTCGGGTCATGATATGACATGAATTTCTTGGGACATGACATGACATGAATTTCTCGGGACATGATATTTCATTGATTCTCGGGATATGACATGAATTTCTGGGGACATGACATGACATGAATTTCTCGGGTCATGATATTTCATTGATTCTCGCGATATGACATGAATTTCTCGCGAAATGACATGACATGAATTTCTCGGGACTTGACATGACATAAATTAATTGGGGGGTACATGAGATGACATGAATTTCTCTGGACAAGAAATGACATGAGATGAATTCCTTGGGACATGACATGACATGACATAGATTTCTGGGGACATGACATGAATTTCTCGGGACATGACATGACATGAATCTCTCGGCAAATGACATGACATGACATGACAATACTATCCAGGGGCATGAAATGACATGAATTTCCCAGGACATGACATAAATTAATGGGCACATGAGATGACATGAATTTCTCGGGACTTGACATGATTTGAATTTCTTGGCACATGACGTGACATGACATGAAAAGTTTCTCTTGGGACGTGACATGACATGAATTTCTCTGGAATGACACGTCATGAATTCTCGGATTATGACGTGAATTTCGGGGCACATGACATGACATGAAATGACATGACATAAATTTCTGTGGACATGACATGACATGACATAGATTTCTGGGGACATGACATGAATTTCTCGGGACATGACATGACATGAATCTCTCGGCAAATGACATGACATGACATGACAATACTATCCAGGGGCATGAAATGACATGAATTTCCCAGGACATGACATAAATTAATGGGCACATGAGATGACATGAATTTCTCGGGACTTGACATGATTTGAATTTCTTGGCACATGACATGACATGACATGAAAAGTTTCTCTTGGGACGTGACATGACATGAATTTCTCTGGAATGACACGTCATGAATTCTCGGATTATGACGTGAATTTCAGGGTACATGACATGACATGAAATGACATGACATAAATTTCTGTGGACATGACATGACATGAATTTCTTGGCACATGACATGACATGACATGACAAGAATTTCTCTGGACATGTCATGACATGATTTTCTCCAGACATGACATGACATGACAAGAATTTCTCGGGACATGACATGACATGAATTTCATGGCACATGACCTGACATGACAAGAATCTCTCAGGACATGACATGACATGAATTTCTAAGCAATGACACGTCATGAATTCTCGGGATATGCCATGAATTTCACGCGACATGACATGACATGAATTTCACACGACAAGAGAAGGCATGAATATCTTTGGACATGACATGTCATAACTTCATGGGATATGACATGAACTTCTGGGGACATGACATAACAGGAGTTTCTCAGAACATGACATGTCACGAATTCTCGGGATATGACATGAATTTCAGGGGACAATACATGACATGACATGACATGACATAGATTTCTGTGGACATGACATATGAATTTCTCAGGACATGACATGACATGAATTTCCCGGGACATGACATGACATGACAAGAATTTCTCGGGACATGACATGACATGAATTTCATGGCACATGACCTGACATGACAAGAATCTCTTGGTACATGACATGATATGAATTTCTCGGGAATGACATGTCATGAATTCTCGGCATATGACATGAATTTCTCGCGACATGACGTGACATGCACTTCTCAGGACATGACATGACATGAATTTCCTGGGACATGCCAGGTCATGAATTCTCGGGATATGACATGAATTTCAGGGTACATGACATGAAATGACATGACAAGACATAAATGTCTGTGGACATGACATGACAAGAATTTCTCGGAACATGACATGGCATGAATTTGTCAGGACATGACATGATATGACATGAATTTCTTGGGACATGACATGACAAATTTCTTGGGACATGACATGGCATGAATTTCTCGGGACATGACATGACATGACATAAATAAATGGGGACATGACATGACATAACTTAATGGGCACATGAGACGACATGAATTTCTTGGGACATGACATGATATGAATTTCCTGGCACATGACATGACATAACATGACAAGAATCTCTCGGGACATGTCATGACATGACATGAATTTCTCGGGAATGACACGTCATGAAATCTCGGGATATGACATGAATTTCACGCGACATGACATGACATGAATTTCTCAGGACATGACATGACATGACTTCTCGGGATATGACATGAATGTCAGGGGACAATACATGACATGACATGACATGACATAGATTTCTGTGGACATGACATATGAATTTCTCGGGACATGACATGACATGAATTTCTCGGGACATGACATGACATGATTTTCTCGGGACATGACATGACATGACATAAATAAATGGGGACATGACATGACATGAATTTCTCGGGACAAGACATGACATGACATGAATTCCTCGGGACATGCCTTGGCATGAATTTCTCGGGACATGACATGACATGATTTCCTTGGAACATGACATGACAGTATTTGAATTTCAGGGGACATGACATGACATGAATTTCTTGGCACATTAAGTGACATGACATGACAGGAATCTCTCGGGATATGACATGACATGAGTTTCTCTGGAATGACACGTCATGAATTTTCTGGATATGACATGAGTATCTCACGACATGACATGACATGAACCTCTCAGGACATGACATGACATGAATTTCCTGGGACATGCCAGGTCATGACTTCTCGGGATATGACATGAATTTCAGGGTACATGACATGAAATGACATGACAAGACATAAATGTCTGTGAACATGACATGATATGAATTTCTCGGGACATGACATGACATGAATTTGTCAGGAAATGACATGATATGACATGAAATTCTTGGGACATGACATGACAAATTTCTTGGGACATGACATGGCATGAATTTCTCAGGACATGACATGACATGAATTTCTCTGGACATGACATGACATAACTTAATGGGCACATGAGATGACATGAATTTCTTGGGACATGACATGATATGAATTTCCTGGCACATGACATGACATAACATGACAAGAATCTCTCGGGACATGTCATGACATGACCTGAATTTCTCGGGAATGACTCGTCATGAATTCTCGGGATATGACATGAATTTCACGTGACATGACATGACATGAATTTCTCAGGACATGACATGACATGACTTTCTTTGGACATGACACGTCATGAATTCTCGGGATATGACATGAATTTCAGGGGACAATACATGACATGACATGACGTGACATAGATTTCTGTGGACATGACATATGAATTTCTCGGGACATGACATGACATGAATTTCTCGGGACATGACATGACATGATTTTCTCGGGACATGACATGACATGACATAAATAAATGGGGACATGACATGACATGAATTTCTCGGGACAAGACATGACATGACATGAATTCCTCGGGACATGCCATGGCATGAATTTCTCGGGACATGACATGACATGATTTCCTTGGAACATGACATGACAGTATTTGAATTTCAGGGGACATGACATGACATGAATTTCTTGGCACATTAAGTGACATGACATGACAGGAATCTCTCGGGATATGACATGACATGAGTTTCTCTGGAATGACACGTCATGAATTTTCTGGATATGACATGAATATCTCACGACATGACATTGCATGAACCTCTCAGGACATGACATGACATGAATTTCTTCGGACATGCGAGGTCATGACTTCTCGGGATATGTCATGAATTTCAGGGTACATGACATGAAATGACATGACAAGACATAAATGTCTGTGAACATGACATGATATGAATTTCTCGGGACATGACATGACTTGAATTTGTCAGGAAATGACATGATATGACATGAAATTCTTGGGACATGACATGACAAATTTCTTGGGACATGACATGGCATGAATTTCTCAGGACATGACATGACATGAATTTCTCTGGACATGACATGACATAACTTAATGGGCACATGAGATGACATGAATTTCTTGGGACATGACATGATATGAATTTCTTGGCACATGACATGACATAACATGACAAGAATCTCTCGGGACATGTCATGACATGACCTGAATTTCTCGGGAATGACTCGTCATGAATTCTCGGGATATGACATGAATTTCACGTGACATGACATGACATGAATTTCTCAGGACATGACATGACATGACTTTCTTTGGACATGACACGTCATGAATTCTCGGGATATGACATGAATTTCAGGGGACAATACATGACATGACATGACATGACATAGATTTCTGTGGACATGACATATGAATTTCTCGGGACATGACATGACATGAATTTCTCGGGACATGACATGACATGACATGAATTTCTCGGGACATGACAAGACATGACATGACATAAATTTCTGGGGACATGACATGATAAATTTCTTGGGACATGACATGGCATGAATTTCTCAGGACATGACATGACGTGAATTTCTCTGGACATGACATGACATAACTTAATGCTGCCAGACCTGCTGAGTTTTTCCAGGTAATTATGACATGACATGAGTTTTTTTGGGACATGACATGTTATGAATTCTCGGGATATGAAACGAATTTCTGGGGACATGACGTAACATAGTTTACTCTGGACATGACATGACATGAATTTCTCGGGACAAGACATGACATGACTTGAATACCTCGGGACATGCCATGGCATGAATTTCTCGGGACATGACATGACATGATTTCCTTGGAACATGATATGACAGTATATGAATTTCAGGGGACATGACATGACATGAATTTCTTGGCGCATGAAATGACATGACATGACAAGAATCTCTCGGGACATGACATGACATGAATTTCTCTGGAATGACACGTCATGAATTCTCTGGATATGACATTAATTTCTCAGGACATGACATTACATGAATTTCTTGGGACATGCCAGGTCATGAATCCTCGGGATATGACATGAATCTCAGGGTACATGACATGAAATGACATGACATGGCATGTATTTCTCGGGACATGACATGACATGAATTTCTCAGGACATGACATGACATAACTTAATGGGCACATGAGATGACATGAATTTCTTGGGACATGACATGATATGAATTTCCTGGCACATGACATGACATAACATGACAAGAATCTCTCGGGACAAGTCATGACACGTCATGAATTCTCGGGATATGACATGAATTTCACGCGACATGACATGACATGAATTTCTCAGGACATGAAATGACATGACTTTCTTTGGACATGACACGTCATGAATTCTCGGGATATGACATGAATTTAAGGGGACAATACATGACATGACATGACATGACTTAGATTTCTGTGGACATGACATATGAATTTCTCGGGACATGACATGACATGAATTTCTCGGGACATGACATGACATGACATGAATTTCTGGGGACATGACATGACATGAATTTCTCTGGACAAGACATGACATGAATATCTTGGCACATGACATGACATGACAAGAATCTCTCTGGACATGACATGACATGAATTTCTGAGCAATGACAAGTCATGAATTCTCGGGATATGCCATGAATTTCACGCGACATGACATGACATGAATTTAACAGGACAAGAGATGACTTGAATATCTTTGGACATGACATGTCATAACTTCATGGGATATGACATGAATTTTTGGGGACATGACATGGCGTGATTTTCTCGGGATATGACATGACATGAATTTCTCGGGACATGATATTTCATTGATTCTCGGGATATGACATGGATTCCTGGGATCATGACGTAACGGGAGTTTCTCAGAACATGACATGTCACGAATTCATGGGATATGACATGAATTTCTGGGAACATGACATGACATGATTTTCTCGGGACATGACATGACACCATCTGAATTTCCCAGCTCACTTATTGACATGGCATGAATATCTGTGGCAATGACATGACATGAATTTCTCGGGACATGGCATGACATAAATTAATTGGGGGGTACATGAGATGACATGAATTTCTCTGGACAAGACATGACATGAGATGAATTACTTGGGACATGACATGACATGACATAGATTCCTGGGGACATGACATGAATTTTTCGGGTCATGATATGACATGCATTTCTTGGGACATGACATGTCATGACTTCATGGGATATGACATGAATTTCTCAAGACATGATATTTCATGGATTCTCGGGATATGACGTGAACTTCTGGGGACATGACATGACATGAATTTCTCAGAAGATGACATGTCATGAATTCTCGGGATATGAAATGAATTTCTTGCGAAATGACATGACATGAATTCCTCGGGACATGACATGACATGAATTTCTCGGGACTTGACATGACATGAATCTCTCGGCAAATGATATGACATGACATGACAATACTATCCAGGGACATGACATGACATGAATTTCCCAGGACATGACATGACATAAATTAATGGGCACATGAGATGACACGAATTTCTCGGGACATGACATGATTTGAATTTCTAGGCACATGACATGACATGACATGAAAAGTTTCTCTTGGGTCATGACATGACATGAATTTCTCTGGAATGACACGTCATGAATTCTCAGGTTATGACGTGAATTTCAGGGGACATGACATGACAAGAAATGACATGGCATAAATTTCTGTGGACATGACATGACATGAATTTCTTGGCACATGACATGACATGACATGACAAGAATTTCTCGGGACATGACATGACATGAATTTCATGGCACATGACCTGACATGACAAGAATCTCTTGGTACATGACATGATATGAATTTCTCGGGAATGACATGTCATGAATTCTCGGGATATGACATGAATTTCTCCCGACATGAAATGACATAAATTTCTCAGGACATGACATGACATGAATTTCCTGGGAAATGACATCATGAATTCTAGGGAAATGACATGAATTTCAGGGGACATGACATGACATGACATTACATAGATTTCTGGGGACATGACATGACATGAATTTCTCAGGACATGACATGACATGACATGAATTTCTTGGCACATGACATGACATGACAAGAAGCTCTTGGGACATGACATGTCATGATTTTCTCGGGACATGACATGACATGACAGGAATTTCTCGGGACATGACATGACATGAATTTCATGGGACATGACATGACATGACTAGAATCTCTTGGGACATGACATGATATGAATTTCTCGGGAATGATAAGTCATGAATTCTCGGGATATGGCATGAATTTCTCGTGACATGAAATGACATGAATTTCTCAGGATATGACATGACATGAATTTCTTGGGACATGACGGCATGCATTCTAGGGGTATGACATGAATTTCAGGGGACATGACATGACATGACATGACATAGATTTCTGGGGACATGTTATGACATGAATTTCTCAGGACATGACATGACATGAGTTTTTTTGGGACATGACATGTCATGAATTCTCGGGATATGAAACGAATTTCTGGGGACATGACATAACATAGATCACTTGGGACATGACATGACATGAATTGCTCTGGACAAGACATGACACGACATGAATTTCTCGGGAAAAGGCATGACATGTGTTCTTGTGACATGACATGACATGACATGACTAGAATATCTCGGGACATGACATGACATGAATCTTTCGGAACATGACATGACATGACATGCCAATACTCTCTAGGGACATAACATGATATGAATGTCTCAGGACATGACATGACATAAATCAATGGGCACATGAGATGACATGAAATTCTCTTGACATGAAATGAATTTCTCGGGACATGACATGACCTGAATCTCTCTGCAAATGACATGACATGACATGACAATACTATCTAGGGACATGACATGACATGAATATCCCAGGACATGACATGACATAAATTAATGGGCACATGAGATGACATGAATTTCTCGGGACTTGACATGATATGAATTTCTTAGCACATGACATGACATGACATGAAAAGTTTCTCTCGGGACATGAAATGACATGAATTTCTCTGGAATGACACGTCATGAATTCTCGGGTTATGACGTGAATTTCAGGGGACATGACATGACATGAATTTCTTGGCACATGACATGACATGACAATTATTTCTTGGGACATGACATGACATGACATAGATTTCTGGGGACATGACATGAATTTCTCAGGACATGACATGGCATGAATTTCTTGTGACATGACATGTCATGACTTCATGGGATATGACATGAATTTCTGGGAACATGACATGACATGAATTTTTCGGGACATGATATTTTATGGATTCTCGGGATATGACATGAACGTCTGGGGACGTGACATGACAGGAAGTTCTCAGAAGATGACATGTCATGAATTCACGGTATATGACGTGAATTTCTCGCTACATGACATGACATGATTTTCTGGGGACATGACATGACACCATCTGAATTTCCCGGGGCATGAATTGATATGACATGAATATCTGTGGAAATGATATGACATAAATTTCTTGGGACATGACATGAAATGACATGAAATTCTCGGGACATGACATGACATAAATTAATGGGTACATAAGATGACATGACATTTTCTGGACAAGACATGACATGAGATGACATTCTCAGGACATGACATGACATGACATAAATTTCTGGGGACATGACATGACATGAATTCTCCGGATATGACATGATTTTCCGGTGCCACGACATGACATGTATTTCTCCGGACATGACATGACATGAATTTCTCTGGACAAGACATAACATGACATGAATTTCTCGGGCCATGTCATGGCATGAATTTCTCTGGACATGACATGACATGAATTTCTCAGGCTTGACAGGAGATAAATTTCTTGGAGCAAGGCATGACATGAGTTCTTGGGACATGACATGGCAATACATCCTCGGGACATGACATGGCATGATATCATTGGCAAATGACATGACATGTCATAAATTTCTGAGGACATGACATGACATGACATGAATTTCTTGGCACATGACATGACATGACAAGAAGCTCTTGGGACATGACATGTCATGATTTTCTCGGGACATGACATGACATGACAGGAATTTCTCGGGACATGACATGACATGAATTTCATGGGACATGACATGACATGACAAGAATCTCTTGGGACATGACATGATATGAATTTCTCGGGAAAGATAAGTCATGAATTCTCGGGATATGACATGTATTTCTCGTGACATGAAATGACATGAATTTCTCAGGATATGACATGACATGAATTTCTTGGGACATGACGGCATGTATTCTAGGGGTATGACATGAATTTCAGGGGACATGACATGACATGACATGACATAGTTTTCTGGGGACATGTTATGACATGAATTTCTCAGGACATGACATAACATGAGTTTTTTTGGGACATGACATGTCATGAATTCTCGGGATATGAAACGAATTTCTGGGGACATGACATAACATAGATCACTTGGGACATGACATGACATGAATTTCTCTGGACAAGACATGACACGACATGAATTTCTCGGGACAAGGCTTGACATGAGTTCTTGGGACATGACATGACATGACATGACTAGAATATCTCGGGACATGACATGACATGAATCTTTCAGAACATGACATGACATGACATGCCAATACTCTCTAGGGACATAACATGATATGAATGTCTCAGGACATGACATGACATAAATCAATGGGCACATGAGATGACATGAAATTCTCTTGACATGAAATGAATTTCTCGGGACATGACATGACCTGAATCTCTCTGCAAATGACATGACATGACATGACAATACTATCTAGGGACATGACATGACATGAATATCCCAGGACATGACATGACATAAATTAATGGGCACATGAGATGACATGAATTTCTCGGGACTTGACATGATATGAATTTCTTAGCACATGACATGACATGACATGAAAAGTTTCTCTCGGGACATGACATGACATGAATTTCTCTGGAATGACACGTCATGAATTCTCGGGTTATGACGTGAATTTCAGGGGACATGACATGACATCAATTTCTTGGCACATGACATGACATGACAATTATTTCTTGGGACATGACATGACATGATTTTCTCCGGACATGACATGACATGACAAGAATTTCTCGGGACATGACGTGACATGAATTTCTTGGCACATGACATGACATGACAAGAATCTCTTGGGACCTGACATGATATGAATTTCTCGGGAATGACATGTCATGAATTCTCGGGATATGACATGATTTTCGCGCGACATGACATGACATGAATTTCTCAGGACATGACATGACATGAATTTCTTGGGACATGACATCATGAATTCCAGGGATATGACATAATTTCAGGGGACATGGCATGACATGACATTACATGGATTTCTGGGAACATGACATGACATGAATTTCTCAGGACATGACATGACATGAGTTTTTTAGGGACATGACATGTTATGAATTCTCGGAATATGAAACGAATTTCTGGGGACATGACATAACATAGATTCCTTGGGACATGACATGACATGAATTTCTCTGGACAAGACATGACATGACATGAATTTCTCGGGACATGCCATGACATGAATTTCTCGGGAAATGACATGACATGAATTTCTCAGGACATGACATGACATAAGTTAATGGGCACATGAGATGACATGAATTTCTTGGGACATGACATGATATGAATTTCCTGGCAAATGACATGACATAACATGACAAGAATTCTCGGGACACGTCATGACATGACATGAATTTCTCGGGAATGACACGTCATGTATTCTCGGGATATGACATGAATTTCACGCGACATGACATGACATGACTTTCTTTGGACATGACACTTCATGAATTCTCGGGATATGACATGAATGTCAAGGGACAATACATGACATGACATGACATGACATAGATTTCTGTGGACATGACATATGAATTTCTCGGGACATGACATGACATGAATTTCTCGGGACATGACATGACATGGCATGAATTTCTCGGGACATGACAAGACATGACATGACATAAATTTTGGGGACATGACACATGAATTTCTCGGGACATGACATGACACGACATAAATAAATGGGGACATGACATGACATAATTTCTCGGGACAAGACATGACATGAATTTCTTGGCACATGACATGACATGACAAGAATCTCTCAGGACATGAATTTCTGAACAATGACAAGTAATGAATTCTCGGGATATGCCATTAATTTCACGCGACATGACATGACATGAATTTCACAGGACGAGTGGTGACATGAATTCCTTGGGACATGACACGTCATAGCTTCATGACATGAATTTCTGGGGACATGACATGACATGAATTTCTCGGGATATGACATGACATGAATTTCTCGGGACATGATACTTCATTGATTCTCGGGATATGACATGGATTCCTGGGGACATGACATAACAGGAGTTTCTCAGAACATGACATGTCATGAATCACGGGATATGACATGAATTTCTCGCAACATGACATGACATGATTTTCTCGGGACATGACATGACACCATCTGAATTTCCCAGGGCACGAATTGACATGGCATGAATATCTGTGGCAATGACATGACATGAATTTCTCGGGACATGAAATGACATAAATTAATTGGGGGGTACATGAGATGACATGAATTTCTCTGGACAAGACATGACATGTGATGAATTCCTTGGGACATGACATGACATGACATAGATTTCTGGGGACATGACATGAATTTCTCAGGACATGACATGGCATGAATTTCTTGGGACATGACATGTCATGACTTCATGGGATATGACATGAATTTCTGGGAACATGACATGACATGAATTTCTCGGGACATGATATTTTATGGATTCTCGGGATATGACATGAACATCTGGGGACATGACATGACATGAAGTTCTCAGAAGATGACATGTCATGAATTCACGGTATATGACGTGAATTTCTCGCTACATGACACTACATGATTTTCTCGGGACATGACATGACACCATCTGAATTTCCTGGGGCATGAATTGATATGACATGAATATCTGTGGAAATGATATGACATAAATTTCTTGGGACATGACATGAAATGACATGAAATTCTCGGGACATGACATGACATAAATTAATGGGTACATGAGATGTCATGACTTTTTCTGGACAAGACATGACATGAGATGACTTTCTCAGGACATGACATGACATGACATAATTTCTGGGGACATGACATGCCATGAATTCTCCGGACATGACATGAATTTCCGGTGCCACGACATGACATGTATTTCTCGGGACATGACATGACATGAATTTCTCTGGACATGACATAACATGACATGAATTTCTCGGGACATGACATGGCATGAATTTCTCTGAACATGACATGACATGAATTTCTCAAGCTTGACAGGAGATGAATTTCTTGGGACATGTCATGACATGACATAAATTTCTCGGGACAAGGCATGACATGAGTTCTTGGGACATTACATGACATGAAATGGCAATACATCCTCGAGACCTGACATGGCATGATTTCATCGGCAAATGACATGACATGACATAAATTTCTGAGGACATGACATGACATGAATTTCTTGGCAAATGACATGACATGACAAGAAGCTCTCGGGACATGACATGATTTGACAAGAATTTATCGGGACATGACATGACATGAATTTCATGGGACATGACATGACATGACAAGAATCTCTCGGGACATGACATGATATGAATTTCTCGGGACATGATATTTTATGGATTCTCGGGATATGACATGAACATCTGGGGACATGACATGACATGAAGTTCTCAGAAGATGACATGTCATGAATTCACGGTATATGACGTGAATTTCTCGCTACATGACACTACATGATTTTCTCGGGACATGACATGACACCATCTGAATTTCCTGGGGCATGAATTGATATGACATGAATATCTGTGGAAATGATATGACATAAATTTCTTGGGACATGACATGAAATGACATGAAATTCTCGGGACATGACATGACATAAATTAATGGGTACATGAGATGTCATGACTTTTTCTGGACAAGACATGACATGAGATGACTTTCTCAGGACATGACATGACATGACATAAATTTCTGGGGACATGACATGCCATGAATTCTCCGGACATGACATGAATTTCCGGTGCCACGACATGACATGTATTTCTCGGGACATGACATGACATGAATTTCTCTGGACATGACATAACATGACATGAATTTCTCGGGACATGACATGGCATGAATTTCTCTGGACATGACATGACATGAATTTCTCAAGCTTGACAGGAGATGAATTTCTTGGGACATGTCATGACATGACATAAATTTCTCGGGACAAGGCATGACATGAGTTCTTGGGACATTACATGACATGAAATGGCAATACATCCTCGAGACCTGACATGGCATGATTTCATCGGCAAATGACATGACATGACATAAATTTCTGAGGACATGACATGACATGAATTTCTTGGCAAATGACATGACATGACAAGAAGCTCTCGGGACATGACATGATTTGACAAGAATTTATCGGGACATGACATGACATGAATTTCATGGGACATGACATGACATGACAAGAATCTCTCGGGACATGACATGATATGAATTTCTCGGGAATGACATGTCATGAATTCTCGGGATATGACACGAATTTCTCGTGAGATGACATGACATGAATTTCTCAGGATTGACATGACATGAAGTTCTTGGGACATGATTGCATGTATTCGAGGGATATGACATGAATTCCAGGGGACATGACATGACATGACATTACATAGATTTCTGGGAACATGACATGACATGAATTTCTCAGGACATGACATGACATGAGTTTTTTTGGGACATGACATGTCATGAATTCTCGGGATATGAAACAAATTTCTGGGGACATGACATAACATGGATTTCTTGAGACATGACATGACATGAATTTCTCTGGACAAGACATGATATGACATGAATTTCTCAGGACATGCCATGGCATGAATTTCTGGGGACATGACATGAAATGATTTTCTTGGCAAATGACATGACAATATATGAATTTCTGGGGACATGACATGACATGAATTTATCTGGACATGACAAGACATGAATTTCTCAGGGGTGACAGGACGTGAATATCTTGGGACATGACATGACACGACATGAATTTCATATCATGTGTTCTTGGGACATGACATGACATGACATGACTAGAATATCTCGGGACATGACATGACATGAATCTTTCGGAACATGACATGACATGACATGCCAATACTCTCTAGGGACATAACATGATATGAATTTCTCAGAACATGACATGACATAAATCAATGGGCACATGAGATGACATGAAATTCTCGTGACATGACATGAATTTCTCGGGACATGACATGACATGAATTTCTCAGGACATGACATGACATGACATGAAAAGTTTCTCTCGGGACATGACATGACATGAAATTCTCTGGAATGACACGTTATGAATTCTCGGGTTATGACGTGAATTTCAGGGGACATGACATGACATGAATTTCTTGGCACATGACATGACATGACAAGAATTTCTTGGGACATGACATGACATGAATTTCTTGGCACATGACATGACATGACAAGAATTTCTCGGGACATGACATGGCATGAATTTCTTGGCACATGACATGACATGACAAGAATCTCTTGGGACCTGACATGATATGAATTTCTTGGGAATGACATGTCATGAATTCTCGGGATATGACATGATTTTCTCGCGACATGACATGACATGAATTTCTCAGGACATGACATCACATGAATATCTTGGGACCTGACATCATGAATTCTAGGGATATGACATGAATTTCAGGGGACATGGCATGACATGACATTACATAGATTTCTGGGAACATGACATGACATGAATTTCTCAGGACATGACATGACATGAGTTTTTTAGGGACATGACATGTTATGAATTCTCGGGATATGAAACGAATTTCTGGGGACATGAAATAACATAGATTCCTTGGGACATGACATGACATGAATTTCTCTGGACAAGACATGACATAACTTAATGGGCACATGAGATGACATGAATTTCTTGGGACATGACATGATATGAATTTCCTGGCACATGACATGACATAACATGACAAGAATTCTCGGGACACGTCATGACATGACATGAATTTCTCGGGAATGACACGTCATGTATTCTCGGGATATGACATGAATTTCACGCGACATGACATGGCATGAATTTCTCAGGACAATGCATGGCATGACTTTCTTTGGACATGACACGTCATGAATTCTCGGGATATGACATGAATTTCAAGGGACAATACATTACATGACATGACATGACATAGATTTCTGTGGACATGACGTATGAATTTCTCGGGACATGACATGACATGAATTTCTCGGGACATGACATGACAAGGCATGAATTTCTCGGGACATGACAAGACATGACATGACATAAATTTCTGGGACATGACACATGAATTTCTCGGGACATGACATGACATGAATTTCTCGGGACATGACATGACATGACATAAATAAATGGGGACATGACATGACATGAATTTCTCGGGACAAGACATTACATGAATTTCTTGGCACATGACATGACATGACAAGAATCTCTCAGGACATGACATGACATGAATTTCTGAACAATGACAAGTCATGAATTCTCGGGATATGCCATGAATATCACGCGACATGACATGACATGAATTTCACAGGACAAGAGGTGACATGAATATCTTGGGACATGACACGTCATAACTTCATGGGATATGACATGAATTTCTGGGGACATGACATGACATGAATTTCTCGGGATATGACATGACATGAATTTCTCGGGACATGATACTTCATTGATTCTCGGGATATGACATGGATTCCTGGGGACATGACATAACAGGAGTTTCTCAGAACATGACATGTCATGAATCACGGGATATGACATGAATTTCTCGCAACATGACATGACATGATTTTCTCGGGACATGACATGACACCATCTGAATTTCCCAGGGCACGAATTGACATGGCATGAATATCTGTGGCAATGACATGACATGAATTTCTCGGGACATGAAATGACATAAATTAATTGGGGGGTACATGAGATGACATGAATTTCTCTGGACAAGACATGACATGTGATGAATTCCTTGGGACATGACATGACATGACATAGATTTCTGGGGACATGACATGAATTTCTCAGGACATGACATGGCATGAATTTCTTGGGACATGACATGTCATGACTTCATGGGATATGACGTGTATTTCTGGGAACATGACATGACATGAATTTCTCGGGACATGATATTTTATGGATTCTCGGGATATGACATGAACATCTGGGGACATGACATGACATGAAGTTCTCAGAAGATGACATGTCATGAATTCACGGTATATGACGTGAAATACTCGCTACATGACATGACATGATTTTCTCGGGACATGACATGACACCATCTGAATTTCCCGGGGCATGAATTGATATGACATGAATATCTGTGGAAATGATATGACATAAATTTCTTGGGACATGACATGAAATGACATGAAATTCTCGGGACATGACATGACATAAATTAATGGGTACATGAGATGACATGACTTTTTCTGGACAAGACATGACATGAGATTTCTTTCTCAGGACATGACATGACATGACATAAATTTCTGGGGACATGACATGCCATGAATTCTCCGGATATGACGTGAATTTCCGGTGCCACGACATGACATGTATTTCTTGGGACATGACATGACATGAATTTCTCTGGACAAGACATAACATGACATGAATTTCTCGGGACGTGACATGGCATGAATTTCTCTGGACATGACATGACATGAATTTCTCAAGCTTGACAGAAGATGAATTTCTTGGGACATGTCATGACATGACATAAATTTCTCGGGACAAGGCATGGCATGAGTTCTTGGGACATGACATGACATGAAATGGCAATACATCCTCGAGACCTGACATGGCATGATTTCATCGGCAAATGACATGACATGACATAAATTTCTGAGGACATGACATGACATGAATTTCTTGGCAAATGACATGATATGACAAGAAGCTCTCGGGACATGACATGACATGACAAGAATTTATCGGGACATGACATGACATGAATTTCATGGGACATGACATTGCATGACAAGAATCTCTCGGGACATGACATGATATGAATTTCTCAGGATTGACATGACATGAAGTTCAAGGGATATGACATGAATTCCAGGGGACATGACATGACATGACATTACATAGATTTCTGGGAACATGACATGACATGAATTTCTCGGGACATGACATGACATGAGTTTTTTTGGGACATGACATGTCATGAATTCTCGGGATATGAAACGAATTTCTGGGGACATGACATAACATAGATTTCTTGGGACATGACATGACATGAATTTCTCTGGACAAGTCATGACATGACATGAATTTCTCGGGACATGCCATGGCATGAATTTCTTGGGACATGACATGAAATGATTTTCTTGGCAAATGACATGACAATATATGAATTTCTGGGGACATGATATGACATGAATTTATCTGGACATGACAAGACATGAATTTCTCAGGAGTGACAGGACGTGAATATCTTGGGACATGACATGACACGACATGAATTTCTCGGGACAAGGCATGACATGTTTTCTTGGGAAATGACATGACATGACATGACTTGAATATCTCGGGACATGACATGACATGAATCTTTCGTTACATGACATGACATGACATGACAATACTCTCTAGGGACATAACATGATACGAATTTCTCAGAACATGACATGACATAAATCAATGGGCACATGAGATGATATGAAATTCTCGTTACATGACATGAATTTCTCGGGACATGACATGACATGAATTTCTCGGGACATGACATGACATGAATCTCTCGGCAAATTACATGCCATGACATGACAATACTATTTGCGGACATGACATGACATGAATTTCCCAGGACATGACATGACATAAATTAATGGGCACATGAGATGACATGAATTTCTCGGGACATGACATGATATGAATTTCTTAGCACATGACATGACATGACATGAAAAGTTTCTCTCGGGACATGACATGACATGAATTTCTCTGGAATGACACGTCATGAATTCTCGGGTTATGACGTGAATTTCAGGGGACATGACATGACATGAATTTCTTGGCACATGACATGACATGACAAGAAGCTCTCGGGACATGACACGACATGATTTTCTCGGGACATGACATGACATGACAAGAATTTCTCGGGACATGACATGACATGAATTTCATGGGACATGACATGACATGACAAGAATCTCTCGGGACATGACATGATATGAATTTCTCGGGAATGACATGTCATGAATTCTCGGGATATGACATGAATTTCTCGTGACATGACTTGACATGAATTTCTCTGGATATGACATGACATGAATTTCTTGGGACATGACGGCATGTATTCTAGGGATATGACATGAATTCCAGGGGACATGACATGACATGACATCACATAGATTTCTGGGGACATGTTATGACATGAATTTCTCAGGACATGACATGACATGAGTTTTTTTGGGACATGACATGTCATGAATTCTCGGGATATGAAACGAATTTCTGGGGCCATGACATAACATAGATTTCTTGGGACATGACATGACATGAATTTCTCTGGACAAGTCATGACATGACATGAATTCCTCGGGACATGCCCTGGCATGAATTTCTGGGGACATGACATGAACTGATTTTCTTGGCAAATGACATGACAATATATGAATTTCTGGGGACATGACATGACATGAATTTATCTGGACATGACAAGACATGAATTTCTCAGGGGTGACAGGACGTGAATATCTTGGGACATGACATGACACGACATGAATTTCTCGGGACAAGGCATGACATGAATATTTCGGAACATGACATGACATGACATGCCAATACTCTCTAGGGACATAACATGATATGATTTTCTCAGGACATGACATGACATAAATCAATGGGCACATGAGATGACATGAAATTCTCGTTACATGACATGAATTTCTCGGGACATGACATGACATGAATTTCTCGGGACATAACATGACATGAATCTCTCGGGAGATGACATGACATGAATCTCTCGGCATATGACATGACATGACATGACAATACTATCTAGGGACATGACATGACATGAATTTCCCAGGACATGACATGACATAAATTAATGGGCACATGAGATGACATGAATTTCTCGGGACATGACATGATATGAATTTCTTAGCACATGACATGACATGACATGAAAAGTTTCTCTCGGGACATGACATGACATGAATTTCTCTGGAATGACACGTCATGAATTCTCGGGTTATGACGTGAATTTCAGGGGATATGACATGACATGAATTTCTTGCCACATGACATGACATGACAAGAATTTCTTGGGACATGACATGACATGATTTTCTCGGGACATGACATGACATGACAAGAATTTCTCGGGACATGACGTGACATGAATTTCTTGGCACATGACATGACATGACAAGAATCTCTTGGGACCTGACATGATATGAATTTCTCGGGAATGACATGTCATGAATTCTCGGGATATGACATGATTTTCTCGCGACATGACATGACATGAATTTCTCAGGACATGACATGACATGAATTTCTTGGGACCTGACATCATGAATTCTAGGGATATGACATGAATTTCCTGGCACATGACATGACATAACATGACAAGAATTCTCCGGACACGTCATGACATGACATGAATTTCTCGGGAATGACACTTCATGTATTCTCGGGATATGACATGAATTTCACGTGACATGACATGACATGAATTTCTCAGGACATGACATGGCATGATTTTCTTTGGACATGACACGTCATGAATTCTCGGCATATGACATGAATTTCAAGGGTCAATACATGACATGACATGACATGACATAGATTTCTGTGGACATGACATATGAATTTCTTGGGACATGACATGACATGAATTTCTCGGAACATGACATGACATGGCATGAATTTCTCGGGACATGACAAGACATGACATGACATAAATTTCTGGGGACATGACACATGAATTTCTCGGGACATGACATGACATGAATTTCTCCGGACATGACATGACATGACAAAAATAAATGGGGACATGACATGACATGAATATCTCGGGACAAGACATGACATGAATTTCTTGGCACATGACATGACATGACAAGATTCTCTCAGGACATGACATGACATGAATTTCTGAACAATGACAAGTCATGAATTCTCGGGATATGCCATGAATATCACGCGACATGACATGACATGAATTTCACAGGACAAGAGGTGACATGAATATCTTGGGACATGACACGTCATAACTTCATGGGATATGACATGAATTTCTGGGGACATGACATGACATGAATTTCTCGGGATATGACATGACATGAATTTCTTGGGACATGATACTTCATTGATTCTCGGGATATGACATGGATTCCTGGGGACATGACATAACAGGAGTTTCTCAGAACATGACATGTCATGAATCACGGGATATGACATGAATTTCTCGCAACATGACATGACATGATTTTCTCGGGACATGACATGACACCATCTGAATATCCCAGGGCACGAATTGACATGGCATGAATATCTGTGGCAATGACATGACATGAATTTCTCGGGACATGAAATGACATAAATTAATTGGGGGGTACATGAGATGACATGAATTTCTCTGGACAAAACATGACATGTGATGAATTCCTTGGGACATGACATGACATGACAAAGATTTCTAGGGACATGACATGAATTTCTCTGGACATGACAAGACATGAATTTCTCAGGGGTGACCGGAAGTGAATATCTTGGGACATGACATGACACGACATGAATTTCTCGGGACAAGGCATGACATGTGTTCTTGGGACATGACATGACATGACATGACTAGAATATCCCGGGACATGACATGACATGAGTCTTTCGGAACATGACATGACATGCCAATACTCTCTAGGGACATAACATGATACGAATTTCTCAGAACATGACATGACATAAATCAATGGGCACATGAGATGATATGAAATTCTCGTTACATGAAATGAATTTCTCGGGACATGACATGACATGAATTTCTCGGGACATGACATGACATGAATCTCTCGGCAAATTACATGCCATGACATGACAATACTATTTGCGGACATGACATGACATAAATTTCCCAGGACATGACATGACATAAATTAATGGGCACATGAGATGACATGAATTTCTCGGGACATGACATGACATGAATTTCTCTGGAATGACACGTCATGAATTCTCGGGTTATGACGTGAATTTCAGGGGACATGACATGAATTTCTTGGCACATGACATGACATGACAAGAAGCTCTCGGGACATGACACGACATGATTTTCTCGGGACATGACATGACATGACAAGAATTTCTCGGGATATGACATGACATGAATTTCATGGGACATGACATGACATGACAAGAATCTCTCGGGACATGACATGATATGAATTTCTCGGGAATGACATGTCATGAATTCTCGGGATATGACATGAATTTCTCGTGACATGACATGACATGAATTTCTCAGGATATGACATGACATGAATTTCTTGGGACATGACGGCATGTATTCTAGGGATATGACATGAATTCCAGGGGACAAGACATGACATGACATCACATAGATTTCTGGGGACATGTTATGACATGAATTTCTCAGGACATGACATGACATGAGTTTTTTTGGGACATGACATGTCATGAATTCTCGGGATATGAAACGAATTTCTGGGGACATGACATAACATAGATTTCTTGGGACATGACATGACATGAATTTCTCTGGACAAGTCATGACATGACATGAATTCCTCGGGACATGCTCTGGCATGAATTTCTGGGGACATGACATGAACTGATTTTCTTGGCAAATGACATGACAATATATGAATTTCTGGGGACATGACATGACATGAATTTATCTGGACATGACAAGACATGAATTTCTCAGGGGTGACAGGACGTGAATATCTTGGGACATGACATGACACGACATGAATTTCTCGGGACAAGGCATGACATGAATTCTTGGGACATGACATGACATTACATGACTAGAATATCTCGGGACATGACATGACATGAATCTTTCGGAACATGACATGACATGACATGCCAATACTCTCTAGGGACATAACATGATATGAATTTCTCCGGACATGACATGACATAAATCAATGGGCACATGAGATGACATGAAATTCTCGTTACATGACATGAATTTCTCGGGACATGACATGACATGAATTTCTCGAGACATGACATGACATGAATCTCTCGGGAGATGACATGACATGAATCTCTCGGCAAATGACATGACATGACATGACAATACTATCTAGGGACATGACATGACATGAATTTCCCAGGACATGACATGACATAAATTAATGGGCACATGAGATGACATGAATTTCTCGGGACATGACATGATATGAATTTCTTAGCACATGACATGACATGACATGAAAAGTTTCTCTCGGGACATGACATGACATGAATTTCTCTGGAATGACACGTCATGAATTCTCGGGTTATGACGTGAATTTCAGGGGACATGACATGACATGAATTTCTTGCCACATGACATGACATGACAAGAATTTCTTGGGACATGACATGACATGATTTTCTCCGGACATGACATGACATGACAAGAATTTCTGGGGACATGACGTGACATGAATTTCTTGGCACATGACATGACATGACAAGAATCTCTTGGGACCTGACATGATATGAATTTCTCGGGAATGACATGTCATGAATTCTCGGGATATCACATGATTTTCTCGCGACGTGACATGACATGAATTTCTCAGGACATGACATGACATGAATTTCTTGGGACCTGACATCATGAATTCTAGGGATATGACATGAA
Organism: Isurus oxyrinchus; assembly: GCA_026770705.1. Classification (NCBI taxonomy): domain Eukaryota; kingdom Metazoa; phylum Chordata; class Chondrichthyes; order Lamniformes; family Lamnidae; genus Isurus; species Isurus oxyrinchus. The sequence goes on from JANJGN010001112.1 coordinate 154,662, forward strand.
TTTCAGGGGACATGGCATGACATGACATTACATAGATTTCTGGGAACATGACATGACATGAATTTCTCAGGACATGACATGACATGAGTTTTTTAGGGACATGACATGTTATGAATTCTCGGGATATGAAACAAATTTCTGGGGACATGACATAACATAGATTCCTTGGGACATGACATGACATGAATTTCTCTGGACAAGACATGACATGACATGAATTTTTCGGGACATGCCATGGCATGAATTTCTCGGGACATGACATGACAGGAATTTCTCAGGACATGACATGACATAACTTAATGGGCACATGAGATGACATGAATTTCTTGGGACATGACATGATATGAATTTCCTGGCACATGACATGACATAACATGACAAGAATTCTCCGGACACGTCATGATTTGAGATGAATTTCTTGGGAATGACACGTCATGTATTCTCGGGATATGACATGAATTTCACGTGACATGACATGACATCAATTTCTCAGGACATGACATGGCATGACTTTCTTTGGACATGACATGTCATGAATTCTCGGGATATGACATGAATTTCAAGGGTCAATACATGACATGACATGACATGACATAGATTTCTGTGGACATAACAAATGAATTTCTCGGGACATGACATGACATGAATTTCTCGGGACATGACATGACATGGCATGAATTTCTCGGGACATGACAAGACATGACATGACATAAATTTCTGGGGACATGACACATGAATTTCTCAGGACATGACATGACATGAATTTCTCCGGACATGACATGACATGACAAAAATAAATGGGGACATGACATGACATGAATATCTCGGGACAAGACATGACATGAATTTCTTGGCACATGACATGACATGACAAGATTCTCTCAGGACATGACATGACATGAATTTCTGAACAATGACAAGTCATGAATTCTCGGGATATGCCATGAATATCACGCGACATGACATGACATGAATTTCACAGGACAAGAGGTGACATGAATATCTTGGGACATGACACGTCATAACTTCATGGGATATGACATGAATTTCTGGGGACATGACATGACATGAATTTCTCGGGATATGACATGACATGAATTTCTTGGGACATGACAAGACATGAATTTCTCAGGGGTGACAGGACGTGAATATCTTGGGACATGATTCTCGGGATATGACATGGATTCCTGGGGACATGACATAACAGGAGTTTCCCAGAACATGACATGTCATGAATCACGGGATATGACATGAATTTCTCGCAACATGACATGACATGATTTTCTCGGGACATGACATGACACCATCTGAATATCCCAGGGCACGAATTGACATGGCATGAATATCTGTGGCAATGACATGACATGAATTTCTCGGGACATGACATGACATAAATTAATTGGGGGGTACATGAGATGACATGAATTTCTTGGGACATGACATGATATGAATTTCCTGGCACATGACATGACATAACATGACAAGAATTCTCCGGACACGTCATGATTTGAGATGAATTTCTTGGGAATGACACGTCATGTATTCTCGGGATATGACATGAATTTCACGTGACATGACATGACATCAATTTCTCAGGACATGACATGGCATGACTTTCTTTGGACATGACATGTCATGAATTCTCGGGATATGACATGAATTTCAAGGGTCAATACATGACATGACATGACATGACATAGATTTCTGTGGACATAACAAATGAATTTCTCGGGACATGACATGACATGAATTTCTCGGGACATGACATGACATGGCATGAATTTCTCGGGACATGACAAGACATGACATGACATAAATTTCTGGGGACATGACACATGAATTTCTCAGGACATGACATGACATGAATTTCTCCGGACATGACATGACATGACAAAAATAAATGGGGACATGACATGACATGAATATCTCGGGACAAGACATGACATGAATTTCTTGGCACATGACATGACATGACAAGATTCTCTCAGGACATGACATGACATGAATTTCTGAACAATGACAAGTCATGAATTCTCGGGATATGCCATGAATATCACGCGACATGACATGACATGAATTTCACAGGACAAGAGGTGACATGAATATCTTGGGACATGACACGTCATAACTTCATGGGATATGACATGAATTTCTGGGGACATGACATGACATGAATTTCTCGGGATATGACATGACATGAATTTCTTGGGACATGACAAGACATGAATTTCTCAGGGGTGACAGGACGTGAATATCTTGGGACATGATTCTCGGGATATGACATGGATTCCTGGGGACATGACATAACAGGAGTTTCCCAGAACATGACATGTCATGAATCACGGGATATGACATGAATTTCTCGCAACATGACATGACATGATTTTCTCGGGACATGACATGACACCATCTGAATATCCCAGGGCACGAATTGACATGGCATGAATATCTGCGGCAATGACATGACATGAATTTCTCGGGACATGAAATGACATAAATTAATTGGGGGGTACATGAGATGACATGAATTTCTCTGGACAAGACATGACATGTGATGAATTCCTTGGGACATGACATGACATGACAAAGATTTCTGGGGACATGACATGAATTTCTCAGGACATGACATGGCATGAATTTCTTGGGACATGACATGTCATGACTTCATGGGATATGACATGAATTTCTGGGAACATGACATGACATGAATTTCTCGGGACATGATATTTTATGGATTCTCGGGATATGACATGAACATCTGGGGACATGACATGACATGAAGTTCTCAGAAGATGACATGTCATGAATTCACGGTATATGGCGTGAATTTCTCGCTACATGACACGACATGATTTTCTCGGGACATGACATGACATGACAAGAATTTCTCGGGACATGACATGACATGAATTTCATGGGACATGCCATGACATGACAAGAATCTCTCGGGACATGACATGATATGAATTTTTCGGGAATGACATGTCATGAATTCTCGGGATATGACATGAATTTCTCGTGACATGACATGACATGAATTTCTCAGGATATGACATGACATGACTTTTTTGGGACATGACAGCATGTATTCTAGGGATATGACATGAATTCCAGGGGACATGACATGACATGACATTACATAGATTTCTGGGGACATGTTATGACATGAATTTCTCAGGACATGACATGACATGAGTTTGTTTGGGACATGACATGTCATGAATTCTCGGGATATGAAACGAATTTCTGGGGACATGACATAACATAGATTTCTTGGGACATGACATGACATGAATTTCTCTGAACAAGTCATGACATGACATGAATTACTCGGGGCATGCCATGGCATGAATTTCTGGGGACATGACATGAAATGATTTTCTTGGCAAATGACATGACAATATATGAATTTCTGGGGACATGACATGACATGAATTTATCTGGACATGACAAGACATGAATTTCTCAGGGGTGACAGGACGTGAATATCTTGGGACATGACATGACACGACATGAATTTCTCGGGACAAGGCATGACATGAATTCTTGGGACATGACATGACATGACATGACTAGAATATCCCGGGACATGACATGACATGAATCTTTCAGAACATGACATGACATGACATGCCAATACTCTCTAGGGAGATAACATGATATGAATTTCTCAGGACATGACATGACATAAATCAATGGGCACATGAGATGACATGAAATTCTCGTTACATGACATGAATTTCTCGGGACATGACATGACATGAATCTCTCGGGACATGACATGGCAAGAATCTCTCGGCAAATGACATGACATGACATGACAATACTATCTAGAGACATGACATGACATGAATTTCCCAGGACATGACATGACATAAATTAATGGGCACATGAGATGACATGAATTTCTCGGGACATGACATGATTTGAATTGCTTAGCACATGACATGACATGACATGAAAAGTTTCTCTCAGGACATGACATGACATGAATTTCTCTGGAATGACACGTCATGAATTCTCGGGTTATGACGTGAATTTCAGGGGACATGACATGACAAGAATTTCTTGGCACATGACATGACATGATTTTCTCCGGACATGACATGACATGACAAGAATTTCTCGGGACATGACGTGATATGAATTTCTTGGCACGTGACATGACATGACAAGAATCTCTTGGGACCTGACATGTTATGAATTTCTCGGGCATGACATGTCATGAATTCTCGGGATATGACATGATTTTCTCGCGACATGACATGACATGAATTTCTCAGGACATGACATGACATGAATTTCTTGGGACCTGACATCATGAATTCTAGGGATATGACATGAATTTCAGGGGACATTGCATGACATGACATTACATAGATTTCTGGGAACATGACATGACATGACTTTCTCAGGACATGACATGAGATGAGTTTTTTAGGGACATGACATGTTATGAATGCTCGGGATATGAAACGAATTTCTGGGGACATGACATAACATAGATTCCTTGGGACATGACATGACATGATTTTCTCTGGACAAGACATGACGTGACATGAATTTCTCGGGACATGACATGGCATGAATTTCTCAGGACATGACATGACATGAATTTCTCAGGACATGACATGACATAACTTAATGGGCACATGAGATGACATGAATTTCTTGGGACATGACATGATATGAATTTCCTGGCACATGACATGACATAACATGACAAGAATTCTCCGGACACGTCATGACATGACATGAATTTCTCGGGAATGACACGTCATGTATTCTCGGGATATGACATGAATTTCACGCGACATGACATGACATGAATTTCTCAGGACATGACATGGCATGACTTTCTTTGGACATGACACGTCATGAATTCTCGGGATATGACATGAATTTCAAGGGACAATACATGACATGACATGACATGACATAGATTTCTGTGGACATGACATATGAATTCCTCGGGACATTACATGACATGAATTTCTCGGGACATGACATGACATGGGATGAATTTCTCGGGACATGACAAGACATGACATGACATAAATTTCTGGGGACATGACACATGAATTTCTCGGGACATGACATGACATGACATAAATAAATGGGGACATGACATGGCATGAATTTCTCGGGACATGACAAGACATGACATGACATAAATTTCTGGGGACATGACACATGAATTTCTCGGGACATGACATGACATAAATAAATGGGGACATGACATGGCATGAATTTCTTGGCACATGACAAGAATCTCTCAGGACATGACATGACATGAATTTCTGAGCAATGACAAGTCATGAATTCTCGGGATATGCCATGAATTTCACGCGACATGACATGACATGAATTTCACAGGACAAGAGATGACAGGAATATCTTGGGACATGACACGTCATAACTTCATGGGATATGACATGAATTTCTGGGGACATGACATGACATGAATTTCTCGGGACATGACATGACATGAATTTCATGGGACATGACATGACATGACAAGAATCTCTCGGGACATGACATGATATGAATTTCTCAGGAATGACATGTCATGAATTCTCGGGATATGACATGAATTTCTCGTGACATGACATGACATGAATTTCTCAGGATATGACATGACATGAATTTCTTGGGACATGACGGCATGTATTCTAGGGATATGACATGAATTCCAGGGGACATGACATGACATGACATGACATAGATTTCTGGGGACATGTTATGACATGAATTTCTCAGGACATGACATGACATGAGTTTTTTTGGGACATGACATGTCATGAATTCTCGGGATATGAAACGAATTTCTGGGGCCATGACATAACATAGATTTCTTGGGACATGACATGACATGAATTTCTCTGGACAAGACATGACATGACATGAATTTCTCGGGACATGCCATGGCATGAATTTCTGAGGACATGACATGAAATGATTTTCTTGGCAAATGACATGACAATATATGAATTTCTGGGGACATGACATGACATGAATTTATCTGGACATGACAAGACATGAATTTCTCAGGGGTGACAGGACGTGAATATCTTGGGACATGACATGACACGACATGAATTTCTTGGGACAAGGCATGACATGAGTTCTTGGGACATGACATGACATGACATGACTAGAATATCTCGGGACATGACATGACATGAATCTTTCGGAACATGACATGACATGACATGCCAATACTCTCCAGGGACATAACATGATATGAATTTCTCCGGACATGACATGACATAAATCAATGGGCACATGAGATGACATGAAATTCTCGTGAATGACATGAATTTCTCGGGACATGACATGACATGAATTTCTCGGGACATGACATGACATGAATCTCTCGGCAAATGACATGACATGACATGACAATACTATCTAGGGACATGACATGACATGAATTTCCCAGGACATGACATGACATAAATTAATGGGCACATGAGATGACATGAACTTCTCTGGACATGACATGATATGAATTTCTTAGCACATGACATGACATGACATGAAAAGTTTCTCTCGGGACATGACATGACATGAATTTCTCTGGAATGACACATCATGAATTCTCGGGTTATGACGTGAATTTCAGGGGACATGACATGACATGAATTTCTTGGCACATGACATGACATGACAAGAATTTCTCGGGACATGACATGACATGATTTTCTCCGGACATGACATGACATGACAAGAATTTCTCGGGACATGACGTGACATGTATTTCGTGGCACATGACAAGACATGACAAGAATCTCTTGGGACATGACATGATATGAATTTCTCGGGAATGACATGTCATGAATTCTCGCCATATGACATGAATTTCTCGCTACATGACGTGACATGATTTTCTCGGGACATGACATGATACCATGTGAATTTCCCGGGGCATGAATTGATATGACATGAATATCTGTGGAAATGATATGACTTAGATTTCTTGGGACATGACATGAAATGACATGAAATTCACGGGACATGACATGACATAAATTAATGGGTACAAAAGATGACATGACTTTTTCTGGACAAGACATGACATGAGGTGACGTTCTCAGGACATGACATGGCATGACATAAATTTCTGGGGACATGACATGCCATGAATTCTCCGGATATGACATGAATTTCCGGTGCCACGACATGACATGTATTTCTCGGGACATGACATGACATGAATTTCTTTGGACAAGACATAACATGACATGAATTTCACAGGACAAGAGATGACAGGAATATCTTGGGACATGACACGTCATAACTTCATGGGATATGACATGAATTTCTGGGGACATGACATGACATGAATTTCTCGGGATATGACATGACATGAATTTCTCGGGACATGATACTTCATTGATTCTCGGGATATGACATGGATTCCGGGGGACATGACATAACAGGAGTTTCTCAGAACATGACATGTCATGAATCACGGGATATGACATGGAATGAATTTCTTGGGACATGACATGTCATGACTTCATGGGATATGACATGAATTTCTGGGAACATGACATGGCATGATTTTCTCGGGACATGACATGACACCATCTGAATTTCCCAGGGCACGAATTGACATGGCATGAATATCTGTGGCAATGACATGACATGAATTTCTCGGGACATGAAATGACATAAATTAATTGGGGGGTACATGAGATGACATGAATTTCTCTGGACAAGACATGACATGTGATGAATTCCTTGGGACATGACATGACATAGATTTCTGGGGACATGACATGAATTTCTCAGGACATGACATGGCATGAATTTCTTGGGACATGACATGTCATGACTTCATGGGATATGACATGAATTTCTGGGAACATGACATGACATGAATTTCTCGGGACATGATATTTTATGGATTCTCGGGATATGACATGAACATCTGGGGACATGACATGACATGATGTTCTCAGAAGATGACATGTCATGAATTCACGGTATATGACGTGAATTTCTCTCTACATGACACGACATGATTTTCTCGGGACATGACATGACATGACAAGAATTTCTCGGGACATGACATGACATGAATTTCATGGGACATGCCATGACATGACAAGAATCTCTCGGGACATGACATGATATGAATTTCTCGGGAATGACATGTCATGAATTCTCGGGATATGACATGAATTTCTCGTGACATGACATGACATGAATTTCTCAGGATATGACATGACATGAATTTCTTGGGACATGACGGCATGTATTCTAGGGATATGACATGAATTCCAGGGGACATGACATGACATGACATCACATAGATTTCTGGGGACATGTTATGACATGAATTTCTCAGGACATGACATGACATGAGTTTTTTTGGGACATGACATGTCATGAATTCTCGGGATATGAAACGAATTTCTGGGGCCATGACATAACATAGATTTCTTGGGACATGACATGACATGAATTTCTCTGGACAAGACATGACATGACATGAATTTCTCGGGACATGCCATGGCATGAATTTCTGAGGACATGACATGAAATGATTTTCTTGGCAAATGACATGACAATATATGAATTTCTGGGGACATGACATGACATGAATTTATCTGGACATGACAAGACATGAATTTCTCAGGGGTGACAGGACGTGAATATCTTGGGACATGACATGACACGACATGAATTTCTTGGGACAAGGCATGACATGAGTTCTTGGGACATGACATGACATGACATGACTAGAATATCTCGGGACATGACATGACATGAATCTTTCGGAACATGACATGACATGACATGCCAATACTCTCCAGGGACATAACATGATATGAATTTCTCCGGACATGACATGACATAAATCAATGGGCTCATGAGATGACATGAAATTCTCGTGAATGACATGAATTTCTCGGGACATGACATGACATGAATTTCTCGGGACATGACATGACATGAATCTCTCGGCAAATGACATGACATGACATGACAATACTATCTAGGGACATGACATGACATGAATTTCCCAGGACATGACATGACATAAATTAATGGGCACATGAGATGACATGAACTTCTCTGGACATGACATGATATGAATTTCTTAGCACATGACATGACATGACATGAAAAGTTTCTCTCGGGACATGACATGACATGAATTTCTCTGGAATGACACGTCATGAATTCTCGGGTTATGACGTGAATTTCAGGGGACATGACATGACTTGAATTTCTTGGCACATGACATGACATGACAAGAATTTCTCGGGACATGACATGACATGATTTTCTCGGGACATGACATGACATGACAAGAATTTCTCGGGACATGACGTGACATGTATTTCGTGGCACATGACAAGACATGACAAGAATCTCTTGGGACATGACATGATATGAATTTCTCGGGAATGACATGTCATGAATTCTCGCCATATGACATGAATTTCTCGCTACATGACGTGACATGATTTTCTCGGGACATGACATGACACCATGTGAATTTCCCGGGGCATGAATTGATATGACATGAATATCTGTGGAAATGATATGACATAAATTTCTTGGGACATGACATGAAATGACATGAAATTCACGGGACATGACATGACATAAATTAATGGGTACATAAGATGACATGACTTTTTCTGGACAAGACATGACATGAGATGACGTTCTCAGGACATGACATGGCATGACATAAATTTCTGGGGACATGACATGCCATGAATTCTCCGGATATGACATGAATTTCCGGTGCCACGACATGACATGTATTTCTCGGGACATGACATGACATGAATTTCTTTGGACAAGACATAACATGACATGAATTTCTCGGGACATGACATGGCACGAATTTCTCTGGACATGACATGACATGAATTTCTCAGGCTTGACAGGAGATGAATTTCTTGGGACATGTCATGACATGACATAAATTTCTCGGGACAAGGCATGACATGAGTTCTTGGGACATGACATGACATGACATGGCAATACATCTTCGTGACATGACATGGCATGATTTCATCGGCAAATGACATGACATGACATACATTTCTGAGGACATGACATGACATGAATTTCTTGGCACATGACATGACATGACAAGAAGCTCCCGGGACATGACATGACATGATTTTCTCGGGACATGACATAACATGACAAGAATTCCTCGGGACATGACATGACATGAATTTCATTGGACATGACATGACATGACAAGAATCTCTCGGGACATGACATGATATGAATTTCTCGGGAATGACATGTCATGAATTCTCGGGATATGACATGAATTTCTCGTGACTTGACATGACATGAATTTCTCAGGATATGACATGACATGAATTTCTTGGGACATTACGGCATGTATTCTAGGGATATGATATGAATTTCAGGGGACATGACATGACATGACATGACATAGATTTCTGGGGACATGTTATGACATGAATTTCTCAGGACATGACATGACATGAGTTTTTTTGGGACATGACATGTCATGAATTCTCGGGATATGAAACGAATTTCTGGGGACATGACATAACATAGATTTCTTTGGACATGACATGACATGAATTTCTCTGGACAAGACATGACATGACATGAATTTCTTGGGACATGCCATGGCATGAATTTCTGGGGACATGACATGAAATGATTTTCTTGGCAAATGACATGACAATATATGAATTTCTGGGGACATGACACGACATGACTTTCTCGGGACATGGCATGACATGAGTTCTTGGGACATGACATGACATGACATGACTAGAATATCTCGGGACATGACATGACATGAATCTTTCGGAACATGACATGACATGACATGCCAATACTCTCTAGGGACATAACATGATATGAATTTCTCAGGACATGACATGACATAAATCAATGGGCTCATGAGATGACATGAAATTCTCGTGACATGACATGAATTTCTCGGGACATGACATGACATGAATTTCTCGGGACATGACATGACATGAATCTCTCGGCAAATGACATGACATGACATGACAATACTATCTAGGGACATGATATGACATGAATTTCCCAGGACATGACATGACATAAATTAATGGGCACATGAGATGGCATGAATTTCTCGGACATGACATGATATGAATTTCTCTGGAATGACACATCATGATTTCTCGGGTTATGACGTCAATTTCAGGGGACATGACATGAATTTCTTGGCAAATGACATGACATGACATGAAAAGTTTCTCTCGGGACATGACATGACATGAATTTCTCTGGAATGACACATCATGATTTCTCGGGTTGTGACGTCAATTTCAGGGGACATGACATGAATTTCTTGGCACATGACATGACATGACAAGAATTTCTCGCGACATGACATGACATGAATTTCTCAGGAGATGACATGACATAAATTAATGGGCACATGAGATGGCATGAATTTCTCGGGACATGACATGATATGAATTTCTTAGCACATGACATGACATGACATGAAAAGTTTCTCTCGGGAAATGACATGACATGAATTTCTCTAGAATGACACGTCATGAATTCTCGGGTTATGACGTTAATTTCAGGGGACATGACATGAATTTCTTGGCACATGACATGACATGACAAGAATTTCTCGGGACATGACGTGACATGAATTTCATGGCACATGGCCTGACATGACAAGAATCTCTTGGGACATGACATGATATGAATTTATCGGGAATGACATGTTATGAATTCTCGGGATATGACATGAATTTCTCGCGACATGACATGACATGAATTTCTCAGGACATGATATGACATGAATTTCTTGGGACATGACGTCATGAATTCTAGGGATATGACATGAATTTCAGGAGACATGACATGACATGACATTACATAGATTTCTGGGAACATGACATGACATGAATTTCTCAGGACACGACATGACATGAGTTTTTTCGGGACATGACATGTTATGAATTCTCGGGATATGAAACGAATTTCTGGGGACATGACATAACATAGATTCCTTGGGACATGACATGACATGAATTTCTCTGGACAAGACATGACATGACATGAATTTCTCGGGACATGCCATGACATGAATTTTTCGGGACATGACATGACATGAATCTCTCGGCAAATGACATGACATGACATGACAATACTATCTAGGGACATGACATGACATGAATTTCCTAGGACATGACATGACATAAATTAATGGGCACATGAAATGACATGAATTTCTCGGGGACCTGACATGATATGAATTTCTTGGCACATGACATGACATTACATGAAAAGTTCCTCTCGGGATATGACATGAATTTTTCTGGAATGACCCGTCATGAATTCTCGGGTTATGACGTGAATTTCAGGGGACATGACATGACATGAATTTCTTGGCATATGACATGACATGACATGGCAAGAATTTCTCGGGACATGACCTGACATGATTTTCTATGGACATGACATGACATGACAAGAATTTCGCGGGACATGACGTGACATTAATTTTATGGCACATGACATGACATGACGAGAATCTCTTGGGACATGACATGATATGAATTTCTTGGGAATGAATTCTCGGGATATGACATGAACTTCTCGTGACATGACATGTCATGAATTTCTTGGGACATGACATCATGAATTCTGGGGATATGACATGAATTTCTGGTGACATGACATGACATGACATTACGTAGATTTCTGGGGACATGACATGACATGAATTTCTCAGGACATGACATGACATGAGTTTTTTCAGGACATGACATGTTATGAATTCTCGGGATATGAAACGAATTTCTGGGCCCCTGACATAAAATAGATTACCCGGGACATAACATGACATGAATTTCTCGGGACAAGACAAGACATGACATGAGTTCCTCGGGACATGTCATGGCATGAATTTCTCGGGACATGACATGACATGATTTTCTTGGAACATGACATGACAGTATATGAATTTCTGGGGACATGATGTGACATGAATTTCTTGGCACATGAAAAGACATGACATGACAAGAATCTCTCGGGACATGACATGACATGAGTTTTTCTGGAATGACACGTCATGAATTCTCTGGATATGACATGAATTTCTCGCGACATGACATGACATGAATTTCTCAGGAGATGACATGACATGAATTTCTTGGGACATGACATCATGAATTCTAGGGATATGACATGAATTTCAGGGGACATGACATGACATGACATTACGTAGATTTCTGGGGACATGACACGACATGAATTTCTCAGGACATGACATGACATGAGTTTTTTCGGGACATGACATGTTATGAATTCTCGGGATATGAAACGAATTTCTGGGCCCCTGACATAACATAGATTACCCGGGACATAACATGACATGAATTTCTCGGGACAAGACATGACATGACATGAGTTCCTCGGGACATGCCATGGCATGAATTTCTCGGGACATGACATGACATGACATGAATTTCTCGGGACATGACAAGACATGACATGACATAAATTTCTGGGGACATGACACATGAATGTCTCGGGACATGGCATGACATGAATTTCTCGGGACATGACATGACATGACATAAATAAATGGGGACATGACATGACATGAATTTCTCGGGACAAGACATGACATGAATTTCTTGGCATATGACATGCCATGTCATGTCCCCAGAAATTAATGTCATGTCATGTCTTGTCATGTCCCGAGAAATTCATGTCATGTCATGTCCAGAGAAGTTCAGGTCAAGTCATGTCCCCAGAAATTCATATAATGTCATGTCATGTCACAGGAAAATCATGTCATGTTATGTCCCGAGAAAATCATGTCATGTCATGTCCCCAGAAATTCATGCCATGTCATGTTAATAGAAATTTATGTCATGTCATGTCCCGAGAAATTCATGTCATGTCAAGTCCACAGAAATTTATGTCATGTCATGTCTTGTCATGTCCCGAGAAATTCGTGTCGAGTCATGTCATGTCCCGAGAAATTCATGTCATGTCATGTGCCGATTAATTTATGTCATGTCATGTCTTCTCCCGAGAAATCCATGTCATGCCATGTCCCGAGAAATTCGTCTCTTGTCATGTCCACAGAAAAGTATGTCATGTCATTTCATGTCATGTCATGTCCCAAGAAATTCATGTCATGTCCTGTCCACAGAAATTAATGTCATGTCATTTCATGTCATGTCATGTCCCCTGAAATTCATGTCATATCCCGAGAATTTATGACGTGTCATTCAAGAGAAATTCATATCATGTCATGTCCGAGAAATTCATGTCATCTCATGTGCCCATTAATTTATGTCATGTCACGTCCTGAAACATTCATGTCATGACATGTCCCTAGATAGTACTGTCATGTCATGTCCCGAGAAATTCATGTCATGTCATGTGCCTAGAAATTCATGTCATGTCCCAACAAAATCATGTCATGACATGTCCCGAGAAATTCATGCCATGTCAAGTCCCCAGAAGTTCATGCCATGTCATGTCCACAGAAATTTATGTCATGTCATGTGCCAATTAATTTATGTCATGTCATGTCCCGAGAAATTCAGGTCATGCCATTACCGAGAAATTTTTGTCATGTCACGTGAAATTCATTTCATATCCCGAGATTTCATGACATGTAATGTCCCAAGAAATTCATGTCATGTCATGTCCTGGGAAATTCATGACATGTCATGTCGCGAGAAATTCATGTCATATCCACAGAATTCATGATGTGTCAATCCCGAGAAATTCATGTCATGACACGAGAAATTCATTTCATATCCCGAGAATTCATGACATGTCATGAGCCCAGAAATTCATGTCATGTCATGTCCTGAGAAATTCATGACATGTCATGTCGCGAGAAATTCATGTCATATCCCCAGAATTCATGACACGTCATTCCCGAGAAGTTCATGTCATGTCATGTCCCGAGAGTCTCTTGCATGTCATGTCATGTCATGTGCCAAGAAATTCATGTCATGTCATGTGCCGAATAATTTATCTCATGTCATGTCCAAAGAAATTCATGTCATGTCATGTCCCTAGAGAGTATTGTCCTGTCATGTCATGTCATGGGCTGAGAGATTCATATCATTTCATGTCCCTAGAAATTCATGTCATGTCATGTCCCGAGAAATTCATGTCATGTCACGAGAAATTCATTTCATATCACGAGAATTCATATCATGTTTTTTCCGGAGATATTCATCTTATGTCATTTCATGTGCCGAGAAAATCATGTCATTCTCATGTCCCGAGAAATTGTAGTCATGTCATGTAATGTCATGTCCCAAGAACTCATATCATGATTTGTCCCGCAATATACATTTCATGTCCCAAGATATTCATGTCCTGTCAACCCAGAGAAATTCATGTCATGTCATATCCCGAGAAATTCATGCCATGTTATGTCCCAAGAAATACCTGTCATGTCATGTCTTGTCCAGAGAAATTCATGTCATGTCATGTCCTGAGAAATTCATGACATGTCATGTCACGAGAAATTCATGTCATATCCCCAGAATTCATGATGCGTCATTCCCGAGAAATTCATGTCATGGCACGAGAAATTCATTTCATATCCCGAGAATGCATGACATGTCATGTGCCTAGAAATTCATGTCATGTCATGTCCTGAGAAATACATGACATGTCATGTCCAGAGAAATTCATGTCATGGCATGTCCCCAGAAATTCATGCCATGTCATGTCCCCAGAAATTTATGTCATGTCATGTCTTGTCATGTCCCGAGAAATTGATGTCATGTCATGTCCAGAGAAGTTCAAGTCATGTCATGTCCCCAGAAATTCATATAATGTCATGTCATGTCACAGGAAAATCATGTCATGTCATGTCCCGAGAAAATCATGCCATGTCATGTCCCCAGAAATTCATGCCATGTCATGTTGCCAGATATTTAATCATGTCATGTCTTTTCAGGTCCCGAGAAATTCATGTCATGTCATGTCATCTCCCGAGAAATCCATGTCATGTCATGACCCAAGAAATTTATGTCATGTCATGTCCACAGATAATTATGTCATGTCATTTCATGTCATGTCATGTCCCAAGAAATTCATGTCATGTCCTGTCCACAGAAATTAATGTCATGTCATTTCATGTCATATCATGTCCCCTGAAATTCCTGTCATATCCCGAGAATGTATGACGTGTCATTCAAGAGAAATTCATATCATGTCATGTCCGCGAAATTCATGTCATCTCATGTGGCCATTAATTTATGTCATGTCACGTCCTGAAACATTCATGTCATGACATGTCCCTAGATAGTATTGTCATGTCATGTCATTTGCCGTGAGATTCATGTCATGTCATGTCCCGAGAAATTCATGTCATGTCATGTGCCTAGAAATTCATGTCATGTCCCAAGAAAATCATGTCATGACATGTCCCGAGAAATTCATGCCATGTCAAGTCCCCAGAAATTCATGCCATGTCATGTCCACAGAAATTTATGTCATGTCATGTCTTGTCATGTCCCTAGAAATTCGTGTCGAGTCATGTCATGTCCCGAGAAATTCATGTTTTGTCATGACCCGAGAAATTCATGCCACGTCATGTCCCGGGAAATATCTGTCATGTCATGTCTTGTCCAGAGAAATTCATGTCATGTCACGTCCCGAGAAATCCATGTGATGTCATGTCCCCAGAAATTCCTGTTATATGCCGAGAATTTATGACATGTCATGTCCCGGGAAATTCATGTCATGTCCTGTCCTGAGAAATTCATACCATGTCATGTCCCCAGAAATTTATGTCATGTCATGTCTTGTCATGTCACGAGAAATTCATGTCATATCCCGGGAAATTCATGCCACGTCATGTCCCGGGAAATATCTGTCATGTCATGTCTTGTCCAGAGAAATTCATGTCATGTCATGTCCCGAGAAATCCATGTGATGTCATGTCCCCAGAAATTCCTGTTATATGCCGAGAATTTATGACATGTCATGTTCCGGGAAATTCATGTCATGTCCTGTCCTGAGAAATTCATACCATGTCATGTCCCCAGAAATTTATGTCATGTCATGTCTTGTTATGTCACGAGAAATTCATGTCATGTCCCGAGAAATTCATGTCATCTCATGAGCGCATTAATTTATGTCATGTCATGACCTGAGAAATTCATGTCATGTCAGGTCCCTAGAGAGTATTGTCATGTCATGTCATGTCATTTGCCGAGAGACTCATGTCATGTCATGTCCCGAGAAATTCATGTCATGTCACGAGAAATTCAAGTCATATATTGTGCCCATTGATTTATGTCATGTCGTGTCCTGAGAATTTCTAGTCATGTCATGTCATGTCACAAGAACTCATGTCATGCCTTGTCCCGAGAAATTCATGTCTTATCACGTCATGTCCCAAGATATTCATGTCCTGCTAACCCTGAGAAATTCATGTCATGTCATGTCCAGAGAAATTCATGTCATGGCATGTCCCCAGAAATTCATGCCATGTCATGTCCCCAGAAATTTATGTCATGTCATGTCTTGTCATGTCCCGAGAAATTCATGTCATGTCATGTCCAGAGAAGTTCAGGTCAAGTCATGTCCCCAGAAATTCATATAATGTCATGTCATGTCACAGGAAAATCATGTCATGTCATGTCCCGAGAAAATCATGCCATGTCATGTCCCCAAAAGTTCATGCCATGTCATGTTGCCAGATATTTAATCATGGCATGTCTTGTCAGGTCCCGAGAAATTCATGTCATGTCATGTCATCTCCCGAGAAATCCATGTCATGTCATGACCCAAGAAATTTATGTCATGTCATGTCCACAGATAATTATGTCATGTCATTTCATGTCATGTCATGTCCCAAGAAATTCATGTCATGTCCTGTCCACAGAAGTTAATGTCATGTCATTTCATGTCATGTCATGTCCCCTGAAATTCATGTCAGATCCCGAGAATTTATGACGTGTCATTCAAGAGAAATTCATATTATGTCATGTCCGAGAAATTCATGTCATCTCATGTGCCCATTAATTTATATGATGTCACGTCCTGATACATTCATGTCATGACATGTCCCTAGATAGCATTGTCATGTCATGTCATTTGCCGTGAGATTCATGTCATGTCATGTCCCGAGAAATTCATGTCATGTCATGTCCCGAGAAATTCATGTCATGTCCCAAGAAAATCATGTCATGACATGTCCCGAGAAATTCATGCCATGTCAAGTCCCCAGAAATTCATGCCATGTCATGTCCACAGAAATTTATGTCATGTCATGTCTTGTCATGTCCCTAGAAATTCGTGTCGAGTCATGTCATGTCCCGAGAAATTCATGTCATGTCATGTGCCGATTAATTTATGTCATGTCATGTCCCGAGAAATTCAGGTCATGCCATTACCGAGAAATTCGTGTCATGTCACGTGAAATTCATTTCATATCCCGAGATTTCATGACATGTAATGTCCCAAGAAATTCATGTCATGTCATGTCCTGAGAAATTCATGACATGTCATGTCGCGAGAAATTCATGTCATATCCACAGAATTCATGATGTTTCATTCCCGAGAAATTCATGTCATGACACGAGAAATTCATTTCATATCCCGAGAATTCATGACATGTCATGTGCCCAGAAATTCATGTCATGTCATGTCCTAAGAAATTCATGCCACGTCATGTCCCGGGAAATATCTGTCATGTCATGTCTTGTCCAGAGAAATTCATGTCATGTCATGTCCCGAGAAATCCATGTGATGTCATGTCCCCAGAAATTCCTGTTATATGCCGAGAATTTATGACATGTCATGTCCCGGGAAATTCATGTCATGTCCTGTCCTGAGAAATTCATACCATGTCATGTCCCCAGAAATTTATGTCATGTCATGTCTTGTCATGTCACGAGAAATTCATGTCATGTCCCGAGAAATTCATGCCACGTCATGTCCCGGGAAATATCTGTCATGTCATGTCTTGTCCAGAGAAATTCATGTCATGTCATGTCCCGAGAAATCCATGTGATGTCATGTCCCCAGAAATTCCTGTTGTATGCCGAGAATTTATGACATGTCATGTCCCGGGAAATTCATGTCATGTCCTGTCCTGAGAAATTCATACCATGTCATGTCCCCAGAAATTTATGTCATGTCATGTCTTGTCATGTCACGAGAAATTCATGTCATGTCCCGAGAAATTCATGCCACGTCATGTCCCGGGAAATATCTGTCATGTCATGTCTTGTCCAGAGAAATTCATGTCATGTCATGTCCCGAGAAATCCATGTGATGTCATGTCCCTAGAAATTCCTGTTATATGCCGAGAATTTATGACATGTCATGTCCCGGGAAATTCATGTCATGTCCTGTCCTGAGAAATTCATACCATGTCATGTCCCCAGATATTTATGTCATGTCATGTCTTGTCATGTCACGAGAAATTCATGTCATGTCCCGAGAAATTCATGTCATCTCATGAGCGCATTAATTTATGTCATGTCATGGCCAGAGAAATTCATGTCATGTCAGGTCCCTAGAGAGTATTGTCATGTCATGTCATGTCATTTGCCGAGAGATTCATGTCATGTCATGTCCCGAGAAATTCATGTCATGTCACGACAAATTCAAGTCATATATTGTGCCCATTGATTTATGTCATGTCATGTCCTGAGAATTTCTAGTCATGTCATGTCATGTCACAAGAACTCATGTCATGCCTTGTCCCAAGAAATTCATGTCTTATCACGTCATGTCCCAAGATATTCATGTCCTGCTAACCCTGAGAAATTCATGTCATGTCATGTCCAGAGAAATTCATGTCATGGCATGTCCCCAGAAATTCATGCCATGTCATGTCCCCAGAAATTTATGTCATGTCATGTCTTGTCATGTCCCGAGAAATTCATGTCATGTCATGTCCAGAGAAGTTCAGGTCAAGTCATGTCCCCAGAAATTCATATAATGTCATGTCATGTCACAGGAAAATCATGTCATATCATGTCCCGAGAAAATCATGCCTTGTCATGTCCCCAGAAATTCATGCCATCTCATGTTGCCAGATATTTAATCATGTCATGTCTTGTCATGTCCCGAGAAATTCATGTCATGTCATGTCATCTCCCGAGAAATCCATGTCATGTCATGACCCAAGAAATTTATGTCATGTCATGTGCACAGAAAATTATGTCATGTCATGTCATGTCCCAAGAAATTCATGTCATGTCCTGTCCACAGAAATTAATGTCATGTCATTTCATGTCATGTCATGTCCCCTGAAATTCATGTCAGATCCCGAGAATTTATGACGTGTCATTCAAGAGAAATTCATATTATGTCATGTCCGAGAAATTCATGTCATCTCATGTGCCCATTAATTTATGTCATGTCATGTCCTGATACATTCATGTCATGACATGTCCCTAGATAGTATTGTCATGTCATGTCATTTGCCGTGAGATTCATGTCATGTCATGTCCCGAGAAATTCATGTCATGTCATGTCCCGAGAAATTCATGTCATGTCCCAAGAAAATCATGTCATGACATGTCCCGAGAAATTCATGCCATGTCAAGTCCCCAGAAATTCATGCCATATCATGTCCACAGAAATTTATGTCATGTCATGTCTTGTCATGTCCCTAGAAATTCGTGTCGAGTCATGTCATGTCCCGAGAAATTCATGTCATGTCATGTGCCGATTAATTTATGTCATGTCATGTCCCGAGAAATTCAGGTCATGCCATTACCGAGAAATTCGTGTCATGTCACGTGAAATTCATTTCATATCCCGAGATTTCATGACATGTAATGTCCCAAGAAATTCATGTCATGTCATGTCCTGAGAAATTCATGACATGTCATGTCGCGAGAAATTCATGTCATATCCACAGAATTCATGATGTGTCAATCCCGAGAAATTCATGTCATGACACGAGAAATTCATTTCATATCCCGAGAATTCATGACATGTCATGTGCCCAGAAATTCATGTCATGTCATGTCCTGAGAAATTCATGCCACGTCATTTCCCGGGAAATATCTGTCATGTCATGTCTTGTCCAGAGAAATTCATGTCATGTCATGTCCCGAGAAATCCATGTGATGTCATGTCCCCAGAAATTCCTGTTATATGCCGAGAATTTATGACATGTCATGTCCCGGGAAATTCATGTCATGTCCTGTCCTGAGAAATTCATACCATGTCATGTCCCCAGAAATTTATGTCATGTCATGTCTTGTCATGTCACGAGAAATTCATGTCATGTCCCGAGAAATTCATGCCACGTCATGTCCCGGGAAATATCTGTCATGTCATGTCTTGTCCAGAGAAATTCATGTCATGTCATGTCCCGAGAAATCCATGTCATGTCATGTCCAGAGAAGTTCAGGTCAAGTCATGTCCCCAGAAATTCATATAATGTCATGTCATGTCACAGGAAAATCATGTCATGTCATGTCGCGAGAAAATCATGCCATGTCATGTCCCCAGAAATTCATGCCATGTCATGTTGCCAGAAATTTAATCATGTCATGTCTTGTCATGTCGCGAGAAATTCATGTCATGTCATGTCATCTGCCGAGAAATCCATGTCATGTCATGACCCAAGAAATTTATGTCATGTCATGTCCACAGAAAATTATGTCATGTCATTTCATGTCATGTCATGTCCCAAGAAATTCATGTCATGTCCTGTCCACAGAAATTAATGTCATGTCATTTCATGTCATGTCATGTCCCCTGAAATTCATGTCATATCCCGAGAATTCATGACATTTCATTCAAGAGAAATTCATATCATGTCATGTCCGAGAAATTCATGTCATCTCATGTGCCCATTAATTTATATGATGTCACGTCCTGAAACATTCATGTCATGACATGTCCCTAGATAGATTTGTCATGTCATTTGCCGTGAGATTCACGTCATGTCATGTCCCGAGAAATTCATGTCATGTCATTTGCCTAGAAATTCATGTCATGTCCCAAGAAAATCATGTCATGACATGTCCCGAGAAATTCATGCCATGTCAAGTCCCCAGGAATTCATGCCATGTCATGTCCACAGAAATTTATGTCATGTCATGTCTTGTCATGTCCCGAGAAATTCGTGTCGAGTCATGTCATGTCCCGAGAAATTCATGTCATGTCATGTGCCGATTAATTTATGTCATGTCATGTCCCGAGAAATTCAGGTCATGCCATTACCGAGAAATTCGTGTCATGTCACGTGAAATTCATTTCATATTCCGAGATTTCATGACATGGCATGTCCCAAGAAATTCATGTCATGTCATGTCCTGAGAAATTCATGACATGTCATGTCGCGAGAAATTCATGTCCTATCCACAGAATTCATGATGCGTCATTCCCGAGAAAGTCATGTCATGTCATCTCACGAGAGATTCTTGTCATGTCATGTCATGTCATGTGTCAAGAAATTCATGTCATGTCATGTCCTGAGAAATTCATGACATGTCATGTCGCGAGAAATTCATGTCATATCCACAGAATTCATGATGTGTCATTCCCGAGAAATTCATGTCATGACACGAGAAATTCATTTCATATCCCGAGAATTCATGACATGTCATGTGCCCAGAAATTCATGTCATGTCATGTCCTGAGAAATTCATTACATGTCATGTCGCAAGAAATTCATGTCATATCCCCAGAATTCATGACACGTCATTCCCGAGAAATTCATGTCATGTCCCGAGTGTCTCTTGCATGTCATGTCATGTCATGTGCCAAGAAATTCATGTCATGTCATGTGCCGAATAATTTATCTCATGTCATGTCCTAAGAAATTCATGTCATGTCATGTCCCTAGAGAGTATTGTCTTGTCATGTCATGTCATGGGCTGAGAAATCCATGAAATGTCATGTCCTCAGAAATTCCTGTTATATGCCGAGAATTTATGACATGTCATGTCCGGGGAAATTCATATCATGTCATGTCGTGAGAAATTCATGCTATGTCATGTCCCCAGAAATTTAAGTCATGTCATGTCTTGTCATGTCCCGAGAAATTCATGTCATGTCATGTCCCGAGAAATTCATGTCATCTCAAGTGCGCGTTAATTTATGTCATGTCATGTCCCGAGAAATTCATGTCATCTCAAGTGCACATTAATTTAAGTCATGTCATGGCCTTGAGAAATTCATGTAATGTCAGGTCCCTAGAGTGTATTGTCATGTCATGTCAAGTCATTTGCCTAGAGATGCTTGTCATATCATGTGCCGAGAAATTCATGTCATGTCATGTCCCGAGAAATTCTAATCATGTCATGTAATGTCATGTCCCAAGAACTCATGTCATGATTTGTCCCGCGAAATACATGTCATGTCCCAAGATATTCATGTCCTGTCAACGCAGAGAAATTCATGTCATGTCATGTCGCCAGAAATTCATATAATGTCATGTCATGTCCCAAGAAAATCATGTTTTGTCATGTCCCGAGAAATTCATGCCACGTCATGTCCCGGGAAATATCTGTCATATCATGTCTTGTCCAGAGAAATTCATGTCATGTCATGTCCCGAGAAATCCATGTGATGTCATGTCCCCAGAAATTCCTGTTATATGCCGAGAATTTATGATATGTCATGTCCCGGGAAATTCATGTCATGTCCTGTCCTGAGAAATTCATACCATGTCATGTCCCCAGAAATTTATGTCATGTCATGTCTTGTCATGTCACGAGAAATTCATGTCATGTCCCGAGAAATTCATGTCATCTCTTGAGTGCATTAATTTATGTCATGTCAGGTCCCAAGAGAGTATTGTCATGTCATGTCATGTCATTTGCCGAGAGATTCATGTCATGTCATGTCCCGAGAAATTCATGTCATGTCACGAGAAATTCAAGTCATATATTGTGCCCATTGATTTATGTCATGTCATGTCCTGAGAAATTCTAGTCATGTCATGTCATGTCACAAGAACTCATGTCATGCCTTGTCCCCAGAAATTCATGTCTTATCACGACATGTCCCAAGATATTCATGTCCTGCTAACCCTGAGAAATTCATGTCATGTCATGTCCAGAGAAATTCATGTCATGGCATGTCCCCAGAAATTCATGCCATGTCATGTCCCCAGAAATTTATGTCATGTCATGTCTTGTCATGTCCCGAGAAATTCATGTCATGTCATGTCCAGAGAAGTTAAGGACAAGTCATGTCCCCAGAAATTCATATAATGTCATGTCATGTCACAGGAAAATTATGTCATGTCATGTCCCGAGAAAATCATGCCATGTCATGTCCCCAGAAATTCATGCCATGTCATGTTGCCAGATATTTAATCATGTCATGTCATGTCATGTCCCGAGAAATTCATGTCATGTCATGCCATCTGCCGAGAAATCCATGTCATGTCATGACCCAAGAAATTTATGTCATGTCATGTCCACAGAAAATTATGAAATGTCATTTCATGTCATGTCATGTCCCAAGAAATTCATGTCATGTCCTGTCCACAGAAATTAATGTCATGTCATTTCATGTCATGTCATGTCCCCTGAAATTCATGTCAGATCCCGAGAATTTATGACGTGTCATTCAAGAGAAATTCATATTATGTCATGTCCGAGAAATTCATGTCATCTCATGTGCCCATTAATTTATATGATGTCACGTCCTGATACATTCATGTCATGACATGTCCCTAGATAGCATTGTCATGTCATGTCATTTGCCGTGAGATTCATGACATGTCATGTCACGAGAAATTCTTGTCATGTCATGTGCCTAGAAATTCATGTCATGTCCCAAGAAAATCATGTCATGACATGTCCCGAGAAATTCATGCCATGTCAAGTCCCCAGAAATTCATGCCATGTCATGTCCACAGAAATTTATGTCATGTCATGTCTTGTCATGTCCCGAGAAATTCGTGTCGAGTCATGTCATTGCCATTACCGAGAAATTCGTGTCATGTCACGTGAAATTCATTTCATATCCGGAGATTTCATGACATGTCATGTCCCAAGAAATTCATGTCATGTCATGTCGCGAGAAATTCATGTCCTATCCCCAGAATTCATGATGCGTCATTCCCGAGAAATTCATGTCATGTCATCTCAGGAGAGATTCTTGTCATGTCATGTCATGTCATGTGCCAAGAAATTCAGGTCATGTCATGTCCTGAGAAATTCATGACATGTCATGTCGTGAGAAATTCATGTCATATCCACAGAATTCATGATGTGTCATTCCCGAGAAATTCATGTCATGACACGAGAAATTCATTTCATATCCCGAGAATTCATGACATGTCATGTGCCCAGAAATTCGTGTCATGTCATGTCCTGAGAAATTCATTACATGTCATGTCACGAGAAATTCATGTCATATCCCCAGAATTCATGACACGTCATTCCCGAGAAATTCATGTCATGTCATGTCCCGAGAGTCTCTTGCACGTCATGTCATGTCATGTGCCAAGAAATTCATGTCATGTCATGTGCCGAATAATTTATCTCATGTCATGCCAAAGAAATTCATGTCATGTCATGTACCTAGAGAGTATTGTCCTGTCATGTCATGACATGGGCTGAGAGATTCATGTCATTTCATGTCCCTAGAAATTCATGTCATGTTATGTCCCGAGAAATTCATGTCATGTCACGAGAAATTCACTTCATATCCTGAGAATTCATATCATGTCACTTCAACAACCTCAGCATTGAAAAACAACAAAAACCTCAAGACTGAAAAACACCAACAATTTCAACAACAACCTCAGCATTGAAAATCAACAACAAGTTCTACAACAACAACCTCGACACTGGAAAACACCAACACATTCAACAACAACCTCAACATTGAAAAACACCAACAAATTCAACAACAACCTGGACATAGAAAACACCAACAAGTTCAACAACAACCTCGACATAGAAAACACCAACAAATTCAACAACAACCTCGACATAGAAAACACCAACAAATTCAACAACAACCTCAGCATTGAAAAACAACAAAAACATCAACATTGAAAAACACCAACAAATTCAACAACAACCTCAACATTGAAAATCACCAACAAATTCTACAACAACAACCTCGACATTGAAAAACACAAACAAATTCTCCAAAAACAACCTCGACATTGAAAAACACCAACAAATTCAACAACAACATCAACATTGAAAAACACCAACAAATTCAACAACAACCTCGACATTGAAAAACACCAACAAATTCAACAACAACCTCATCATTGAAAAACACCAACAAATTCAACAACAACCTCAACATAGAAAACACCAACAAATTCAACAACAACCTCGACATAGAAAACACCAACAAATTCAACAACAACCCCGACATTGAAAAACACCAACAAATTCAACAACAACCTCAACATTGAAAAGCAACAACAACCACAACATTGAAAAACACGAACAAATTCAACAACAACCTCGACAAAGAAAACACCAAAAAATTCAACAACCTCAGCATTGAAAAACAACAAAAACCTCAACACTGAAAAACACCAACAATTTCAACAACAACCTCAACATTGAAAATCACCAACAAGTACTACAACAACAACCTCGACATTGGAAAACACCAACAAATTCAACAACAACCTCGACATAGAAAACACCAACAAAGTCAACAACAACCTCAACATTGAAAAACAACAACAAATTCAACCACAGCCTCGACATAGAAAACACCCACAAATTCAACAACAATATCAACATTGAAAAACACCAACAAATTCAACAACAACCTCAACATTGAAAGGCACCAACAAGTTCAACAACAACCTCGACATAGAAAACACCAACAAATTCAACAACAACCTCGACATAGAAAACACCAACAAATTCAACAACAACCTCAGCATTGAAAAACAACAAAAACATCAACATTGAAAAACACCAACAAATTCAACAACAACCTCAACATTGAAAATCAACAACAAATTCTACAACAACAACCTCGACATTGAAAAACACCAACAAATTCTCCAAAACAACCTCGACATTGAAAAACACCAACAAATTCAACAACAACCTCGACTTTGAAAAACACCAACAACTTCAACAACAACATCGACATTGAAAAACACCAACAAATTCAACAACAACAACCTCGACATTGAAAAACACCAACAAATTCAACAACAACCTCGACTTAGAAAAACACCAACAAATTCTACAACAACAACCTCCACATTGAAAAACACCAACAAATTCAACAACAACCTCAACATTGACAAACACCAAGAAATTCAACAACAACCTCAACATTGAAAAACACCAACAAATTCAACAACAACCTCAATATTGAAAAACACCAACAAATTCAACAACAACCTCAACATTGAAAAACACCAACAAATTCAACAACAATATCAACATTGAAAAACACCAACAAATTCAACAACAACCACAACATTGAAAGACACCAACAAATTCAACAACAACCTCGACATAGAAAACACCAACACTTTCAACAACAACCTCGACGTAGAAAACACCAAGAAATTCAACAACAACCTCAGCATTGAAAAACAACAAAAACCTCAATATTGAAAAACACCAACAAATTCAATAACAACCTCAACATTGAAAATCACCAACATATTCTACAACAACAACCTCAACATTGAAAAACTTCAACAAATTCATCAACAACCTCAACATTGAAAAACACGTAACAAATTCAACAGCAACCTCAACGTTGAAAAACACCAACAAATTCAACAGCAACCTCAACGTTGAAAAACACCAACAAATTCAACCGCAACCTCAACTTTGAAAAACACCAGCAAATTGAACAACAACCTCAACATTGAAAAAAACCAAGAAATTCAACAACAACCTCGACAATGAAAAACAGCAACAAATTCAACAACAACCTCAACATTGAAAACACCCACAAATTCAACCACAATCTCAACATTGAAAAACACAAACAAATTCAACAACAACCTCAACATTGAAAGACACCAACAAGTTCAACAACAACCTCGACATAGAAAACACCAACAAATTCAACAACAACCTCTACATAGAAAACACCAACAAATTCAACAACAACCTCCACATTGAAAAACAACAAAAACATCAACATTGAAAAACACCAACAAATTCAACAACAACCTCAACATTGAAAATCATCAACAAATTCTACAACAACAACCTCGACATTGAAAAAGACCAACAAATTCTCCAAAACAACCTCGACATTGAAAAACACCAACAAATTCAACAACAACCTCGACATTGAAAAACACCAACAAATTCAACAACAACCTCGACATTGAAAAACACCAACAAATTCAACAACAACAACCTCGACATTGAAAAACACCAACAAATTCAACAACAACCTCGACTTAGAAAAACACCAACAAATTCTACAACAACAACCTCAACATTGAAAAACACCAACAAATTCAACAACAACCTCAACATTGAAAAACACCAAGAAATTCAACAACAACCTCAACATTGAAAAACACCAACAACTTCAACAACAACCTCGACATTGAAAAACACCAACAAATTCAACAACAACAACCTCGACATTGAAAAACACCAACAAATTCAACAACAACCTCGACTTAGAAAAACACCAACAAATTCTACAACAACCTCAACATTGAAAAACACCAACAACTTCAACAACAACCTCAACATTGAAAAACACCAAGAAATTCAACAACAACCTCAAAATTGAAAAACACCAACAAATTCAACAACAACCTCAATATTGAAAAACACCAACAAATTCAACAACAACCTCAACATTGAAAAACACCAACAAATTCAACAACAATATCAACATTGAAAAACACCAACAAATTCAACAACAACCCCAACATTGAAAGACACCAACAAATTCAACAACAACCTCGACATAGAAAACACCAACAAATTCAACAACAACCTCGACATAGAAAACACCAAGAAATTCAACAACAACCTCAGCATTGAAAAACAACAAAAACCTCAATATTGAAAAACACCAACAAATTCAACAACAACCTCAACATTGAAAATCACCAACATATTCTACAACAACAACCTCAACATTGAAAAACTTCAACAAATTCATCAACAACCTCGACATTGAAAAACACGTAACAAATTCAACTACAGCCTCAACATTGAAAAACACCAACAAATTCTACAACAACCTCAACTTTGAAAAACACCAACAAATTCAACCGCAACCTCAACTTTGAAAAACACCAGCAAATTGAACAACAACCTCAACATTGAAAAACACCAACAAATTCAACAACAACCTCAACATTGAAAAACAGCAACAAATTCAACAACAACCTCAACATTGAAAATCACCAACAAATTCAACAACAACCTCGACTTAGAAAAACACCAACAAATTCTACAACAACAACCTCAACATTGAAAAACACCAACAAATTCAACAACAACCTCAACATTGAAAAACACCAAGAAATTCAACAACAACCTCAACATTGAAAAACACCAACAACTTCAACAACAACCTCGACATTGAAAAACACCAACAAATTCAACAACAACAACCTCGACATTGAAAAACACCAACAAATTCAACAACAACCTCGACTTAGAAAAACACCAACAAATTCTACAACAACCTCAACATTGAAAAACACCAACAACTTCAACAACAACCTCAACATTGAAAAACACCAACAAATTCAACAACAACCTCACCATAGAAAACACCAACAAGTTCAACAACAACCTCAACATTGAAAACACCAACAAATACAAAAACAACCTTAACATTGAAAAACACCAACAAATTCAACAACAACCTCCACATTGAAAAACAACAACAGCCTCAATATTGAAAAACACCAACAAATTCAACAACAACCTCAGCATTGAAAAAAAACAAAAACCTCGACATAGAAAACACCAACAAAGTCAACAACAACCTCAACATTGAAAAACAACAACAAATTCAACCACAGCCTCGACATAGAAAACACCCACAAATTCAACAACAATATCAACATTGAAAAACACCAACAAATTCAACAACAACCTCAACATTGAAAGGCACCAACAAGTTCAACAACAACCTCGACATAGAAAACACCAACAAATTCAACAACAACCTCGACATAGAAAACACCAACAAATTCAACAACAACCTCAGCATTGAAAAACAACAAAAACATCAACATTGAAAAACACCAACAAATTCAACAACAACCTCAACATTGAAAATCAACAACAAATTCTACAACAACAACCTCGACATTGAAAAACACCAACAAATTCTCCAAAACAACCTCGACATTGAAAAACACCAACAAATTCAACAACAACCTCGACTTTGAAAAACACCAACAACTTCAACAACAACATCGACATTGAAAAACACCAACAAATTCAACAACAACAACCTCGACATTGAAAAACACCAACAAATTCAACAACAACCTCGACTTAGAAAAACACCAACAAATTCTACAACAACAACCTCCACATTGAAAAACACCAACAAATTCAACAACAACCTCAACATTGACAAACACCAAGAAATTCAACAACAACCTCAACATTGAAAAACACCAACAAATTCAACAACAACCTCAATATTGAAAAACACCAACAAATTCAACAACAACCTCAACATTGAAAAACACCAACAAATTCAACAACAATATCAACATTGAAAAACACCAACAAATTCAACAACAACCACAACATTGAAAGACACCAACAAATTCAACAACAACCTCGACATAGAAAACACCAACACTTTCAACAACAACCTCGACGTAGAAAACACCAAGAAATTCAACAACAACCTCAGCATTGAAAAA
The DNA here is from genome assembly GCA_026770705.1 of Isurus oxyrinchus. Taxonomy (NCBI): domain Eukaryota; kingdom Metazoa; phylum Chordata; class Chondrichthyes; order Lamniformes; family Lamnidae; genus Isurus; species Isurus oxyrinchus. The sequence continues at coordinate 185,479 of JANJGN010001112.1, forward strand.
CAACAAAAACCTCAATATTGAAAAACACCAACAAATTCAATAACAACCTCAACATTGAAAATCACCAACATATTCTACAACAACAACCTCAACATTGAAAAACTTCAACAAATTCATCAACAACCTCAACATTGAAAAACACGTAACAAATTCAACAGCAACCTCAACGTTGAAAAACACCAACAAATTCAACAGCAACCTCAACGTTGAAAAACACCAACAAATTCAACCGCAACCTCAACTTTGAAAAACACCAGCAAATTGAACAACAACCTCAACATTGAAAAAAACCAAGAAATTCAACAACAACCTCGACAATGAAAAACAGCAACAAATTCAACAACAACCTCAACATTGAAAACACCCACAAATTCAACCACAATCTCAACATTGAAAAACACAAACAAATTCAACAACAACCTCAACATTGAAAGACACCAACAAGTTCAACAACAACCTCGACATAGAAAACACCAACAAATTCAACAACAACCTCTACATAGAAAACACCAACAAATTCAACAACAACCTCCACATTGAAAAACAACAAAAACATCAACATTGAAAAACACCAACAAATTCAACAACAACCTCAACATTGAAAATCATCAACAAATTCTACAACAACAACCTCGACATTGAAAAAGACCAACAAATTCTCCAAAACAACCTCGACATTGAAAAACACCAACAAATTCAACAACAACCTCGACATTGAAAAACACCAACAAATTCAACAACAACCTCGACATTGAAAAACACCAACAAATTCAACAACAACAACCTCGACATTGAAAAACACCAACAAATTCAACAACAACCTCGACTTAGAAAAACACCAACAAATTCTACAACAACAACCTCAACATTGAAAAACACCAACAAATTCAACAACAACCTCAACATTGAAAAACACCAAGAAATTCAACAACAACCTCAACATTGAAAAACACCAACAACTTCAACAACAACCTCGACATTGAAAAACACCAACAAATTCAACAACAACAACCTCGACATTGAAAAACACCAACAAATTCAACAACAACCTCGACTTAGAAAAACACCAACAAATTCTACAACAACCTCAACATTGAAAAACACCAACAACTTCAACAACAACCTCAACATTGAAAAACACCAAGAAATTCAACAACAACCTCAAAATTGAAAAACACCAACAAATTCAACAACAACCTCAATATTGAAAAACACCAACAAATTCAACAACAACCTCAACATTGAAAAACACCAACAAATTCAACAACAATATCAACATTGAAAAACACCAACAAATTCAACAACAACCCCAACATTGAAAGACACCAACAAATTCAACAACAACCTCGACATAGAAAACACCAACAAATTCAACAACAACCTCGACATAGAAAACACCAAGAAATTCAACAACAACCTCAGCATTGAAAAACAACAAAAACCTCAATATTGAAAAACACCAACAAATTCAACAACAACCTCAACATTGAAAATCACCAACATATTCTACAACAACAACCTCAACATTGAAAAACTTCAACAAATTCATCAACAACCTCGACATTGAAAAACACGTAACAAATTCAACTACAGCCTCAACATTGAAAAACACCAACAAATTCTACAACAACCTCAACTTTGAAAAACACCAACAAATTCAACCGCAACCTCAACTTTGAAAAACACCAGCAAATTGAACAACAACCTCAACATTGAAAAACACCAACAAATTCAACAACAACCTCAACATTGAAAAACAGCAACAAATTCAACAACAACCTCAACATTGAAAATCACCAACAAATTCAACAACAACCTCGACTTAGAAAAACACCAACAAATTCTACAACAACAACCTCAACATTGAAAAACACCAACAAATTCAACAACAACCTCAACATTGAAAAACACCAAGAAATTCAACAACAACCTCAACATTGAAAAACACCAACAACTTCAACAACAACCTCGACATTGAAAAACACCAACAAATTCAACAACAACAACCTCGACATTGAAAAACACCAACAAATTCAACAACAACCTCGACTTAGAAAAACACCAACAAATTCTACAACAACCTCAACATTGAAAAACACCAACAACTTCAACAACAACCTCAACATTGAAAAACACCAACAAATTCAACAACAACCTCACCATAGAAAACACCAACAAGTTCAACAACAACCTCAACATTGAAAACACCAACAAATACAAAAACAACCTTAACATTGAAAAACACCAACAAATTCAACAACAACCTCCACATTGAAAAACAACAACAGCCTCAATATTGAAAAACACCAACAAATTCAACAACAACCTCAGCATTGAAAAAAAACAAAAACCTCGACATAGAAAACACCAACAAAGTCAACAACAACCTCAACATTGAAAAACAACAACAAATTCAACCACAGCCTCGACATAGAAAACACCCACAAATTCAACAACAATATCAACATTGAAAAACACCAACAAATTCAACAACAACCTCAACATTGAAAGGCACCAACAAGTTCAACAACAACCTCGACATAGAAAACACCAACAAATTCAACAACAACCTCGACATAGAAAACACCAACAAATTCAACAACAACCTCAGCATTGAAAAACAACAAAAACATCAACATTGAAAAACACCAACAAATTCAACAACAACCTCAACATTGAAAATCAACAACAAATTCTACAACAACAACCTCGACATTGAAAAACACCAACAAATTCTCCAAAACAACCTCGACATTGAAAAACACCAACAAATTCAACAACAACCTCGACTTTGAAAAACACCAACAACTTCAACAACAACATCGACATTGAAAAACACCAACAAATTCAACAACAACAACCTCGACATTGAAAAACACCAACAAATTCAACAACAACCTCGACTTAGAAAAACACCAACAAATTCTACAACAACAACCTCCACATTGAAAAACACCAACAAATTCAACAACAACCTCAACATTGACAAACACCAAGAAATTCAACAACAACCTCAACATTGAAAAACACCAACAAATTCAACAACAACCTCAATATTGAAAAACACCAACAAATTCAACAACAACCTCAACATTGAAAAACACCAACAAATTCAACAACAATATCAACATTGAAAAACACCAACAAATTCAACAACAACCACAACATTGAAAGACACCAACAAATTCAACAACAACCTCGACATAGAAAACACCAACACTTTCAACAACAACCTCGACGTAGAAAACACCAAGAAATTCAACAACAACCTCAGCATTGAAAAACAACAAAAACCTCAATATTGAAAAACACCAACAAATTCAATAACAACCTCAACATTGAAAATCACCAACATATTCTACAACAACAACCTCAACATTGAAAAACTTCAACAAATTCATCAACAACCTCAACATTGAAAAACACGTAACAAATTCAACAGCAACCTCAACGTTGAAAAACACCAACAAATTCAACAGCAACCTCAACGTTGAAAAACACCAACAAATTCAACCGCAACCTCAACTTTGAAAACACCAGCAAATTGAACAACAACCTCAACATTGAAAAAAACCAAGAAATTCAACAACAACCTCGACAATGAAAAACAGCAACAAATTCAACAACAACCTCAACATTGAAAACACCCACAAATTCAACCACAATCTCAACATTGAAAAACACAAACAAATTCAACAACAACCTCAACATTGAAAGACACCAACAAGTTCAACAACAACCTCGACATAGAAAACACCAACAAATTCAACAACAACCTCTACATAGAAAACACCAACAAATTCAACAACAACCTCCACATTGAAAAACAACAAAAACATCAACATTGAAAAACACCAACAAATATTCAACAACAACCTCAACATTGAAAATCATCAACAAATTCTACAACAACAACCTCGACATTGAAAAAGACCAACAAATTCTCCAAAACAACCTCGACATCTGAAAAACACCAACAAATTCAACAACAACCTCGACATTGAAAAACACCAACAAATTCAACAACAACCTCGACATTGAAAAACACCAACAAATTCAACAACAACAACCTCGACATTGAAAAACACCAACAAATTCAACAACAACCTCGACTTAGAAAAACACCAACAAATTCTACAACAACAACCTCAACATTGAAAAACACCAACAAATTCAACAACAACCTCAACATTGAAAAACACCAAGAAATTCAACAACAACCTCAACATTGAAAAACACCAACAACTTCAACAACAACCTCGACATTGAAAAACACCAACAAATTCAACAACAACAACCTCGACATTGAAAAACACCAACAAATTCAACAACAACCTCGACTTAGAAAAACACCAACAAATTCTACAACAACCTCAACATTGAAAAACACCAACAACTTCAACAACAACCTCAACATTGAAAAACACCAAGAAATTCAACAACAACCTCAAAATTGAAAAACACCAACAAATTCAACAACAACCTCAATATTGAAAAACACCAACAAATTCAAGAACAACCTCAACATTGAAAAACACCAACAAATTCAACAACAATATCAACATTGAAAAACACCAACAAATTCAACAACAACCCCAACATTGAAAGACACCAACAAATTCAACAACAACCTCGACATAGAAAACACCAACAAATTCAACAACAACCTCGACATAGAAAACACCAAGAAATTCAACAACAACCTCAGCATTGAAAAACAACAAAAACCTCAATATTGAAAAACACCAACAAATTCAACAACAACCTCAACATTGAAAATCACCAACATATTCTACAACAACAACCTCAACATTGAAAAACTTCAACAAATTCATCAACAACCTCGACATTGAAAAACACGTAACAAATTCAACTACAGCCTCAACATTGAAAAACACCAACAAATTCTACAACAACCTCAACTTTGAAAAACACCAACAAATTCAACCGCAACCTCAACTTTGAAAAACACCAGCAAATTGAACAACAACCTCAACATTGAAAAACACCAACAAATTCAACAACAACCTCAACATTGAAAAACAGCAACAAATTCAACAACAACCTCAACATTGAAAATCACCAACAAATTCAACAACAACCTCGACTTAGAAAAAACACCAACAAATTCTACAACAACAACCTCAACATTGAAAAACACCAACAAATTCAACAACAACCTCAACATTGAAAAACACCAAGAAATTCAACAACAACCTCAACATTGAAAAACACCAACAACTTCAACAACAACCTCGACATTGAAAAACACCAACAAATTCAACAACAACAACCTCGACATTGAAAAACACCAACAAATTCAACAACAACCTCGACTTAGAAAAACACCAACAAATTCTACAACAACCTCAACATTGAAAAACACCAACAACTTCAACAACAACCTCAACATTGAAAAACACCAACAAATTCAACAACAACCTCACCATAGAAAACACCAACAAGTTCAACAACAACCTCAACATTGAAAACACCAACAAATACAAAAACAACCTTAACATTGAAAAACACCAACAAATTCAACAACAACCTCCACATTGAAAAACAACAACAGCCTCAATATTGAAAAACACCAACAAATTCAACAACAACCTCAGCATTGAAAAAAAACAAAAACCTCAACATTGAAAACAACAACAAATTCAACAACAACCTCAACATTGAAAAACACCAACAAATTCAACAACAACCTCGACATTGAAAAACAACCAACAAATTCAACAACAACCTCACCATAGAAAACACCAACAAATTCAACAACAACCTCAACATTGAAAAACACCAACAAATTCAACAACAACCTCGACATTGAAAAACAACCAACAAATTCAACAACAACCTCACCATAGAAAACACCAACAAATTCAACAACAACCTCAACGTAGAAAACACCAACAAATTCAACAACAACCTCGACATTGAAAAACACCAACAAATTCTCCAAAAACAACCTCGACATTGAAAAACTCCAACAAATTCAACAACATCAACCTCGACATTGAAAAACACCAACAAATTCAACAACAACGACATCGACATTGAAAAACACCAACAAATTCAACAACAACCTCGACATTGAAAAACACCAACAAATTCAACAACATCAACCTCGACATTGAAAAACACGAACAAATTCAACAACAAACTCGACTTAGAAAAACACCAACAAATTCTACAACAACAACCTCAACATTGAAAAACACCAACAAATTCAACAACAACCTCAACATTGAAAACGACCAACAAATTCAACAACAACCTCAACATTGAAAAACACCAACAAATTCAACAACAACCTCAATATTGAAAAACACCAAGAAATTCAACAACAACCTCAACATTGAAAAACACCCACAAATTCAACAACAATATCAACATTGAAAGATACCAACAAATTCAACAACAACCTCGACATAGAAAACACCAACATATTCAACAACAACCTCGACATAGAAAACACCAACAATTTCAACAACAACCTCAGCATTGAAAAACAACAAAAAACTCAATATTGAAAAACACCAAAAAATTCAACAACAACCTCAACATTGAAAATCACCAACAAATTCTACAACAACAACCACAACATTGAAAAACTCCAACAAATTCAACAACAACCTCGACATTGAAAAACAGCAACAAATTCTACAAGAACCTCAACTTTGAAAAACACCAACAAATTCAGCCGCAACCTCATCATTGAAAAACACCAACAAATTCAACAACAACCTCAACATAGAAAACACCAACAAATTCAACAACAACCTCGACATAGAAAACACCAACAAATTCAACAACAACCTCAACATTGAAAAACACCAACAAATTCAACAACAACCAAATCATTGAAAAACAGCAAAAGCCTCAATGTTGAAAAACACCAACAAATTCAACAACAACCTCAGCATTGAAAAAAAACAAAAACCTCAACATTGAAAACAACAACAATTCAACAACAACCTCAACATTGAAAAACACCAACAAATACAACAACAACCTCGACATTGAAAAACACCAACAAATTCAACAACAACCTCACCATAGAAAACACCAACAAATTCAACAACAACCTCAACGTAGGAAACACCAACAAATTCAACAACAACCTCGACATTGAAAAACACCAACAAATTCTCCAAAACAACCTCGACATGAAAAACACCAACAAATTCAACAACAACCTCGACATTGAAAAACACCAACAAATTCAACAACAACGAACTCGACATTGAAAAACACCAACAAATTCCACAACAACCTCGACATTGAAAAACACAACAAATTCAACAACATCAACCTCGACATTGAAAAACACGAACAAATTCA